>OZ014427.1:34201294-34801294 GCA_963966015.1 Aphidecta obliterata
TTCGTTCTAGCATCACCAGATTTTTCACAGGCTGTTTTCTTATTGCAATTATTAGTCTTTTCGTGAAAAAAATGGTTGACTTCTCTTGGGATCCAGGGGTTGAAATTTCAACCCTGGATCCCAAGAGAAGTCAACCGTTTTTTCACGAAATACTAGTATTGCAATCAGAAACATCCTGTGAAAATATGGTGATGCTAGAACGGCGGCTTCTGTATAAAATTAATTTTTGAAGTTTAAGGGTTGAAATTTCAACCCCTGGATCCCAAGAGAAGTCAACCATTTTTTCACGATAGACTAATATTGCAATAAGAAACAGACTGTGAAAATCTGGTGATGCTAGAACGAAAGCTTCTATATAAAACAAATTTTTTAAATGCAAGGGTTGAAATTTCAACCCCTGGATCCCAAGAGAAGTCAACCATTTTTTCACGAAATACTAGTATTGCAATAAGAAACATCCTGTGAAAATATGGTGATGCTAGAACGGAAGCTTCTATATAAAATTAATTTTTGAAGTTTAAGGGTTGAAATTTCAACCTCTGGATCCCAAGAGAAGTCAACCATTTTTTCACGAAATACTAGTATTGCAATAAGAAACATCCTGTGAAAATATGGTGATGCTAGAACGAAGGCTTCTATATAAATTTAATTTCTGAAGTTTAAGGGTTGAAATTTCAACCCCTGGATCCCAAGAGAAGTCAACCGTTTTTTCACGAAATACTAGTATTGCAATCAGAAACATCCTGTGAAAATATGGTGATGCTAGAACGGCGGCTTCTGTATAAAATTAATTTTTGAAGTATAAGGGTTGAAATTTCAACCCCTGGATCCCAAGAGAAGTCAACCGTTTTTTCACGAAATACTAGTATTGCAATCAGAAACATCCTGTGAAAATATGGTGATGCTAGAACGGCGGCTTCTGTATAAAATTAATTTTTGAAGTTTAAGGGTTGAAATTTCAACCCCTGGATCCCAAGAGAAGTCAACCATTTTTTCACGAAAGACTAATATTGCAATAAGAAACAGACTGTGAATATCTGGTGATGCTAGAACGAAAGCTTCTATTTAAAACAAATTTTTGAAATGTAAGGGTTGAAATTTCAACCCCTGGATCCCAAGAGAAGTCAACCATTTTTTCAGGAAATACTAGTATTGCAATAAGAAACATCCTGTGAAAATATGGTGATGCTAGAACGGCGGCTTCTATATAAAACAAATTTTTGAAATGTAAGGGTTGAAATTTCAACCCCTGGATCCCAAGAGAAGTCAACCATTTTTTCAGGAAATACTAGTATTGCAATAAGAAACATCCTGTGAAAATATGGTGATGCTAGAACGGCGGCTTCTATATAAAATTAATTTTTGAAGTTTAAGGGTTGAAATTTCAACCCCTGGATCCCAAGAGAAGTCAACCATTTTTTCACGAAATACTAGTAATGCAATAAGAAACATCCTGTGAAAATATGGTGATGCTAGAACAGATGCTTCTATATAAAATTAATTTTTGAAGTTTAAGGGTTGAAATTTCAACCCCTGGATCCCAAGAGAAGTCAACCATTTTTTCACGAAAGACTAATATTGCAATAAGAAACAGACTGTGAAAATCTGGTGATGCTAGAACGAAAGCTTCTATATAAAACTAATTTTTGAAGTTCAAGGGTTGAAATTTCAACCCTTGGATCCCAAGAGAAGTCAACCATTTTTTCACGAAAGACTTATATTGCAATAAGAAACAGCCTGTGAAAATCTTGTGATGCTAGAACGAAAGCTTCTATATAAAACAAATTTTTGAAATTTAAGGGTTGAAATTTCAACTCCTGGATCCCAAGAGAAGTCAACCATTTTTTCACGAAATACTAGTTTTGCAATAAGAAACATCCTGTGAAAATCTGGTGATGCTAGAACGAAGGCTTCTATATGAAAAGAATTTTTTAAATTTAAGGGTTGAAATTTCAACCCCTGGATCCCAAGAGAAGTCAACCATTTTTTCACGAAATACAAGTATTGCAATAAGAAACATCCTGTGAAAATCTGGTGATGCTAGAACCACGGCTTCTATGTGAAAAGAATTTTTCAAATGTCGAGCTGTGTAAGAATCGGCCACTCGGCTTAACATTTCTTCTATTATTTACCATTATAAATAATTTCCATTTATATTTCATGTTACATGTTATCTTGGTAAATAATTAATGTATTATTACCATTAGTCCCGAAAAAGAACTTATAATTATCGTAATAGTACATAGAAATATTTTTTCTGCACGCCACTGGTCGATCGGGTATTTCCGGAGATTTGGTCTGCCAAGTTTAGCCGCTGTCTTCACGGCCGTCCCAAACAGTAGCTGTATCACCTCTGAACGGATGAACTTCCTGACCCGATCTACGATTTCTGGACACCAGAGGATGGGTCTATATCCGAACACGCCGACTATCCGAAAAACGTCTATATCTCGACTTACCTGAGAAAAATACCGACCTCCATTGATCGTTCCAATTCACGTGCTCATTGGCCATTCCAATCGAAGTAGCATATGATTTGTAGTTAGTGGAATCCTTCTCAAAAGTCGTCGAGAATGTAGATTAACGTCTCGATATCTTTGACGAAGTGTGCCAATCGAAACCAAAAGCGTTCAAAAGCCGCTGTTGAATGATACATACGACTAGTACTCAAAGGTTCTCTACATATAGACACAGTCAGAAACCGATCTCGTGCAGGGGTGGTAGATCTTGGGCGTCCACTTTTCGGTCGTTCGGTCACGTTTCCAATGTCTCAACATTATTATGAAAAAAACGTGCGAACATGACCAAAACTGGCCGAACGCTCGATCGCGGACGGCAAGTGGGGGAAGCCGACCGACGCAGGGGGAGGTGCGTATTATAATGAAAGCGCGTTGCGGCCGGGCGCTGATCTTTACATTTATATCCCCACTACTTGACCGCAAACGAGCGCTGGTCCGGTTTTGGTCATGTTTCCACGTATTTTCTCCCATTTTGCAACATTTTAACCAAAAATCAAGATTGACGTTTTGTAGTACTATACTTCTATTTTCCAAATCCGTTTTGTAAATTAAAATCGGACAACTTCCGACGCATCCAGCGCTCCCGGAAAATATGTTGTGCCTGAAATAATTCGAATCGCAATTGAGCAAAAACAATTCATTCGACAACGTCCGGGTTATGAACACTCAAAGTACTTATTAACCACTACTTTCATCCTGAAAACCAGCGCTACAACTTTGAAAATGACCGCGGTAAGAAATTGCGAAAAAACGCTAATTTTTACGGTTTTTACAGCTTTTCTACAGTAATAGAGACCCGATTTAGTTGCACTAACACTCATTTTCTTCGTCTTTTCTTTCTTCACAATTCTGTTGTTGAAAGTGTCAGCATCGCTTCATTGGTTTACATTTTACATGCCAAATACTCAAAGAACACTTTTTTTTGTGTTTTTTTGAAATTACAAGAAAAGCAATCCTATTTGCGAGTCGAAAACATATCACTGGACATCCACGGACCACCCCATGTACCCCCACACTCGGTCTTATAGACGAACATAAACTCAGAAAATGTATTAGTGGGCAGGGAGTTATGTTACAAATCAGGTAAATGATAATTGAAATGAATTCAAAGAGAAACCATATATTATATTCCATAAAGAAAGGCAAGATTCTCTCGAGAAATAAATGAAAATTCCCTTATTTTCTTCAATACCCTTGTTGCAGGGATAAAACGTGGGGAAAATGCAATTGAGGGTAAAAAAGAATATTCATTTTCGTAGGACAATCATTTGTTTTAATTCAGCCCAATGGTTCTGAAAAACCTGTAAAAATTGTGACAGAATATAACCTATTATTTGATACAACCCAAAAATATAATACGTTGGCCGTCTACCAAACAATGTCGAATTGAATTACCATTGCTAGCGGTGAGTAGGACCCATTGATAACCGAAAAAATAAAAATTATTACTTACTTCGCTTTGGCGATCAGATGCGCACCAAATATTTGGGTAAATTGTCGAAGGGATATCACAAACGTTTTATATAAGAACTAGATGACCCGGCAAACGTTGTTTTGCCATATCTCTCCCTTTTTTCGCAATTTCAAAATTGCTCGAGGCCTTCGGCCTCTCTTACCTTAGGAAAGCCCGTTTCTCCCTCTCGAAAACGCGGGAGGCGCTTCGCGCCCCCGGTCTCTCCATTTTTTCGCAATTTCAAAATTGCTCGAGGCCTTCGGCCTCTCGTCTCAAAATAACCTAACCTAAACCTAACCTAACCTAACCTAGCTGACCCGGCAAACGTTGTTTTGCCATATCTCTCCCTTTTTTCGCAATTTCAAAATTGCTCGAGGCCTTCGGCCTCTCTTACCTTAGGAAAGCCCGTTTCTCCCTCTCGAAAACGCGGGGGGCGCTTCGCGCCCCCAGTCTCTCCCTTTTTTCGCAATTTCAAAATTGCTCTAGGCCTTCGGCCTCTCGTTGTTCTGGCTATTAAAAAATAAGGGTTGATCGTAGAAGGGTGAAAATTGGGGATTGTATGTATTTTTGTATGTTGTATCATAAAAAAATAGAAATTAAAAATTTTGTCTAAAAAATAAAAAAAAAAAATTTAGGGGTGGACTACCCCTAACATTTAGGGGGATGAAAAATAGATGTTGGCCGATTCTGATAGATACCGGATAAGCACAAAAAATTTCATCAAAATCGGTTAAGCCATTTCGAAGGAGTATGGCAACGAACACTGTGGACACGAGAATTTTATATGTATACTAGATGACCCGGCAAACGTTGTTTTGCCATATCTCTCCCTTTTTTCGCAATTTCAAAATTGCTCGAGGCCTTCGGCCTCTCGTCTCAAAATAACCTAACCTAAACCTAACCTAACCTAACCTAGCTGACCCGGCAAACGTTGTTTTGCCATATCTCTCCCCTTTTTCGCAATTTCAAAATTGCTCGAGGACTTCGGCCTCTCTTACCTTAGGAAAGCCCGTTTCTCCCTCTCGAAAACGCGGGGGGCGCTCTGCGCCCCCGGTCTCTCCCTTTTTTCGCAATTTCAAAATTGCTCGAGGCCTTCGGCCTCTCGTTGTTCTGGCTATTAAAAAATAAGGGTTGATCGTAGAAGGATGAAAATTGGGGATTGTATGTATTTTTGTATGTTGTATCATAAAAAAATAGAAATTAGAAATTTTGTCTAAAAAATAAAAAATAAAATTTAGGGGTGGACTACCCCTAACATTTAGGGGGATGAAAAATAGATGTTGGCCGATTCTGATAGATACCGGATAAGCACAAAAAATTTCATCAAAATCGGTTAAGCCGTTTCGGAGGAGTATGGCAACGAACACTGTGGACACGAGAATTTTATATATTAGACTAGATGACCCGGCAAACGTTGTTTTGCCATATCTCTCCCTTTTTTCGCAATTTCAAAATTGCTCGAGGCCTTCGGCCTCTCTTACCTTAGGAAAGCCCGTTTCTCCCTCTCGAAAACGCAGGGGGCGCTTCGCGCCCCTGGTCTCTCCCTTTTTTCGCAATTTCAAAATTGCTCGACGCCTTCGGCCTCTCGTCTCAAAATAACCTAACCTAAACCTAACCTAACCTAACCTAGCTGACCCGGCAAACGTTGTTTTGCCATATCTCTCCCTTAGGAAAGCCCGTTTCTCCCTCTCGAAAACGCGGGGGGCGCTTCGCGCCCCCGGTCTCTCCCTTTTTTCGCAATTTCAAAATTGCTCGAGGCCTTCGGCCTCTCGTTGTTCTGGCTATTAAAAAATAAGGGTTGATCGTAGAAGGGTGAAAATTGGGGATTGTATGTATTTTTGTATGTTGTATCATAAAAAAATAGAAATTAGAAATTTTGTCTAAAAAATAAAAAAAAAAAATTTAGGGGTGGACTACCCCTAACATTAAGGGGGATGAAAAATAGATGTTGGCCG
Organism: Aphidecta obliterata; assembly: GCA_963966015.1. Lineage (NCBI taxonomy): Eukaryota > Metazoa > Arthropoda > Insecta > Coleoptera > Coccinellidae > Aphidecta > Aphidecta obliterata. Next base: position 34,207,222 of record OZ014427.1, read on the forward strand.
ATTCTGATAGATACCGGATAAGCACAAAAAATTTCATCAAAATCGGTTAAGCCGTTTCGGAGGAGTATGGCAACGAACACTGTGGACACGAGAATTTTATATATTAGATTAGATATGGCATCGTTACCATTTTTCATTTATTAGAATTGAATTTTCCGTTGTTCAAAAACTTGTCTGACTTCTATGCTAAATACCGGTAATCATTTTCAATTGATGAAAACAAACAGTATCCACTTCAGAACCTTGAACCAATATTAATGTGCGATAGTAGCAATAAACAATCCTGCTATATATTTCTATAAGTGCTGTTATATAATGCGCGAACTCGTTCCAGAATAATTGAGTCGAAATCTATCTATTTTCACTACTAGATCGAAGTTTAAAAATCGACTTTTTTGCATATTCACTCAATAGGATGTGCTTCGTTTTGTTTCCTTTATCCGAAAGGGTTTTATATTTCCGCGTCAATATAATTTTTCTTTTATATGTTGCATTCAAATTTCGGTTAGATGATGAACTAGCAAAAGACCACTTGACATTTCTGTTTGATTTTAAAAATGAAAGGATCACAAATTCTGTCGGTTATTTCCAGATATGAATTCACATATATCTGTTTCATGGTGTGCAATATTCGGAAATGAAGAAATTTCACATCTAACTGAAAATTATTTAATATACCTATTATTTATCTCTACCTCATGAACCTTATTTGATTTTCAAGTTCTATATTGATGGGTGGTCATCTCAACTTCTTATATCTTCGAATGAAGGATAAGATACCCATATTCAACACGAATACGATCTAATTTCGAATATGAATTAATGATGGATATTGCAAATGTGGAATTTCCTGGTGACGGCGCCTGTGAGGAAGTAACGGCTCCCCGACCGACGCGACGCGTCTAACAATATCAACCACTTGATTGGTATGAGTGTGATATGTGATATAATAATAGATCTATGTCCTTTATCGTTATTTCACTCTAGTTCATATAAATACAATTATTGTATTCTATATATAGCTTTCACTTTAAGGGATGGGACCTCCGAGGTTCCAAAATATGCCAATTTGAAAAATAAATTAGTTTTTCTCCAAGTAAATTCTAAATTTCTGAGGGGAGGGGGTTCGGGCCTACTGAAATCTCATTCAATATTCTATTAACATTCAATACGGAAGTCTAGAAAATATTTTATTTCACCGTAGGGTAGCATTTCTATGCGTGAGTGATTAGAAAAGTTGAGATCACGAAGTTTTGAAACAATAGCCGTGAAGTGCGGCATAATGTCGAACCGAAGAATTGTAAATGACTTCGTTTTCTTGCAAAACGGAAGAAAAATATTGATCTGATCAAGAAACTGTTAACTGAAACTAGTGCACAAACATGGATAATAGAAATCAAATCAACACTATAAGAACTCAATGTCAAAGAGTTCGAAAAAACGATATGTTGATTAAAATCAGTAGAAATGAGAGATTCAACGATTTGTTTAAGTATACAATCTGGAAGGAGCCAACAAAAAAGAATGATTGAGTATGCTAAATTTTCATTCCTATGAGAAAAATCATAAAAAGTAAAGTAAAGTGCTCTGAACTCAGGAGCTTTTGAGCGCTCGTTCATACACCTCGTAGGTAGAAATTTTTGACGTCAAAAAAATGACAGCAGCTTTTTGTTAATTATGCCGAATCAGCTGTTGACAGAAAAATAAGGATTTTTGAGCGCTCGTTTTACTTACACGAGGGCTATATCATTTCGCCACGATGTATGTATTTTTCGAATTGAGCCGAAAATGGTCTCAATCGACGAGGTTCAACTCACTGATGACGAATCCTTCGAAAATTCGAGTCTGTTCGTCCATCCGGCCGTCCGTATGAACGATAACTCTCGAACGGAACGACCTAGAAACTTGATAATTTCAGGGTAGGTTCGAATCTTGAATGCCGCGGTTGAGTTCGTTATTGGGTAAAATTCGACCAGGGGTTCCGTGAATATGGCCGTTCGAAATTTTGTTCTCCTGACTATTTCGAAACTACTGACTCGATCTAGATGAAATTTCGCACTCAGATGGAATAAAGAATGAAGTGTTCAAGGTACATGCGAAATTTTATCTAGATCGCATGATCAGAACTATAGAAACCATAGGAAATTATAACTTTCGAACAGCAAGGCTTAGTGCTTAGGGGGGCTTGCAGGGTAGGTTTAGATCTCGAATGTCGCGGCCACGTTCATCAATGAGCAAAATTAGAAAAAGGGTTCCGTGAATATGGTCGTTTGAAATCAAGTTTTCCTGATAATTTCCAAACTACGGATTCGAGCGTGACGAAATTTCGTATGTTAATGCAGAATGATATATTAATCAACCTACATTCTATCCAGATCGCTTGACCCGAACCATAGAATGTTATAACTTTTGAACGGAAAGGCCCAGGATCTTGAAATTTTCAGGATAGGTGTGTATCTCGAATTATGCAGTCACGTTTATCCTGCAAAATTTGACTAGGGTTCTCCTGATTAATTCGAAACTACTCATTCGATCTAGATGAAATGCACACAGATGGAGAATGACGTGTTCAAGATACATGCAAAATTTTGTCGAGATCACATGACCAGAACCATAGATAGTTATAACTTTCGAACGGAAAGGCCTAGGGACTTGAAATTCTCAGGATAGGTGTGGATCTTGAATGACGTAGTCAAGTTCATCAATGAGCAGAATCAGACTAGGAAAAACGTAAATATGACCGTTCAAAATATTTTTTTCCTGATAATTTCGAAACTACTGATTGGATTGAAGTGAAATTTTGCGCATAGATGGAGAGTAATGTATTCTATGCAAAATTTTATCCAGATCGCATTACCAAGACCATAGATAAAGTAGAAAAATTATAGCGAATCATCGAAAAAAAATTGGTCACCTAAAGCACTGATGTGATGTCTGTAGTTTCGCCTCATTTTGAAATTTTTTTCGACAGCTGTCAAAAATTTCTTCAATTGGGTTCTGAAAGTGAAAAATGAGAATCTACCTGACTTCACGGCTTTTTATGATTTTTTTATTCGTGTATGATTTTTGCGAAAACCTGAGAGTACCTGAAGTACCTCTATTTTTTGAAATATTGAGAATCTTCATGGAGAAAAGTTGATTCTATTTGGAAATTACGTTCAGATATTCAATATTATTCATCCTTGTTCACGATTTGCATTTCGTCATAATTGACGAAGAGCTGCTGTCATTTTTTCGATAGTTGTCAAAAATTTCTGCAATTGGTATATAAAACTGGAAAATGCAAATCTACCTACAAGGTGGATGAACGAGCGCCGTAAAGCTCCTAACTTCAGGGCAGTGCTCTTCATAATTTTTAATCAATAGGTATAACCATTGCACACTTAGCTCCAAGTCCCTTTTCCACTATGAGGAATATATTTGAGAATCCTCTGAAAAGTTTGATTAATGATAATGAGTTTCCTCACATCTTGTAATTTTGTATGTATTCTCTCACTTGATAACTATTTTTACCCAAGAACCTATCCTTAGGCTTAGTATCAAGTTATTAAAAAAAATTACGAAAAGCACTGCGTGAAGGCAGGAGCTTTTGAGTTGAGTAGTTTAGAAATTATCAGGAACAGAATATTTTGAACGGCCATATTTACGGAACCCCTAGTCTAATTTTGCTCATTGATGAAAGTGACCGTGAAATTCGCGATCCAAACCCACCCTGAAAATTTCAAGTTCCTAGGCCTTTCCGTTCAAAAGTTACAATTTCCTATGGTTTCTATGGTTCTGGTCATACGATCTGGACAAAATATTGCTTTAATATAACATTCTCGATTAAAATATGAAATTTTATCTCGATCGAATCCGTAGTTTTGAAATTATCAAGAAAACCAAATTTCAAACGACCATATTTACGGAACCCCTAGTATAATTTTGCTCATATATAAAAGTAATCACGACAATCGAGATCCACACCTATCCTGCACATTTCAAGTCCCTAGGCGTTTCCGTTCAAAAGTTACAATTTTCTATGGTTTCTATGGTTCTGGTCATGCGATCTGGTCAAAATTTCACATGTAGCTTGAACACCTCATTCTCCATTTGAGTGCAAAGTTTCATCTTGATCGAATCTGTCGTTTCAAAGTAATCAGGAGAACAAAATTTTGAACGGCCATATTTACGGAACCCCTGATGGAATTCTGCCCATTAACGAACTTAACCGAGGCATTTGGAATCTGAACCTACACTGAAAATTTCAAGTCTCTAGGTTGATCCGTTCGAGAGTTATCGTGCTTACGGACGGACGGACGGCCGGACGGACAGACTCGAATTTTCCGATGGATTCGTCATCAGTGAGTTGAACTCTATCGTTTGAGACCATTTTCGGCTCAAAATTCGAAAAATTCAGACATCGTGACGAAATGATATAGCCCTCGTGTAAGTTGTACGAGCGCTCAAAAAGGAATGAGATTGATAATACTCCAAATCTCTGAGGGAATGTTTCAATTCGGCCAAAAGGAAATGGGGAAATTGGAAATTGTCTGTAGTGAAGATGTCAACGTTTTGAATAACTTTTTTAATTGATAATTCTGTATTAGTTTCTTCAATTGGTCGTACTTAATTCATGAACAAAAGAATGATATTCAATCTGATTGAAATATTTTACAAGCAATCACATACGTATATCGAAGTCTGTGTTCTAGTTGAAATCTTATCGAAGGATACTTAAACTCGTCTTATACCTATTTCTCAAAAAAATAAATAAATGTATCACTATTATTCTTCGAGATTCCATTCATTTGTAGCATTTCCATAAAATATATAAAAACTAAAGTTAACCTGAAGAAAGGTTTGTGATACTGTATCTCAAATTTTAAAATGTGGCAAAAAATTGTCTTATGAATCATGGATCAAAAAGTAAGTTTCACACATCGAATGAACTGTTTGAATGAAACTTCTCATACGCACACAACAATCGCTATTATTATAGAGACTTCTGCAAAGTGTTCGGTACATAAAAAAGTATACAAAAATGGATAGGAAAAGGGTAATACAATATATAATGGAAAAATGCTTATAGTGGATATTACCTTAGTATTATAACTTTAAATATTGGCCCAGAAAGTCCTTTAATGATCGCCGAGGCATTAAGATGACACCGACCATGTAAAACTACACCATTCACCTAAAAAAGATAGAAGAATTTTCAAAGGATACTAACCCCACTGAAATACACCTTAACAACAACTTATGCATCAATCATTGATCTCGGACACAATGGCAGGAAAATTTATCAAAAACAACATTATTGTTAGGTTAGGAAATGAAAATGTACTCGAATAAGCGATTCGACTGTTTCAATTATCAAGGTAACGCTACTCCGTAACTGGTTATCTTTGGAATACGTCATTTTCAACACTATCATGATATGGTAATTGTGTGTTGTCGGAGGTATTCCTTGAAATATATATATATTATGGTTCTCTGAACTATGTTTCGCAAAAAATGCATATTAATGGCAATTACTGGGTGCTTCAATTAACGTGGACTATTAGCCATAAGAGAACCTAAATTATTTCGAATTTGAAACTTCTCAATCTTTTTGAATTGTTGAGATTCTTGACATCTCTTCTACTAAAACTGACATATGTACTTCCACAAAAAATAACCGATGGAACCTAAAGATATATTCACAGTTGCTGAATACTTCAGTATTGATTCACTCATAACTCGCACGAAAACAAAGGAAAGAAACTCATCGAGCTAGATTTGCTCGAGGAATGCATGATTATGAAATTTATTCTTTGGATTGTGTCTCACATAATCAACTTCTAATGAAATTTACGCATTAAGGAATAAAGGATAAACAGCTCAGTTCAATTAGGAGTTATTGAAGGACTGAGTGGAAAGGGTTTTTATTGAAATGAATGTGGAAGTACCTTATGGACAACTTATGGTAGTATCATCGGACCCTGATTAGGTATATGTGGTCTTCGAGAATGACAACTAGCAGAAACTATGCGAGAAGAACTGGAGATGTTTCGGTAGGTGGATAACTCCAACCTGTTTTTGACTGGACCGAGTGTTTTTGGGTTCTTAGGTGTAATGGATTTAGCAAGAAGTAGATTAGATGGTATTCGTATCGTGATATGTTCAGAAACTTGCTCTTTAAAAATAATTAAAATATAATGTAATTTTTACGTATCATGCAGAAGCCATTTTAGGCCGAGAAAATTAGCTTGCGGAAATGAATCCAGATCAGAATTTTATGCCTGGACTTTCTTCAGCATACAGGGTCCAGCATGAACCCCCAGATTACAGCTGTCGACAGGGCTGTGGGAAACGTAGGTCCAAAGAGGGAACTTTGCGGTTTTTTACCTATATTTCCTAACCAACATTTCGGTAGAGAATTTATACTCCGTTTAAGAATTATTGACATCTCGGTTGGCTGTGAAAAATCGAATTTAAGTTGGTAATAGACTATTCAGTAATATTTTGGGTTGCTGAATTCAGGTTGGTATAGGAATAACACTAACATTACCCATAGAAATCTTGCTTTGATGAATTTATCGAAGATATTGGTGAATATGTAATTATAAAAATTTGCTCTGAATTTGAGTATTTTTTGTCTTATGCTATTAAAATGGCTGGAATTGACCAGGATACATCGCGCCTAACAAGAGAACGCTAGGCAGTTTGTCGGTGTTACTTCGAGTTTTTCAAAGATTTGGCATATATTTCCGCTAGTATTTCAGGTAAACTGTTATTCACCTACTCAAAGTGTATTCTGATTGATCGATGTCTCTTAAATTTTCAGATTTCACCAAGCCCTGTCCGTAGAATATTAGCATGTTATTATAGCCTGGAATTAGCAGTGGAAGAAAACCTGTGCGATACGATTATTCCTTCAAAGAGACATTGAATGACTTTGTTTTTGCTAGAATTAAAAACAATGAATATATCAGTTTAGATATCCTTTTCGAACTGGCCAAAGGGCACCTAGATTTCAATTGATCGAAGTCAACATTATATATTATATCATGAAAAAAATTGGATACAAATACAAAAAAGTTGATCGAAGGAAAATTCTTACTGATAAACAGAAAAATATAATAAAAATAGTACGATATTGTGATAAATACCGAGAATACATGGAACAAAACGTAAAATTCATTTATCTAGATGAAATTTTGATATTCAAAAACGGTATTCAAATTTGTCAGTGGACACTAGAAAATAATCCAAAAGGTATGCCGAGTATATTCAAGGGTAAAGGCAGAAGGTGCACTATTTTGAATGCTGGAACAATGGATGGATTTTTACCTGGATATAATCCGATTCTTGACTGTGGTATTAACGATAAGGATTACTATGAATGGTGAATTATTTCATAAATGGGTTATTGAAATATTGAAACCTTCCCTGCAAAAGGATGCCCATCAATAGGATTATGTCAGCTTATTCAATAAACACATCCAAATCACTACGCTACGTGGAAACAAAGTTTTCAATATTTTTATCTCTGCTCTTGTATCATTCATAGATATTTTAAGTTTATTTATTATACTTATACTGTATGGTACCCTGTTCACATTCCCTCTGCTAATACACATGGTATATTCTTCACAATTCAAAAGTATACTGAATAATTGTAAAATTGCTTATATATTATAATATTTTCAATAATTCATGGACAGTTTTAATGAATGAAAATAAAAATTCACTTTCTTGAAGTATTCAACACCGAGCAATAAATAATTCACAAATTGGTTCATATATTGATAGTTCGGTACAAATTTCATCTCAAAATTCTTCATGTACTACATAGATTCTCAATTTTTGTTTCTCTCTTATTTCTTAATACATTATAACGTTCTTTCCAATTCCTTCTTTTGGCCCTGTGCTTGCTAAGTATCCAAAAAATTTTTTCTGTTGCACCAGCTAGAATTCCATTAATTATCCTTCTTGAATCCTGACATAAAATGGTACTCTTATAGTTAAATGGTTAGAATTTTGCAAGATTTACAATACCAATAAATATTGCATGGTCCTGAGCGAAAATAAATATTTATTTGAATGATCTTCAATTTTCCATGGTTGACTTTTATATGAGATAATTTCATATGAAATTCCACGATATTTTTGCGCTTTCAAAGCTGAAATCCCATGTAGAAACTGCAATCGAAATATTCCGGCTTAATTATTCGATAATTCGTATACTTAACACTTTTCTAGGTTATATTTATGTTTTATTTCTATGATGAAAACAGTAACTTTTTTGTAACTAGAAATGAAGCCTCGACTGGACGTTCATGGCCTGCTTCGATGTCAATAATTCTCCAATGGACTATAAAACTTATCAACAGTAATACCCCTAGGACCTTGATAATACCGAGATAATTTTGTCATAGAGAATGCTGAAAGCGTGTTGCTTGATAATAGTGAGCAACACGCTTAAAGGATTCTCTATGACAAACTTTAGAGGATTTATCAAGGCCCGAGGGGTATTCGATAAGATAATTTTTTACTTTGTAGATTTCAGAAATTGGTTGTCAATCTGACGTTTCATACCTATTTATTTATTTTTGAACTGAACTAAACTGAAAACACCACATGTAGGGTATTATCGCTGTAATCCATAGGTGATTGGATGAAATTTGACACATGACTCTAAATGAAGTAATTTGATTGGTTACCATAGTTAGTAAAAAATTATCAAGTAAATTTGGCGTCGAATGAGACCAACCGCAGATTTTTTGGACCACCTGTTACGGAGCTTCAGTGTAAGGCTAAGAAAATCAGGCACAACATCGGAGATATCGGAAATAACTTCGGGCAGAAATTTCATTGACGGAATGTCTTCAGTAAAAGTGCACTATGAATCTCTCAAGTTTCCCCTGCGCCGAGTGGAGAGTTAGACAGGGGAATGGAAAATGTAGGTATAGAGGAGGTTTTAGTGGTTTTCGCTTGATTCTCTTGAACTTACCAACTTTTCAGAAACCCTGCGAATAAAATTAAATGCGTGTTCCTATGACCTCCTCTTAGGTCGAATATTGCACAAACTTTGGACGTTACACCAAAATCTCCGTATTTTAGCCAGTTGATGATATCGCCTATAATACCCCAGAAATATTAAAATGCCCGATATAAAAATTATAGAGCATTTAAGCCTATTTCGTGGACTGTCCCTAACTAAACTACAGTAAATCAGAATTGGGTGAATTTTGGACGTTACAGCAAAATATTCGTTTCTTTTCGCTTGTTTGCACACGATATTGCTTATAATACGTGTCAATGAAAATTATAGAGCATTGAGTTCTGCGTCGATGAGATCAACAGTAATTTTTTTTACCCACCTTATACAGAGCTGCATTAGTTGGTCTAGAAAATTAGACACAAAAATTACGAAAAGCACTGCCGTGAAGTCAGGAGCTTTTGAGCGCTCGTACATGCACCTTGTAGGTAGATTCGCATTTTCCAGTTTTAGAAATAAATTGAAGGAATTTTTGACTGCTTTCAAAAAAATTCTGAAACTTAGGCAAAACTCCAGACTTCATGTCGGTGCTTCAGCTGATCAATTTTTTTCCGATAATTCGCTAGAATTTTCCACGGTATCTATGGTCTTGGTGATGCGATCTGGACAAAATTTTGCACGTAGTTTGAATACATTATTCCTGAGCTAGGTGCATAATTTCATTCCAACCCGATCAGTAGTTTCGAAACTATCAGGAAAAAATTTTTTTGAACGGCCATATTTACGGAACCTCTAGTCTAATTTTGCTCATGGATGAACGTGACCGTATAATTTGCGATCCAAACCCACCCTGGAAATTTCAAGTTCCTAGGCCTTTCCGTTCAAAAGTTAGAATTTTCTATGGTTTCTATGGTTCTGGTCATGCGATCTGGACAAAATATTGCTTCAATATATCATTCTCGATTAAAATACAAAATTTCATCTCGATCGAATCCGTAGTTTCGAAATTATCAAGAAAACTAAATTTCAAACGACCGTATTTACGGAACCCATTGTATAATTTTGCTCATAGATGAACGTGATCACGACATTCGAGATCCACACCTATCCTGAAAATTTCAAGTCCCTAGGCGCTTCCGTTCAAAAGTTACAATTTTCTATGGTTTCCATGGTTCTGGTCATGCGATCTGAACAAAATTTCACATGTAGCTTGAACACTTCATTCTCCATTTGAGTGCAAAATTTCATCTCAATCAAATTTATAGTTTTCAAGTAATCAGGGCGAATTTGGCCCATTAACGAACTTAACCGCGGCATTTGGACACTGAACCTACACTGAAAATTTCAAGTCTCTAGGTTGATCCGTTCGAGAGTTATCGTGCTTACGGACGGCCGGACGGACGGCCGGACGGACAGACTCGAATTTTCCGACGGATTCGTCATCAGTGAGTCGAACATAGTCGATTGAGACCATTTTCGGCTCAAAATTCGAAAAATACAGACATCGTGACGAAATGATATAGCCCTCGTGTAAGTTGTACGAGCGCTCAAAAATCAGAGATATCGGAAATAAGTGAAGTAGGTTAGAGTTAGTGACCGGTGAAGGAAAAGGTACCTCGCAAAAAAACTTTTTCTACAAGAAGCTTTCTGCACGCTGACGTGAACACATCCCTACCCTTCTTTCACGAGGTTAGTGGGTGTGACACTAAGTTTATCAACCATCATGAACCAAACAACCATTGAAATGGCCAAAGTGTTAATTGCACAGTCATCATCACAGGACGATATATTCGCAGCTGGATAAGTATTCGTGGTTGCCGAGAACCCTGACTAGTAGTACCGCTCCTTGGCCAAGTCACTCACCATTCATTTGTCAATGAAGAATGACGTGTTCAAGCTACATGCAAAATTTTGTCCAGATCGCATAACCAGAATAATAGAAATCATAGAAAATTATAACTTTGAAACACAGAAGCCAAGGGACTTTTTATTTTCAGAATAGGTGTGAATCCCGAATGCCGTGGTCCGTGGTCACGTTTATCTATGAGCAAAATTAGACCAGAGGTGCCGTAAATATGGTCTTTGGAAATTTAATTTTCTTGATAATTTCGAAACTACCGATTCGATCGTGACGAAATTTTGTATTTCACTGGAGAATGATATATCAAAGCTACATTCTGTACAGATCGCATGACCAGAACCCGAAAATTATAACTTTTGAACGGAAAAGCCTAGGGACTCGAAATTTTCAGGGTAGGATTGGATCGCGAATGTCGCGGTCACGTTAATCAATAAGCCAAATTAGATTAGGGGTTCCGTAAATATTATCGTCCAAAATATTTTCTTCCTGATAATTTCGAAACTTCTGGTTTGATTAGATGAAATTTTGCACATAGATGAAGAATAATGTATTCAAACTACGTGAATTTTTGTCCAGATCGCAGCACCAAGACCATAGATACCTTAAAGGTGACAGCTGTCAAAAATTTTCTCAAATTGTTCATAAAACTGCAAAACGCGGATTTACCTACAAGATGGATGAACCAGCGCTCAAAAGTTCCTGATTTCACGTCAGTGCTTTTCACCAATTTTTTCATTTTGAAGCGGATAAGCCCGTATCTTCACAGTTTCTTCGGCATGGAAGGCACGAAGCCCGAGGCTCGGCCTCGGGTTCTGAATACAATGTCTCCTAGAGCCAAAACGACACTTGTCCAGTTGAATAAGGACGAATGAAATTCGATTAATGTAGGTTTATTGAAGGAGGAAATGTCCATGATTAGAGATGAAGCAATACCTCACAATAAGGTACCGATTGTTGAAAATGGTGATGCTCTTTTTGAGAGGATTTCTCAAGGTAGACAGAAACTCAAAAAACTCATCGAAAATTCTGATAGAAATAAAAAGTCTCAATCCACTTAATGTTGGAAAAATCATCTTCAATAATAAAAGCTATAATGATTATAAGATATTGAATATAAGTAGAAAAAGTTTCAAGAAAATCGGAGTTTCCTCTGATCAGCCTAACTGTTTTGTGAAATATAATGATTTCGACCCTAGCATTTATGATATTTATATTTCGGGGAGGTTTGTTTCAATTGTGCAAATCGTTAGAGATATATAGCAAGACATAACGAATGAAGGGATCTTAAGTCTCAGTAAGGGACTGAATCCTGGAGTAAGGGTGATAAGGATTGAAAGGTTTAACAGAAGAAAGACCACTTAAAGCGGAAACGTTTACATTTAAACAAATACTTGTGTGTTAACATTCGAGGGAACTACACTTCCAAAGTATTTCGATCTGTATACCATAGGATTACCGGTTGAAATGTATATTGCTCCTGTGATACAATGTTTGAAGTGCTTGCGATTTGGTCACATTGAAAATTTCTGTAAGGGTAGGTTCAGATGTTGTGAATGTGGGTCTCAGCATGAAGATGGAACAATGTGTGATTCAGAGCCGTGTTGTATATACCGTAGAAAGTCTCATGAAGCCACTGATAGGCGCTGCCCGAAATACCTCAGACAAAATAAAATGAAAGGAATTATGGCCTTACATAACATTTCCCTTTTTGAGGCTGAAATAGCGTGTAGGAGTCAAATAGCTCCTTCCCCATCAGATAATGCTCCTCACACGAGCGTTTAGCATTGTCAAACTCACGCAGGAGCTACCTCTCGACCAAAAATAGTAAGTCAGGACTCCAAATCCTCTGCGAGTGACAGGCAAAGACCTAAAAGAAGAACCTGGATTTTATAGAGAGGAGCATAATGCTTGTCTAATATCTCAAAGATATTGTTCGCCTATTAAATTCAATAAAACAACCCCTTTTAGGGAGAGGGATACATCTACACTTTCACATGGAATTGTAATGAATAATGCAACGACCATCAGATTGCAATCTCCTTCCACAGGCCAGTACATATTCTACTAGCCTAAACGACCAGTGTACGGAGGAAGAATCGTTTGATACAAGGAAAATAATTATAGTGATGATCACCTGCGACAGGAGGAATACTCGTCCAATTTATAATTTAAGGTTTATAATTATATAACTACTAGCAGATCCGGCTACGCGTTGCTATGGCTAAGGTGTAGGTTGAATGATATTGTAATGAAATATTCAATACAGTGGAATTATTATCATTACTATTAACCCTAATCTACTCCTAACTTAACCCTAACCTAACCCTATTCTTACTCCATCCTAACCCTAACCTAACTCTATCGTGACCCTAACCTAAACCTCACCAAACCCAACGCAAACCCTAACCCAAACCTTTTTTTTTAGGGTTGTGGAACAAAATCTGCTGCCAGATTCAACCACGACCCATGTCGTGGGATATGTCGGTTTGGCTCGATGTTGTTGCCAGCCGCTTAAAAAAAAAAATACGAAAAGCACTGCCGTGAAGGCAGGAGCTTTAGAGCGCTCGTACATGCACCTTGTAGGTGGATTCGCATTTTCCAGTTTCAGAAATCAATTGAAGGAATTTTCGACAGCTGTCAAAAAATTTATGAAACGTAGGCGAAACTCCAGACTTCATGTCAGTGCTTCAGCTGATCAATTTTTTTTCGATAATTCGCTAGAATTTTCTATCTATGGTCTTGGTGATGCGATCTGGACAAAATTTTGCACGTAGTTTGAAAACATTATTCCTCAGCTAGGTGCAGAATTTCATTCCAATCAGATCAGTAGTTTCGAAGCTATCCGGAAAAAATACTTCGAACGGCCATATTCACGGAACCCCTAGTCTAATTTTGCTCATTGATGAACGTGACTGCGATATTCGCGATCCAAACCCACCCTGATAATTTCAAGTTCCTAGGCCTTTCCGTTCAGAAGTAACAATTTTCTATGGTTTCTGGACAAAATATTGCTTTAATATATCATTCTCGATTAAAATACAAAATTTACTCTCGATCGAATCCATAGTTTGGAAATGATCGAGAAAACAAAATTTCAACCGACCGTATTTATGGAACCCCTGGTATAATTCTGCTCATTGTAGAACGTGAACGGGGCATTTCAGATCCACACCTATCCTGAAAATTTCAAGTCCCTAGGCCTTTCCGTTCGAAAGTTATGATTTTCTATGGTTTCTATGGTTCTGGTCAAGCGATCTGGACAAAATGTAGCTTGAATATATCATTCTCCATTTAAATACAAAATTTCGTGGCGATCGAATCTGTAGTTTTGAAATTATCATGAAAACTAAATTTCAAACGATCCTATTTACGGAACCCCTAGTATAATTCTGTCCATAGATAAACGTCATCACGACATTCCAGAACCTCACCTATCCTGAAAATTTCAAGTCCCTAGGCGTTTCCGTTCAAAAGTAACAATTTTCTATGGTTTCTATGGTTCTGGTCATGCGATCTTGACAAAATTCCACATGTAGCTTGAACACCTTATTATTCATTTGAATGCAAAGTTTCATCTCGATCGAATCTGTAGTTTCGAAGTAATCAGGAGAACAAAATTTTGAACGGCCATATTTACGGAACCCCTAGTGGAATTCTGCCCATTAACGAACTCAACCGAGGCATTTGGGATCTGAACATACACTGGAAATTTCAAGTCTCTAGGTCGATCCGTTCGAGAGTTATCGTGCTTACGGACGGACGGCCGGACGGACAGACTCGATTTTTTCGACGGATTCGTCATCAGTGAGTCGAACATAGTCGATTGAGACCATTTTCGGCTCAAAATTCGAAAAATACAGACATCGTGACGAAATGATAGAGCCCTCGTGTAAGTAGTACGAGCGCTCAAAAACATGCGAGAAAATGTGGGAAATGCGAGGACCACCGGAAAAAACATCCCTGTCTGTACTTCGATAATACCCAATGTATAGCGGTCCTCTCTCTCCTTTCTCCTCATGACTCCTGTCACAAAGCCGTAAACGCCTTCCAGTATCCTTCATCATTTTCTTTATTATATTCTCAACTGGCGGTAATCGGCCTACCTTTCAACCAGCGCGTTCCTTTTCTCCGTCTTATCTAAGGCAGTGACAGAACATGTGCTACGCGTTATCTAGAACGTGGCATGCGTGACACAGATCATCCCGTGTCCGTCTTAAACTCTAAGTAAAGTTACCATAAGATCCATGTCCTGTCAAAAATTGAGTAGAATAGTACCCGGTCATTTTATGCTCACATCGGATCCACTACTCCAAATTCCTGATCAGCCTACGCGTCCAAGCATAATTTTGCCCTCCACCATCCCATCTCTCCTGCCATTTTCTTAGTGTCATCCTTCCTGCAATACGTCGATTGCCCGGTAGTGCTCCTCCTATATATGGTATAAAGGAAGCATCTTTCTGCCACCATTAGGTCAATTGGTGAGAAGCCAGCAATCACTTGGACAGCCTCCGCCGAAGCTACCCTCGAGAGTCCCAGCATGAATATTTGACAACCAATATATTTGTCAATCATTCTTCATTACTGAGATTGTTCTATATTCTTGACAGTTACGAAATCTATGAACATTTTGTATTGGAAAATTATCAGTCTTTTATTTTATTTTTTCGACAATTTTTCAATATTTTCAATAGTTATTCTCCTATTCGGGACGGGGACGAATAGAACAAATCAAAAACCATGAAGATCGGTCCAGCCTTTCTTGAGTTATAAGTGTTGGAGCAAACCCGACTTTGTTTTATACACACAGCGGAAAAGTCTAGGGATATTCGTACAAAGTCATACAAGCGTCAAAAGAAACTTTTTTATCGTTTAAACTTCACTACTTACGTACTGCTCAGTTCATTTGCCCCGTTTGAATACGCCTTTTTTCGGAAAAAATGTGAAAAATATAATGAAAAAACTTGACAAACATGATAGATGAAAAAAATAAACTCTATAAGTACTCAGTACTCTTAATTCTGTCTATAGTGTTCTTCAATATTATTGTTGCATTGAAAATATTGTGTTTTACTATGGAACGACGACATTTGTCTTCAGACGAGATGAATTTAGCAGTAGGCCTTCTTCAAGCTGGCCTGCGGCAAGTCGAAGTAGGTGAGCGGATGGGTGTTGCCCAAGGAGTCATAAGTCGTTTATGGAGGCATTTCAGGGAAACTGGAAGTCCGGCTGAACAACATCTGGGGCGTAGACGCTGTATAGCGGCAAGTCAGGGTAGATTTTTACTGCTAAGATGATTCTGTGAGAAATCGTCTCCAAGAAGCCAATCTTCATTTTCGAAAACTTATTTGATGTAAATCTCTCTCTAGAGGCAATCGCGCTGCCAGAGTAGACTGGTGCGAAGAATATCAAAATTGGGATGCAGATGATTGGCCAACAGTTTTTTTCACTGATGAATCCAGATTTGGATTTCATCCAGATTCTCGTCGGACAAGAGTGTGGAGACGATCCGGGAACGTGGAACGTTCAAAAAATGTTCAGGAAGTTCACAAATACAGAGGCGGTACACTAGTGGTATGGGGCGGAATAATTATAGGCGGCAGAACCGACCTCGTTTTTCCGAATGATTTCCTGACAGGTCAGCAGTATGTGCATAATAATATTCTTAAACCCATAGTGCCTTTATTTGCTGGTGATGTTGGTACGACCTTTCGCCTAATGCATGATAATGCTCGTCCCCATACCGCTGCGATTGTGACGAACGGGTTGGAAAACGAGGGAATTGAAGTATTGCCATGGCCCGCACAATCCCCGGACCTTAATCCGATTGAGCATGTATGGGACATGCTTCAACGTAGAATTACTCCCATTTTTGGCAATACCCAAAATGCTCTTCAATTCCGACATTCCGAGAGCTTTTAACCACAGAATAGGCAAGTATACATCAATCGCGCATTGACAATGTCATTTTGACTATGAACAATAGGTGTAGAGCTGTTCTTAATCAACGTGGAGATCATACTCTTCATTAGTTAATTTTTTGCATACTTGATCATTTTTTTGTAAAGCTCGTAAAATTATGGTTTTAACTTTGTTTTTTTTTTGAAATATTGTGTTCGTTTTATGCAAAAAATTGTTTGATTTAATGATATATTGAACATTTACCCATTATTCTATAATTTTCTGTTTTTTGTGTTGTATATTTCATTGATGCTCAAGATCTTGCAGTGAAACATCAGATCTTTGTACGCCAATTTTGAGGACCTTAGAGCACTCATCAAAAGTTGGGAACCGGACATCGTTTGTCTCTCATCAGATCATCTCTCTGCCCGGATTCTTCTTGGTGAAAGAAGATAGAGCTAACGGATACGATAGTGTTACTTACGCAATAAGAAATTAGTTCGTATATGATACAATTGATTTGCAACTTGTAGTTTTCCTTCTAGATTGCAGTTACTGGAAATTCAATATGAGATACAATATCTTGAACATGTACGTTCCACCGGACGTTTGGTTGCTGGACTTTCATCTGGAGCAGCTGCTTCCCTATATACCCAAAGCAAGCCTTTTCATAGGGGATTTTAATGCCCAGAATCCTCAATGGGGTTCTGGATTTTCCAACCATAATGGACCAATAACTCACGCCTTTTTGAGAGATAATGATGTCACACTACTAAATGATAGAACAATAACCAGGGTTAGGGACCTTCAAGTTAATATTAGCGCTCTTGATCTTTCCATGTGCTCTGGGGACTTGGTGCTTCACTGCTTATGGGAGGTTGTTCAGGATCCTGGACCAAGTGATCACTATTCCTTTTCATTAAGAAAATATTGATAAGGCGGCTTGCAATGTCTCAGTCTCCAGAGTATCGCTTCGTAAGTTCAACAACAAGAAAGCCAATCAGATAGATAATAGCAGGATAGGAAATATTGATGACTTTGTCGAGGTCATTCGAACAGCTTCGGAGGTTTCTATTCCGAAATATGATTCTCGCGAAGTTTGGAATACTGTGTTCATTGGTGGGATGAGGAGGTTGCAAATGAGATAAACTCCAGAAGATCTTTGCTGGCAGTGTACAAGCAGACACATTCTTTGGGAAATTACATTGCCTTTAAAAATCAGGTGGCAAAAACCAGAATCGATGTCAGGAGAAATAAAAGGTAATCTTTTCGCAAGTTTTGAGAGGATCTGTCACTGGATCAGAGCAACCGATTCTGAAAAATAATTTAAAAATTTCTGGGCGGCATGTCCCTCAGGTATATCATGGGGGGGCGGATCAATGTTGTAGAGATATCCTTCGGAAGGTGTCTGTTGCTGATTGTTCTCACTCATTGCAGTTAAATCACACAAATACCGCGGATGACTTCACGATGGAAGAATTATTTTATTCTTTGGAAATAAAAAAAAAATATTCTCACGACATTAATAACTTGGATGACGAAATCCTCTTCCGTTTTCCTCGTTCAGCGAAGATCCTTCTTCTAGACCTTTTCATTCAACTCCTGAGTCACAGAGATCCTCCTCAGATATTATTCCTATATTGAAGAAGCACCAACTAGTTAATATTGGCTATAGCTTGTCCCATAACAATATCCCCATGTATAACAAAGGTCTTGGAAAGGATGATTAAAAAGATAATAGAGAAGACTATAGAAGACTAGAGTTTCGGGTCCTTAAGTTTCGCATTTCGGAGGGGTAGGTCAATAAATGACTGTCATTCGGAGTTCACGGCGCATATATATTCCGCCTTTGAAAGGGAACAATTTTCTGTGGTGGTATTCTTGGACATCTCAAGCACCTTCGATTGCGTCGATTTAAAAATATTAAGGCAGGATATGTTGAAATGTGGAGTCCCACGAAATTTGGCGAATTTGATTCATCAACTTTTCCACGGTAGAGGGGTGTACCATCCGGAGCTCATCCGGGAAAGAATTCGTGGAGCATATATTGAATGGGTTGATACAGGGTTCGGTGCTGAGTGCCTCATTGTTTGGTTTGTACACACAGTGTCCACCTGATTTGCTGGATAGTGAGATCAATCTCCCACAGTATGCGGACCATTTTGTTATGATTTTTTCTGGCAAGGATTTGCGTTAGGTCACTGAACGATGTCACATTGTCACATTGACGTTTGTGGTTTTATCTTATAATCCTATGTACTATGGTCTCGATACATTTTCACATCAAAGATGAGTTCTAGGTGATCGCACTGGCGATATATCGAATCTCTCTCGTTTTGAATCTGGGGCTTCAGTACAATAATCAGTTGCTATCGGGCATTGATCCCTCTTGATCGATAATCCAATCCATTAATTTTGAAGCTCTTTAATCTAGGGGTGAAATTCAAAACTAATAATTGCGGAAAAGCTATTCAACATAGGATGTTCAAATCCCAAATATGTATTGTATGGTTCGGAATTTACTTGAGGAATAAGAACACTACATAAGTATATATTGGAAAATACACTAGGACATAGGAGAACAATAGATTACGTGATCACAAATAGAAATATACATGCGACAAGAATACAGAACGCGAGATCTTCAGCTTCCGCCAATGCTGGACAAAACCACCAACTAGTATTGGCATAAATAAGAATAGCTATGCAACCACTTCATAAGACATCCACGGAGACAAGAAGTAGATTCAATATAGAATCCCTATCCGACGACTCAACTAAACACCAGTATCGACAAAGCCTCAGAGGCAAAATAGTTGCGATTAACATTCAAGACTTCAACGACGTCGAAACTGCACGGGCAAAATTAAGAACTGATTAACTTGAAGCAGCAGAAGAGGCGTTCGGAAGAAGAACTATAAAGAAGGGAGAAAAACCAAATACCAAACCCAACAACAACCAGCACATCACCACAGAACGTGCACCAAGATGATGAGGGACAAACCCAGGGATGGACTTTTTCTTGGAAGTAAAATACAACAAATAGTGACTAAACTGAAAAACAGTAAAGCTCAAGGCGTTGACGAAATATCGAACGAGATGATCAATAATGCAGTAAACACGTTACACGAAGAACAACAGACTTTTTTCATCAAAATACTTGAAACCAAGAGACAAGGAGACAGCCTCAGTCCGATCTTGTTCAGCATCATAATGGACGAGATAATAAACGAAGTAAAACAAGCTGGAAGAGGATACCGAATGGGAAACAAAGAAATAAAATAGTATGTTATGGTGATAACTTACAAAAGCTCCTGTATAAGTTTCAACAAATTGCAAAAGCTTTTAACATGCAAATATCCGGGAAGAAAACAAAATGTTTTACAGTATCTAGAGAACCGAGAAGATGTAAACTAGCGACATACGATCAGAGTGTACAACAAGTGATGTCATTCAAATATCTAGGAACGAACATAACAACAAATAAAAGAAATTTAAAGAATGAAGTGAAAGCTCAAAGAACAAAGGCATCATTAATATTAGGGTACTTGAGATATGTAATTTTGCAGAATAAATATATGAGTACCAAGGAGCAAAGTAAGAATATACCTGTGTGAGACCGGTGATGCGATAGAGACCAGAGCGGAGAACTCCTGAAATGCGAATGCGGAGATCAATAGCGGGATACACATTATTTGACCAATGATACCTTAAGGGAGATATGTGATAGTATAGTATAGTATAGTTCAGTATAGAGTGAGGTACAAAATACAGATTTCAATTCAAACAATTGAAATTGCAGAGAAATAATCCATATCCAGGATGTGGTGAGACGGGCGCAAGACACCGGCGTAGTGAATGGAGTGGAGACCTTGTTAACTACTGCTAGATATCGAAAAATGTCTAGCAGAGAAATGACTGATGATGATTAGGTAGGCTAATAAATTGTTATTTTTATCGAGTACATTTTCATTTTTGTCTAATCTAGACGAAACTTACCTCAAGAATCTCATCTCCAACTAGTATGCCTCCTGTCTTGAAGGCCGCTCCCTTTGGATTTAAGCCGCAAACGAAGACGGCCATACAATTGCGATCTTTATGTCCAGCCAAACTGAGGCCTAGACCTTGATTGCTGCGTTCTAACTGCACCATAACTATGGAATGCCCTAGATTGGCGTATTTCTTCCTCACTTTATCTGAAACAAAAATAGGAATGTTATCGAAATATCTGCATATTATGAGTACGTTCGGATAATGAGTCATCAATGTCCGATCATATCTTCGTACCAAACCTATCTAAGGTATAGGCAGGCAACAATTGCATAATGTCAGGGAATTGCGGAAATGAATTAAAATAGTATTTATATTGAAGTATAAGAGGATAAAAAGATCTTTGAAACAAAAAGTGTTGGTAATAGAGCAGGTGTTTCAAAGGTGTTATCCTTTACGTTTTTTTATTGGCAAATATTGAAATTATCTTTTCTTGCATCAGGCCAATCAGAGAGCTGAAAAGAATAAAAAACGAATCCTCATACATTTACTCGATAGCCAAGAATTCTCATCCCGTCATCTCAGTGCATTCATTGCTTCTGATGAAACGAACGAGAATATCAATCGAAATTGACGAAATGGAAAACCGAAGAAAGAAGTAAAATGGAGTATCACTGTCACAGAAAAATTCAATAGGGGTAAGTATTAATTTATTACGATTTGCTATTCTCATGATCTTCTTCTTCTTAATATATAAAACAAAGTCGGGTTTGTTCCAACACTTATAACTCGAGAACGGCAGGACCGATGTTCATGGTTTTTGATTTGTTGTATTCGTCTCGCGAATAGGAGAATAACTATTGAAAACATTGGAAAATTGCCGAAAAAAATGAATAAAAGGAAAAAAATTTTCCTATAAAAAATGTCATAGATAGATAATGTCAGTAACGATTGACATATATATTGGTTGTCAAATATTTATGCGATTAATTAACTTCGCGAAAGTGTTTAATTAATGTTGTCTCTGATTTGTTTTGAAGTGTGAGTATTATTGTTATTAATGCCGTGACCAAGAAGATCTAATATGCGGCACCAGTATGGAGGGAAGCGCTGCGAGTGCAATGTAATGTCTCTCGGATGAATTCAACAGAGGGACTGGGACTCTGAAGGGGAGCTTTGGCATACAGAACTGTGTCGGCGGAGGCTGTCCAAGTGATTGCTGGCTTCCTACCAATTGACCTAATGGTGACGGAAAGATGTTTCCTTTATACCAGAGGAGGAGCACTACCGGGCAATCGACGTATGGCAGGAAGGAAGACACTGAGGAAATGCTAGGAAAGCTGTGATGATGGAGGGTAAGATGCCGCTTGGACGCGCTGGCTTATCAGGAATTTGCAGTAGTGAATCCAATGTGAGCATTAAACGATTATTTTACTCAATTTCTGACAAGGCATGGATCTTATGGTACCTTTACTAAGAGGATAGGCCGGTAACGGGATGATATGTATCATGCATGCCACGTTGTAGATAAACCGAAGCACATGTTCTGTCACTCCTTCAGATGGACGGAGGAAGGGAACGCACTGGTTGGAAAGATAAGCCGCTCACCGAAAGTTGAGAATATACTAGAAAAAATGATACAACATAAAGGATGCTGGAAGGCGTTTACATTTTTGTGACAGGAGTCACGAGGAGAAGGGAGAGGGAGGACCGCTATGCATGGGGGATCATCGAAGTACAGACAGGGATGTGCAAGTTGTGTTTTTTTTAGTCGACATATTCTACGACAAGGGTCGTGGGGTTGAATCAAGCAGCAGATTTTTCTCCACAACCCGAAAAAAAAAGGTTTGGGTTAGGGATTGCGTTGGGTTGGGTTAGGTTTGAGTTGAGGTCACGATAGGGTTAGGTTAGGGTTAGGATAGGGTTAGGTGAGGGTTAGATTAGGTTTGGATAGGTGAGGGGTTAATAATAATAATAATTCCGCTGTATTGAATATTTCAATTTTCAACTTATACCTCATTCGCAGCCACGCTTGACCAGGTCTGCTAGTATGTAATAAGTATGAATACGTTGGTTGAGCTCGTTTGCACAAAATACGCAGAAGAGTTATGTGGATTTAGCATATGATTCATTTCCGAACCGAAATCAATCAAACTTTGACGTGAATTGTAAGAAAACGGCTTGAAGGATAATCTGGGATGTCATGAGGAACGTATTACCAGATACAAGATTTGCAAGAAAATATCTTCCAAAACTTATGAAGAATTGGTCTTGTCTGCGTTGAGGAACAATCCATTCGACTTGAACCAATGCTCCACTCTATCAAATAACAGGGAACAAGTTCTAAGGAGTTTAGGCATAATTTGAGCTTGATACCAGCAAGTTGATGTCATCACCATAGTTTGTGAGAAGACAGTTACTTAGGGTGTTCTCAGTCTCAGTGGGATCTGCAGTGGCTGTCTGGAAGGATATCGATGATATCATTCATGAAGATGACAAACAAGATTGGGACCAATATGCTGCATTGAGCCACATCGGAAGGAATTTGCCAATATTTTGGATTTTGTAGTTTTGATATTCTGTTTTATTACCTGTGCTTTTCCTCCCTTGTTGGTCAGATATGATCTGAACCACTCCAGCACACTCCCTCTTACTCACTCGCGATGCGTTTTCCAATGGGTTGTTTTTGTTTTGGCTGTATTCCTGAAGAAGCGAAGTCCCGTATTATAAGATAAAGGGAAAAGAAGAATATCCGACCACTTTAATCGTGTGAGAGTTGATGATCATCCTGAAATAATAAGTTTATAGGCTTATGCCCGGAACTTTTAGATCTGCAAGGGCAGTGTTTAGTAATCGAGTGCCAAACCGTGAAAATTCTTCATTCTCAGATAATCTCTAGTCAATGAACAAATGGAGATATATATTTATTGGATTGAACAGAGGATGTAGCATATTTACCAATACCCCTAATACCTGAGGGGAATGTGAAGTTGACCATCTTTCAAGCACGTTTGTTCGAGTAACTTTTGTAACGGACTCTGCTGTGACTTGCAGTATTCACAAGAACCATTGTGGATGATCGAAGTTTATTTCCTTCAATCACCGCAGATACTTGCAAAGGAAGAACCCAAAAAATACCACCCACATTATCGATATATCGAAAACATTACCCAAAGCAATCTCTGGATCGAGTGAGTATATAAGTTAAGGAGGGTATTCGTGCTTGTGTTGCATAACTAGCAACCTCAATCACATTATCTGAAAGTCATGTTGCTTTCAAAATCTAATTTCTGAAATACAAATTATAAATATAGATCAATATCCACTTAACCTAATTGATGCAACCAATCTAACCCAATTCAATAGATATTCTTCATTTGATGGAGGGATCGGCATCCTCTGTCGCATGGGGGTTTCGCCTGGTATCATAAAAAGTTTATTACATGGTTTATTCGGAAATGTGAAAGTTCAGGTTCTTTCATGAAAATTGTGATGGGAATATTTGGTAGAATAGTGTTGCCAGATGTAATTTTCCGAAAACAAGATAGGATTCATTTAAATAACAGTAGATTTTCAATGAACTACAAGAAAAACTCGTTATTCTGAAACCAAAGTAAAAGTAACAATGAAAAAAGTACAAACATTTGAGCATTTATAACTACAAGCCTTTCATCATATTTAATTACCTGTCAAAACGGACCAAAACATGACTTCATCGTTAGTGGTTTTTGCATGTGTTCAACATTTTTCTGGGTCCAAGCGGTTAACGGACGCTAACTTCAATAAATCGATTTGATTTTGTTTTTCAAAAACTCGTTTTCATAATTCATTGGTATGCCTAATTAGTCAGTTCTTACATATTTCTTCACATATGATCAGTGACCTCAAAACAAGTTACTTATGAAAAACTCAAGTCAGCAAATTCGGATGCGTTTTTATACATATGTGAACATGATTCTTTTTTGCAGCTTGAATACGTTTTGATATGAAGTAACCTTCAACTAAAACACTTTAGCAGCAACAAATATTGTATTGGCGCCGATTTGTTTTTAACAAGCTTATTGCCGAGAAAATTCCCTCGTAGTTCGCAGAGAAATGTCGTGAGCATAACAAATTAAGAACAGAATCAAATGAAGGTTTGAAAACATAGAGGAGTTGTCTAGAAAGCACATACATTTGATGGAGACTCAAAAGGAAGGCACTATGCTAGAAAACATACCTGCTGTTCATTAACCCATTTTTATCCGGTGTTCCGATATTGGACATCGCCGACTTGTTCCCAGTGTTCCAATAATGGGCAATCCCACTTTTTTCCTCTTTTCAACAACCGATCACATATGGCCATAAGTTTGCAGATGTGATCAGTATCTATTTTTGCATGTTTAGACTAGGTTTGATCGCTTCAAATAATCTTTCTGTGATTCGTGAGTTAATAAATATTCTGATTTAAAAATGGCTTCCAAAAGGTGAGTATTTTTTGAGCGCTCGTACTACTTACACGAGGGCTATATCATTTCACGATGTCTGTATTTTTCGAATTTTGAGCCGAAAATGGTCTCAATCGACTATGTTCGACTCACTGATGACGAATCCGTCGGAAAATTCGAGTCTGTCCGTCCGGCCGTCCGGCCGTCCGTCCGTAAGCACGATAACTCTCGAACGGATCAACCTAGAGACTTGAAATTTTCAGTGTAGGTTCAGATCCCAAATTCCTCGGTTGAGTTCGTTAATGTGCCAAATTCGCCTAGGGGTTCCGTAAATATGGCCGTTCAAAGTTTTGTTCCCCTGATTACTTGAAAACTACAGATTTGATTGAGATGAAATTTTGCACTCAAAAGGAGAATAAGGTGTTCAAGCTACATGTGAAATTTTGTCCAGATCGCATGACCAGAACCATAGAAACCATAGAAAATTGTAACTTTTGAACGGAAACGCCTAGGGACTTGAAATTTTCAGGATAGGTGTGGATCTCGAATGTCGTGATCACGTTCATCTATGAGCAAAATTATACTAGGGGTTCCGTAAATATGGTCGTTTGAAATTTAGTTTTCTTGATAATTTCAAAACTACAGATTCGATCGTGACGAAATTTTGTATACTATTGGAGAAACATATATATTCAAGCGACATTTCTCCAGATCACATGACCAGAACCATAGAAACCATAGAAAATCATAACTTTCGAACGGAAAGGCCTAGGGACTTGAAATTTTCAGGATAGGTGTGGATCTGAAATGTCGCGTTCACGTTCATCAATGAACAGAATTATACCAGGGGTTCCGTAAATACGGTCGTTTGAAATTTTGGTTTCTGGATAATTTCGAAACTGCGGATTCGATCGAGATGAAATTTTGTATTTTAATCGAGAATGATATATTAAAACAATATTTTGTCCAGATCGCATGACCAGAACCATAGAAACCATAGAAAATTGTAACTTTTGAACGGAAAGGCCTAGGAACTTGAAATTCTCAAGGTGGGTTTGGATCGCAAATATCGCGATCACGTTCATCTATGAGCAAAATCAGACATAGTTCCGAAAATACTGAGCGGATTGGGATGAAATTTTGCACCTAGCTGAGTAATAAGGTATTTAAACTACGTGCAAAATTTTGTCCAGATCGCACCACCAAGACCATAGATACCGTAGAAAATTCTAGCGAATTATCGAAAAAAAATTTATCAGCTGATGCACTGACATGAAGTCTGGAGTTTCGCCTAAGTTTCAGAATTTTTTTGACAGCTGTCGAAAATTCCTTCAATTGATTTCTGAAACTGGAAAATGCGAATCTACCTACAAGGTTCATGTACGAGCGCTCAAAAGCTCCTGCCTTCACGGCAGTGCTTTTCGTAATTTTTTATCACCTCGTATTTATTTTTCGCGGGAACTGAATTCACTTTTCAGAGTTCTCCATTTTCTGATAATATTTGTATTATATTCTGCGAAGAAATTTTTTTTTCCATATCAGCACTACTTTTCTATATGTTCCAAAATTGGAACACTGGGAACGAATGGTATGGATATTATACTACAGCAGAACAGATCGATCGAGGATTTTGGGAAAGCAGATATTTTCATAACGCTCCCTAATGATTGTCAGGATTCGTAAAAGGATTCAGCTTTTCATAATTTTCATAATAATAATAATCTACAGACACCAACCTGAGAATGAAAAAATTGTTTTCTGGAAATTCAGGAAAGAGATCAGTATTTGAAAAAAAACCGAAATCATTTAACTGGAGGGGTGTGGACTAAATCTTCAGAACCAATAATCGCCAGAATACATCAGAATATAAGGTATGATGGTTTACATCACTGGAAGATTCCCTAAAATGTGTGAGAAATGTTCTGTAAATCTCTATGAACAATGTTTCAAAAGTTTCCATATTCAATAAAAACAAATTAAGAAGAGCACTGCCGTGAAGGCAGTAGCTTTTGAGCGCTCGTACATGCACCTTGTAGGTAGATTCGCATTTTCCAGTTTTAGAAATCTATTGAAGGAATTTTCGACAGCTGTCAAAAAATTTATGAAACGTAGGCGAAACTCCAGACTTCATGTCAGTGCTTCAGCTGATCAATTTTTTTTCGATAATTCGCTAGAATTTTCTACGGTATCTATGGTCTTGGTGGTGCGATCTGGACAAAATTTTGTACGTAGTTTGAATACATTATTACTCAGCTAGGTGCAAAATTTAATCCCAATCCGCTCAGTATTTTCGGAACTATCAGCAGAAAATATTTTGAAGGGCCATATTTACGGAACCCCTAGTCTAATTTTGTTCATTGATGAACGTGACCGCGATATTCGCGATCCAAACCCACCCTGAGAATTTCCAGTTCCTAGGCCTTTCCGTTCAAAAGTCACAATTTTCTATGGTTTCTATGGTTCTGGTTATGCGATCTGGACAAAATATTCTCGATTAAAATACAAAATTTCATCTCGATCGAATCCGTAGTTTCGAAATCATCGAGAAACCAAAATTTCAGACGATCGTATTTACGGAACCCCTAGTATAATTCTGCTCATTGATAAACGTGAACGCGACATTTCAGATCCACACCTATCCTGAAAATTTCAAGTCCCTAGACCTTTCCGTTCGAAAGTTATGTTTTTCTATGTTTTTTATGGTTCTGGTCATGTGATCTGGAGAAATGTAGCTTGAATATATCATTGTCCATCAGTATACAAAATTTCGTCACGATCGAATCTGTAGTTTTGAAATTATCAAGAAAACTAAATTTCAAACGACCATATTCACGGAACCACTAGTATAATTTTGCTCATAGATGAACGTGATCACGACTTTCGAGATCCACACCTATCCTGAAAGTCCCTAGGCGTTTCCGTTCAAAAGTTACAACTCTCTATGGTTTCTATGGTTCGGGTCATGAGATCTGGACAAAATTTCACATGTAGCTTGAACACCCCATTCTCCATTTGAGTGCAAAGTTTTATCTCGATCGAATCTGTAGTTTTCAAGTAATCAGGGGAACAAAACTTTGAACGGCCATATTTATGGAACCCCTGGTGGAATTTGGCTCATTAACGAACTCAACCGAGGCATTCGGGAACTGAACCGACACTGTAAATTTCAAGTCTCTAGGTTGTTCCGTTCGAGAGTAATCGTGCTCACGGCCGGCCGGACGGACGGACAGACTCGAATTTTTCGACGGATTCGTCATCAGTGAGTTGAACATAGTCGATTGAGACCATTTCCGGCTCAAAATTCGAAAAATACAGACATCGTGACGAAAAGATATAGCCCTCGTGTAAGTAGTACGAGCGCTCAATATAAAATGATAAGAAATAACAATTAAATTTGATGTCTTTTATTATGTCATATTGAAACCAGACCCTACCCTCCACTCCCAGTGTTCCAAAATTGGAACAAAATGATTTTTGTAAATAATGACTATTTTTTCACCTAATGGGTCGAATTATGTATTTTACAGTATATGTGAATGCTGAATCAAGTGAAAAAATCCAACTTCAAAGAAACAAAAATTCGGGCATGAGGACTTCTAAAAATTTCGATAATTCGGGCAAAAACGGTTTAATGTTTCAACTTTTTTCCAACGTTTTGTTTCAACGTTTTTATTCGACTCTCCCAACTCGGACAGGTTCTGAGCTTATGTGGGGTCTCACAGACTGTGCGAGTTAGGAGATCCGTTTGAATTTTGTGAAGTTATGTTATTATGTCAATATGAGGAGCAGCAATCATTTATGGTCTTCTCAAAATGCCATAACGAAACTGCAACGATCTATTGTCGACCTACTGTCTATTGATTTCATTACAACTTTCAATGAAGAAATCTAAACATCGTGATCAGAAAAAATACTCTTGTTCACTCGTTTTTTTGGGAAGATATTTTAGCGCCCAAAAAAATGGCATCTAAAGATTGATATTCCTCGGAGTGGAGCACGGGAGTTGGTCTCAGGCAGTCGAGGCTTCTCATTGAGAGACCTTCATCTGGACCTGAGGTCAGAAGACTCCTGGCACTAGAGAGAAGACAGCTCAGTCTGGTGACCGGCACTTTGACTGGCCACCTGCTGAACAAACATTTGAAGAGAATGGGACTGACTAGCTGCTCTTTGTGGCGGTGGTGCAGGAGCACAGATGAAACTGCTGAACACATTTTGTTCTGTTGTAGTGACCTTGCTAATCTGAGGACAACACACCTAGGAAACTCAACACCCACTATTCCTATGGTGAAAGGGACTCCTCCTGGTCGACTTGCGGCATTTATGTCTGCTTGTCTGCGGTCTGCGAGACTGAGTTTCTCAAGCAGAGAAGAAGAAAGATTGATATTTATGTAGATTTTTATAATTCCTCCTGAAGTTTATCCCAAAGAAATTTCCTGTTTTATCTATAACTAGAAGTTTAATTTGAAAATTGTTGGTTTTGACGACTTCTTTACCTCATTCATATATTGAATGATGGTAGCCTTAATTCAAGAAATTACACAAACATTTCGTAAGAGGAACTTTCTGGATATTTGAAATTATTCCTTCTTCTTCAAGTAGTCATTTTCACACGGTAGCGTTGCAACGAGTTGTACGCCCGTGCTAAAGTATCCTCATTCCTATTTTCCAATATTTCTTTTGGAAAACATAATTCTGTTGTGTTATCTTGTGAATACAAAACTGAAAGATCAGATATAATTATGGTTGAAGATTACCTCAGAGATAACCAAAGCATGGATGATTCTGTTTACGATTGAACGCCCATGCTAATGTGTCCTTGTTTCTTGTGTCCCTATTTCAGCGCCGTCACTGACATCCACGAAGTCACTTGTGACTTGATTGAAGGCCAATTTAAATGGAGAGTTTCTCGACTCAAATGTACGAATATCGAAAGGATATAGAAAAACTCTCACCATTTAAACATTCACGTTTATCGCCTTCCACGAGGGCGGTGTTATAGCAGTTCTTCATGCAATAATTGCTTACGATTTCTGGCCCCAAAACTTGCGAGAAACTGTCTCCATCTAAATGCGCCTTTAGTTGCCATGTGATGTTGTGCTCGCTTCGGTCAACCTGACAGATTACTTTTTTTGATGTGCGTCAAATGATTTCTTCGAGGTGCGCGGGATGATTTTTCCAAGCGTCATTTTCTCAGTTTTTCCTCTGGAGAAGAAGGCACCTATCGTACCTTGGATGATTTTATCCGCAGTCATCCATTTCCGCAATTAAAGTTGGCGAGATTTATATTCTCATATTCTCGGTTAGTCGTTATTCCTTCAATTCAAACAATATCTCACAGGAAAAAGATTAATTGAATTGTTATCACTATTTCTCCATCTTGTTTTCCTGCACTTGTTGTTACACTAGCTTCTCTTTTGATTCATTACTTCTATATCTCAGAAGAAGATTCCTTGTCAGGTTTATCATCAATAACCTCCATCATGTCCATGATTATCATATCATATCATGATATTCAATGAGATCGTGAAGGAGTTGATGTTGGATTTTTGTGCACGCCTGATATCTTTGTTCATCTCAAATAGCTTCTTGGCTGAGACTCAGAAACCCGCCTGAGATATTTACCTCTGCCTTAAAATCAGTCAGCTTGTGAGTGTCCCAGGATGAAGCTTGATGCGAGGTGTATTTTGTCCTGCAGCATTCCGTTCAAAGGACAGTGATCTTCGAGATTCAATAGTGCACTAGAGACAGAAGTTCCTCTTAGTTTTTCCTGGAGTCGACAACACACTTTAATTTAGTTAAGATATGTAGATATAAGACTGTGTAGTTTTGAGATATTAACCACGAACCTAAATGTGACCAATGACCAATATTCTATAAAATTCAAAAGATAAAATCACCGGATATCAAATATTCTCAACACCGAATCAAAAAAAAATTATTTTCTTCAAACATGCAACAGTTGGAAAGCTGAATTTCTACATACTCATTTTATCCATGTCTTATAATATATGTACACACAAAGTTTCAGCAGGATATGGAGAATATTTTCTGAGACACAGAAGTTTCAAGAATTTTTTTTTTTATCTTCTATTGTTACGATTATTATGATATTCCATATGAACCGTGTGGTACATAATCTCAAAACTATTCAATTTGATAGTATTGGTATTTTCGCGAGATATTGAGAGAAAAATGCATAACCGACAAATTCAGACCTCGAACCTAACCGAAAATTTTTGCGGAGTGTTATAGTTATAGTTAGGAAGGGGGTTACATATCACTGCGACCTCAAGGTCTATTGTGTCCCCCATCAGAGCCGTATTCGCAAATGCGCTACCTACAGCTCGCCCTTCAGCTCCAGAGCTCCAATGAACTCCAGTATCTGAGAGGGCTTCAAGGAGGTTAAATCCTCGTTCCTCCTGTAATTCTCTTGTCCAAGACATTATTTGCGCTGGTTTGCAATGACTAGGCATTCTGTAACCAGGTGAACAGGAGTTTCCTCCTCTTCACCACAGAATCTACACTCGTCAGTTTCTGTTGAGCTCATTCTCATCATATGCTTCCTAAGGCGACAAGGTCCTGTGAGGAAGCCAGTGAGTAGGCGTAACTTGTTCTTACTGAGATCCAAATACTTTTTGGATCTTGAACTTCCAAAGTTCCGAATGAACTTTTTGGAGTGGTCCATTCCTGGAAGGTACCTTCAGAGTTTTTTTCTTTCAGTCTCTTCCTTCTCCAGAAACTCTTTCTTATATACTCTGTTTGAGAATTATTGACATCTCAAATTTCAAAATGATACAAGAAAATATGTATTAGATAGACTAATAAAAGCAAGCCAACAAATCAATACATGTGACCCCATGAAACATCGAAATTTATCCTTTGCATCTGCAGACCGGTTTCGCCGTATTACGGCTCATCAGTACAGATCAGCTCAGGATAAACTCGACGTAGCAGACAGCTACCCAAACAACCTAACGCGATGACGGTCAGAGTTTATTTCTCTGCTCACGCCACCTGTCGGCCGAAGGAGGAACTGAATGCAGTCTATGATGGTCCATGTAAAGATTCCTTGGCTCCCCTGACAAAACCAAAACAAACAACAAGACCGTAAACATTACGGCCTAGTAGTCACAAGTGGTAATAAGGGTTTAAGCTACAACCTTATTCGCCAGAATAATTGACATGAATGAATATTGGTCGTTTATCTGAAGTTTTCAAATTTCAAAATGAGACAAGAAAATATGTATAAGACATATTTTCATATTTAACTAAGTCTTTTTTCAATATATTAACATTTCTTATCGAATGAAACTATTGTAGATCTTAATGCACATGTATTTTGCATTATTCTGTGCTAGTGTCAATTGTTGCCTTGGGTATATATAAGGATCAATTTTCCTAGTTGGGTTGTTGTTCAGAAACTGTTCAAATAGTTTAATGTGGCTTTGTAGGAATATAACATACTTTAGCACATATATTGCTGTTGACGTCAGGATTTTATTCATTTTGGGAACACCTCTACAAGTATCTCTATATTTCATTCTATACATAGCTCGGATTGCTTGCTTTTGTGTTTTAAATATTTTGTTTCGTGATGTACTGTTTCCCCAGTAAACAATGCCATATGAAAGGGTTGACTGAAAATTGGCTGTGTATGGGAGCTTCAATGTATCTTGTTGGATATGGTATTTCATACCATTGAGGGTGTAGATTATGGTGGTGACTTTCCTGTTCAATTTTTCTATTTGGGGGTTCCATTTCTTAATATATACCTGAATTCCCATTTTCTAACTGCAGTCGAAATATTCCGGCTTAATTAATAATTATTCGATAATTCGTATACTGAACACTTTTCTAGGTTAAATTTATGTTTGATGTTTTATTTCTATGATGAAAACAGTAACTTTTTTGTAACCAGAAATAAAGCCTCGACTGGACGTTCATGGCCTGCTTCGATGTCAAAAATTCTTAAATGGACTATAGGTGCATTTACCTATGCCACAGAAAGGTTCGGGTTCTCTCTTTGCGGAGTGACGCAGATATGGAAGAACATACCGAGGGAGGGACAAAATTGAATCAGACCTGGACTCCTTCATCTGTTAGTCCAACCTTATCGTTTGAGACCATTCTCGGCTCAAAATCCGAAAAGTACGGATAATTGGGCAAAATGATAATGTGCGCAATAATTTCAAAAATTTTCATCAAATTCTTGAACAAATTTTTTATTAAATCAGAAAACTGTATTAACCAATTTTCTGTTCCCGTGGATCCGCTAGAAAGCCACCTTGCTCGTTTTATCACTGCCATATGTAGACACAATTTTAACAGGATATGTTGTATAGTTTCCAAAACCTGAAGTTCACAAATATAGAGTTTTCTTCTTCTAGTAATATGAACCTTACAAAATTTCACATGAACCTTTTGTGGTTATTTCAAAACTAACTGCAAAGTTTCAATACAATCGCATCGGTATTTTTCGAATTATTGAGACAAAAATCGTCAGGTGGCTATATCTTCAAAAACCTTTTACCTATTTACGAACTCAACCGGTGCATTCAGACGTCGAACATATCCTGAAGATGTCGAATCTGTAGGCCTTACCTTTCAATATTTATCGCGTTTAGGGACGGGTAGAGGGCGGCAAGGAATGCCGGACGGACCGAATCGAGTATCTTTATCTGTGTATCTGACCTAATCGTTTGAGACCATTCTCGGCACAAAATTCTGAAATTTGAGACGTTTGGTCTAAGTGATAACGTTCTTGTTCATAAAAATGCCAGACTTCGGAGTAAGGAACCCGGACAATTTCCAGAACCAGTAATAGGAAAAAAATAAATATTTCAATTCCAGGAAATTTTACAGCAGTAACACGCGAGAGCGAAAAAATAGTCGGAACATTTTAGACAAATGCAGACGACGCTTTGAACGTGACAAGACGTGTGGAGAACGGCACCTGGAAGAACATCCTATAGGGATAAATATAAGGAAGGAAAACAGGAGAAGGGGGAAATCAATGACTTTAGGTATATTGATAAACAAAAAGGGAAACAAAGGACAAACGTAACGTTCAGGAAAGCAGGGGATATGCCAATACGCAAATGGAAAAGCAAGAAAACGGAATGAATAATAGGGAATCAATAGATTTTGGGGGTAGTTAAACGACCGAAGGAGATGAATCGGCACGAGTGAAGGGGTTGAATAATATGACAGCGAAACCGCAATTCAAGCGGGAGGTTTGGTTTGATTGAAAGAAAAGTTCTCAATATTCTTCAGGATGACTTCTGGTGACTACTCATTTAATCCCTTATACAGTTGTTTATTTCTTCAAATTCAAGTCATTAACTATATTCACCTGTTTATTGAACCAAATTGAATGCATCAAAATACCTATATTCAAATATTTCTGACCATTGTCTTTTCAGATATTTGATGAATTCCCAATAGAAATAGGTATCCTCTATGAATTTGAAACACCATTTCCATTCAATATTTTTTGATTAGTTCCAGTTGGTTTGCAGGGAGACTCATGTCTTTAGTGAAAACTTGCTCAAGTAACTGTTTTATTTTCAACGATAAGATATTGTTAACCATTATTAAACCATTCCATGAACCGAAGGAGTGCAACCGAAAATTAAAAATCATTTACCGCATCGATAGCTTCAATCTGTCATTATTATACAGCTGAGAAAAAAATAGAAAAAAAAAAATAATTAGAAAGAAAAGTTCAGCTTAATCTGAAACCGAAATATAATATTGGTGTGAAATTATGTAATTCATACAACGTGATTTTGAAGACAACATCGTGAATATGCAAAACGATAAAATAATAAATATTTTCAAATTTCAATATGAACACAAGAAAGTTTCTCATTCGAGTATGATCAAGCTTTTATAATTATCTGTGTAAACAAATTAAACCAAAAGAAAATAAATATTATTAGATTTATGAAGACACGATTCTTGAATATTCTCGAATAAGTTCACGAGATAGTGAAGATAGTAAATTCATTGCTTTTTAGTCAACGACGTCATCTATTTTTCTCTATAGTCGAGTCGCTGCCAAGATATTTTCCAATAGAAAGTTCAACGTTACATAAATTTGTATTTCCAGCTACACATTCCCCTTATATACAATATGACGAACAAATAAGCAGGAAAATTGATACTATGTAATCAATTTTAAAATCTAGACATGATCAATTTTATATTGTAGAGTAGATTGATTATGTAATTAATAAATAAATATAAATATCATTAGAATTTTCAGATTTGATTTTTGAATAGTAGAAAATGTAAATGAATTGAGGTCAAAACCTTGACTTTTTTCATTATTCATAATAGCAATCAAAACAGTTTTACATATCAACCTCCCTGCTTCAAACACTAATGACATCTTTTGGCGGAATTGAAAACATTGAAAATCTTTTAAATTATTATTATTATTGTTATTATCTATTACAAAATTTACAGATCTTTGGCTATCTGGGTGGTGTTATTCAGAAGTTTTGTCGTAAACTTGGACAACGATAGTTTTGGTAATTTTTTGTTCTCCCATCAGCAGCACTGAACCTGCGTTCCTATCTGTTTTTGGGCGTATGTTTCTATGAACGGGGCGTTATCATTTTGCCGCCACTCTGTTACTTTATAATTTTGAACCGAGTATGATCTTAAACGATAAGGTTGGACTAATAGATGAAGAATTGTAGATCAATTCCCAAAAAAGGCTTAGTTTTGAAATTTGCAGCCTAGGTTCGAGGTCTGAATGCGCCGATTAAGTTTGTTAATGGGCGAAATCTGCCGAAGCGTTCCAAAGATATAGCCATATGAATTTTTCTTCATAAAGCTCCCGACTGTATGTCAGTGCCTTTCCCGATCTTTTCCAATGAATTGTTTGCTCATCAGCTACCATTTTTCCGCAATGCCCTGTACAAAGTTGGCGTTTATAGAATAAAGTTGGTACCTATACGCGGAAACGAAAGAGTTTTCTCTGAATCAAAATATAAAACTTCAAAATCTTCATCTTCCTTCGCTCTTTTAATACAAGGTTTCCCGACACTACGTGACTCTTTCTCAGGTGTGAATACAGAATATGAAGAAAAGTCAGGAATGCTCTAATTTTTTTCCTACGACTCTCTCCTGCAAAGATATTTATGTGCCTAGCACTTAATGGACAGAAACTTTTTTTTATTGAAGATATCGGCAAAATTCCCCCATTTATGTATTTAATCATTAATTCTGCAAAAAAAAAGGAATACCAGTGCAACATCGTGAAAATACACCGTTTTCATGATTGAATATCCACAGCCTTGAATGTATTTTTACTCGGAAAATTTCTGTTTGGGAAGTGCTGCGCGTACAACTCCTTGCCCTAACAGCATTACAAAATGCACGCCCGTACATTAAACGCATATCCGCACTTTCTTATATAGTGAAATTACTCATAACAATTTTTTGTTATAAAAAATTAAATTAATTGAAGTTCGAGATAAATGAACAATCACAGAAAGGAAAGTTTTCGTAACCATAACCAATGATAAAGAGAAGGAAAAAATTTTGATATTTAATCAAGAAAATGCTTGTTACTCGAAAACGGTGTATTTTTTCGATGTTGCACTAGTACACCTTTTTTTGCAGAATGAATGATTAAATACAAAAATGGAGATGTTTCGCCGATATCTCAAACCAAAAAAAAGTTTATGACCATTAAGTGCTAGAGTCAGTCTGTCATTACTGATATTTGTATTGACTCAAATTCAAAAAATTACCAGAATCGATTGAGTCGTTATTAGAAAAATCACGAAAAGCACTGCCGTGAAGGCAGGAGCTTTTGATCGCTCGTACATCCACCTTGTAGGTAGATTCGCATTTTCCAGTTTTAGAAATCAATTGAAGGAATTTTTGACAGCTATCAAAAAAATTCTGAAACTTAGGCGAAACTCCAGACTTCATGTCTTCAACTGACCAATTTTTTTTCGATAATTCGCTAGAATTTTCTACGGTACCTATGGTCTTGGTGATGCGCAAAATTTCGCATGTAGTTTGAGTACATTATTCCTCAGCAAGGTGCAAAATTTCATTCCAATCCGATCAGTAGTTTCGAAACTATCAGGAAAAAAATATTTTGAACGGCCATATTCACGGAACCCCTAGTCTAATTTTGCTCATTGATGAACGTGACCGCGATATTCGCGATCCAAACCTACCCTGAAAATTTCAAGTTCCTAGGCCTTTCCGTTCATGAGTTACAATTTTCTATGGTCTCTATGGTTCTGGTCATGCGATCTGAACAAAATATTGCTTTAATATATCATTCTCGATAAAAATACAAAATTTCACCTCGATCGAATCCGTAGTTTCGAAATTATCGAGAAAACAAACTTTCAAACGTCCGTATTTACGGAACCCCTAGTATAATTCTGCTCATTGATGAACGTGAACGCGACATTTCAGATCCACACCTATCCTGAAAATTTCAAGTCCCTAGGCCTTTCCGTTCGAAAGTATTATTTTCTATCGTTTCTATGGTTCTGGTCATGTGATCTGGAGAAATGTAGCTTAAATATATCATTCTCCATTAGTATACAAAATTTTGTCACGATCGAATCTGTAGTTTTGAAATTTTCAAGAAAGCTAAATTTCAAACGACCATATTTACGGAACCCCTAGAATAATTTTGCTCATAGATGAACGTCATCACGACATTTCAGAACCTCACCTATCCTGAAAATTTCAAGTCCCTAGGCGTTTCCGTTCAAAAGTTACAATTTTCTATGGTTTCTATGGTTCTGGTCATGCGATCTGGACAAAATTTCACATGTAGCTTGAACACCTCTTCTCAATTTGAGTGCAAAGTTTCATCTCGATCGAATCTGCAGTTTCGAAGTAACCAGGAGAACAAAATTTTGAACGGCCATATTTACGGAACCCTTGGTGGGATTCTGCCCATTAACGAACTCAACCGAGGCATTTGGGATCTGAACCTACACTGAAAATTTCAAGTCTCTAGGGTGATCTGTTCGAGAGTTATCGTGCTTACGGACGGACGGACGGACAGACTCGAATTTTCCGACGGATTCGTCATCAGTGAGTCGAACATAGTCGATTGAGACCATTTTCGGCTCAAAATTCGAAAAATACAGACATCGTGACGAAATGATATAGCCCTCGTGTAAGTAGTACGAGCGCTCAAAAAAATTGAATTATGGGTTTGCCATTTGGAGGTACATATCTTCGCAGGGTGTTGTCGTAGGAAAAAAAATTGAGCATTCCTGACTCGTCTTCATATACTTCATTCACACCTGAGAAAGAGTCACGTAGTGCCGGGACACCTTATACAGGGTGTCCGGGAAAATGTGGGAAATATCTCGGATTCAGATAAAACATGAAAAAATAAGTTTCCATAATTTTTTTTCCTAGCAGCCTCCTCTACGGAGATACGGCCTCCTAAATGACGCCACTGGAAATTCATTTTACTGGAATAAATTTTAAACTACTTAATTTAATGAAAATTTGATATGATGAACAGAAGTAAGGACCTCTTAGAATACTGCCCTTAAATTTAAATTAGCTCGTTCAGTTTACCAGGGGCGCACTAGGTACATTTTACTGCTTACATTTTCAACACCCTGTATGATGAGAAGTTAAAAAAAACCAATTTGGATATCTTGAACTTTACGCGAAAGAAAAGGAACTATTGTTCATGTTTTCGAATAACAAAATAATAAAAGAAGTAATTTTTTTATTCCTCTTGAAAAGAAACCTGAATTCTAATTTTTTTTCTCTGCAACAAAGTGTGATACGAAAGTTATTCAAGGAACAAAAAAGTTTTAGTTTATGTTATTGAATCCGACAAAATTTGTTGAATCCACTAATGAAGTTTTTAATTGATTATTTCTAATTAGCATATTTAGATTCAATCGTTGCAAGCTTTAGTGAGAACACATTTCTAAAAAATTATTTTGGTTGAGTTCCTTTTTTGGGCCAAAACTGCAATGTTAAGAATCTTGTCGGATTCAATAACGTAAATCAAAACTTTTTTGTTCCTTGAATAACTTTCGTATCACACTTTGCTGCAGACAAAAAAAAATTAGAATTCATGGTTCTTTTTGATACAAATAAAAAAATTACTTCCTTATTATTTTGTTTTTCGAAAACGGTTTATTTTATCGACAATGAACAAGGGTACCTTTTCTTCAGCTTAATGTTCCAGGTATTTTTTCAACTCCTTATTATACAGGGTATTGAAAATGTAAGCATCAAAACGTACAAACTAGTCCGCCCCTGGTAAACTAAACGAGCTAATTTAAATTTAAGGGCTGTATTATAAGAGGTCCTTACTATTGTTTATCATATCAAATTTTCATCTAATATATAAAATTCTCGTGTCCACAGTGTTCGTTGCCATACTCCTCCGAAACGGCTTAACCGATTTTGATGAAATTTTTTGTGCTTATCCGGTATCTATCAGAATCGGCCAACATCTATTTTTCATCCCCCTAAATGTTAGGGGTAGTCCACCCCTAAATTTTTATTTTTTATTTTTTAGACAAAATTTCTAATTTCTATTTTTTTATGATACAACATACAAAAATACATACAATCCCCAATTTTCACCCTTCTACGATCAACCCTTATTTTTTAATAGCCAGAACAACGAGAGGCCGAAGGCCTCGAGCAATTTTGAAATTGCGAAAAATGGAAGAGACCGGGGGCGCGAAGCGCCCCCCGCGTTTTCGAGAGGGAGAAACGGGCTTTCCTAAGGTAAGAGAGGCCGAAGGCCTCGAGAAATTTTGAAATTGCGAAAAAAGGGAGAGATATGGCAAAACAACGTTTGCCGGGTCAGCTAGGTTAGGTTAGGTTAGGTTAGGTTAGGTTTAGGTTAGGTTATTTTGAGACGAGAGGCCGAAGGCCTCGAGCAATTTTGAAATTGCGAAAAAAGGGAGAGACCGGGGGCGCGAAGCGCCCCCCGCGTTTTCGAGAGGGAGAAACGGGCTTTCCTAAGGTAAGAGAGGCCGAAGGCCTCGAGCAATTTTGAAATTGCGAAAAAAGGGAGAGATATGGCAAAACAACGTTTGCCGGGTCATCTAGTTAAATTATATAAAGTAGTTTGAAATTTATTCCAGTAAAATAAATTTCCAGTGGCGTCATTTAGGAGGCCGTAACTCCTTTGGGAGGGCCGCTAGGAAAAAAAATTATGGGAACTTGTCACCTTATTTTTGAGCGCTCGTACCTACTACTTACACGAGGGCTATATCATTTCGTGACGATGTCTGTATTTTTCGAATTTTGAGCCGAAAATGGTCTCAAACGACTATGTTCGACTCACTGATGACGAATCCGTCGGAAAATTCGAGTCTGTCCGCCCGTCCCTCCGGCCGGCCGGCCGTCCGTATACACGATAACTCTCGAAGGGAATGTCCTGAAAACTTGAAATTTTCAGGGTAGGTTCGAATCTCGAATGCTGAGGTTGAGTTCGTTATTGGGCAAAATCTGCTTAAGGGTTCCGTAAATATGGCCGCTCGAATTTTTGTTTTCCTGATTACTTTGAAACTACAGATTCGATCGAGATGAAATTTTGCACTCTAATGGAAAATGAGGTGTTCGAGCAACATGCAAAATTTTGTTCAGCTCGCATCACCAGAACCATAGAAACCATAGAAAATTGTAACTTTTGAACGGAAACGCCTAGGGACTCGAAATTTTCAGGATAGGTGTGGATCTCGATTGTCGTGATCACTTTCATCTATGAGCACAATTATACAAGGGGTTCCGTAAATATGGTCGGTTGAAATTTAGTTTTCTTGATAATTTCCAAACTACACATTCGATCGTGACGAAATCTTGTATACCTATGGAGAATGATATATTCAAGCTACATTTCTCTAGATTGCATGACCAGAATCATAGAAACCATAGAAGATCATAACTTTCGAACGGAAAGGCCTAGGGACTTGAAATTTTCAGGATAGGTGTAGATCTGAAATGTGGCGTTCACGTTTATCAATGAGCAGAATTATACTGGGGGTTCCGTAAATACGGTCGTTTGAAATTTCGTTTTCTCGATAATTTCGAAACTACGGATTCGATCGAGATAAAATTTTGTATTTTAAACGAGAATGACATATTAAAACAACATTTTGTCTAGGTCGCATGACCCGAACCATAGAAACCATAGATAATTATTATTACTTCCGAAGGAAAAGGCCTAGAAACTTGAAATTTTCAGGGTGGGTTTGGTTCGCGAATTTCAAGGTCACGTTCATCAATGAGCAAAATTAGACTAGGGGTTCCGTAAATATGGCCGTTCAAAATATTCTGTTCCTGATAATTTCGAAACTACCGATTTGATTGGAATGAAATTTTGCAACTAGCTGAGGAATAATGTATTCAAACTTCGTGCGAAATTTGGTCCAGATCGCATCACCAAGACCATAGATACCGTAAAAAATTTTAGCGAATTATCGAAAAAAAAATCACCTAAAGCACTGACTTGAAGTCTTGATTATCGCCTTAGTTTGAAAATTTGTTTGACAGCTGTCAAAAATTTCCTCAATTGGTTTCCAAAACTGGAAAATGCGAATCTACCTACAAGGTGCATGTACGAGCGCTCAAAAGCTCCTGCCTTCACGGCAGTGCTTTTCGTAATTTTTTTCAATTTTATCTGAATCCGAGAGATTTCCCACATTTTCCCGGACACCCTGTATATAAGCAACCACGGTCATTGATTGCTAATATGATAGATTTGGAGAATAATCCAACTATATAGAGGAATTCCATGGACTTTCTCCTCCCTGTATGATGGAAAAAAAATTGTCCTTGTTTCAATGTTTTGGATATTATGTTAAGTTTTCGGCACAGTCTGGAATTCGTGTGTATTTTGATAAAGCCGAGCACAAGGCTTGCCTTTTCTTTCGGCTTTGTATTTGCTCATATATATACAAACAATATACAATATCATTATTGTTTCAGAATTGTCACTTCTTCTTTTCTCTTCACTCATTTTTTTTACTTTCGATTCTTTTCTAAACGGTTGATAACTCGTAAAATTTCGAAAAAATGAATGAAGGAATTATTATTATCATAATAATTCAGTTCCCTGATTCCTGCGTTGATGTCAAATGATTTATTTTTTTGTATTTTATTTTCATTCTGTTCCTCTGCGGTTCCAGTATTGATTAAAATCTCAGGTTCATTGCATGTTTTGCACTGTTCTTGATTCGATTTTTCGATTCTTGTTTTTGAAATTCATGCATTGGATTGCTTATTAGATTGGACCCTGCACAAAAC
Organism: Aphidecta obliterata; assembly: GCA_963966015.1. Taxonomy (NCBI): domain Eukaryota; kingdom Metazoa; phylum Arthropoda; class Insecta; order Coleoptera; family Coccinellidae; genus Aphidecta; species Aphidecta obliterata. The sequence goes on from OZ014427.1 coordinate 34,249,649, forward strand.
ACAAACTGAAAATTTCAGGTGGAATTAAATTTTCTTCTTCTCGCACGATTACAGAGGTTCATTATTGATAATGATAAACCAACATGTGTGTCTATACATCGCAATCGACGCTGGATTACCAATTTGCATCTGACGACCAAGGGACCATATCTGGATATCTACATTATGAATGCTTTGCGGAGAATTCTGCACGAAATAATGAAAAAAAAGTTTCACCCCTTCGAAAAGAATCTTGTTAGTATTCTTGAAAGGCTGAGGAAATCAAGGATCAAAGGAACGAAGTCGATAAAACTTCCTTTGATGATAAACTTGCTTTTCGAAGCAAGAGATCTCAGAAATGTGAAAACTGTCTAATATATAATATTGGCCACTAATATTATATTCCAGAGAATGAGTTTATGTTACCTTGACTCCGTGAACGAATTTCAATGCGTTCAAAAAATTGCAATCTGTTTTATTTCTTCACTAATATCGATGCTTCTTGTTGCGACTACAAATTGCTAGTGGAGGCTGAAGGCTTAAAAGGTTTTACTTGTTGTTCTGAACCACAGAACATAAATTGAGTTGTGGTCATATAACTCGAGTGAGTTTAAGGTGAGTGTAGGTAAGGTTGAATCGATAAAGCCATCGAACTAGATTCACCCTGCAAAAGTTACAGGAGGATTCACACTTGATAAAACTTTGGAATTGGATAAACGAGGCGTTGAAGAAATAACGAAGCATAACAAAATAAGTGGTTCCGAAGAATTAGTTGGCATATTTCCGGCTCTCATTATTCCATATTTCCTAATCATTGTTCAATCCATTCGAACCCAGTAATTGAGATGGCTACGAATTATACTTGATTGATTTATTGCTGATGTTTGTGTTCTAAAATTGAATTGGTTCATTTTGAGATTCCTGTTTGTATCAATCTATTTTTCGAAACACTTATTTGGCGAAGGTAGCCATCCGGCCTTTGTCAGTATGACAAATATTGTCATTATATTTTTATAAACTTCAACATATGGAATTTCCGAATTATATTGAATAGGTATAGAAAATCTAATACTTTCAGGGGATTAACTGCCCAACGCTAAGGAAATACAGGGTGTTTTTTAAGGTGAGGCTTTTTTTTGACAGGTGCTAGAACTCATCAAGAGAGATCATTTTGCCGGAAGTTGATCATATAAAATATTCAATTTGAAAAAGAGCAGAAAATCTTGGGCATAATCATCTTAATACGACTCTGGATCGTGTTATCTCACTAGGCCATTAGCATTCCCACATAATGTAAACGAAGTGTTCGACTTCCTTCTACCCTTTCGATCTTTTCTGAGCACTACAATTTTTCCAAAATTTGTGTATTCTCTTTCTACTTTTATTAAGAGATTTCTCCTGAACGGTATAATTCTTAGAGTTCAAACTAAGAAAAGGAAAAAGGTCCCATAAAAAAAATTAGTAAGTTCACAAATTCACCGATACAATTGATCCAAATTGTTTACAGAAATTGTTTTGTTTACAGAAATTGTTCGAAATGGTAACCTTTGGTTTGATGTGCACAAAATCTTGCCTGGCGTAATGATGTGATAGTTACTGCATCTGCATGTAACATTCGTTTTACATGCAGCAACTATCACATCAGTTTGCTCGCGGAATCATGGCACAAGCATTTTCAATGAATTTCTCAGATTCTCGGGTAAGTTTGATTTCGAAATACTCGGCCTTGGTGAATATTTTATATTAAACGATTTTTGGAATAATGACTTATTTTGGTGAGTTCTATTACTGGTCAAGAAAAAAGCCTCACCTTTGCAAACACCCTGTATATTCAGAATATAACTTCAAATTATCTCATAATCAGCTTATTATAAAATAACGTTATCAGGCTAAAGGACTCCTCTGTTCTGCCGATTCCCCTACTTACAAACTTGTAACTATCGTTTTAGCACCATTCTCACACTTTTCATCCAGTTTCAGTTTTCTTTGGTTACATTAAGAAAAAAATGTTTTTTGAAACGATTGAAAAGATCAAGTCTTGTTCAATCCTGTTGAAGTGGTTTGTTCTACGATTTCTTGATCAACAACATAAGGCTTGTTACCCACATTGAAGATGTTGAATTGAATAAGTTTGGTCTGTGGATAAGAGAATGGATTGATAGAGATTTTGGAAAAAACAAACAAAGAGAAACACAATTATTTTGCCACTAACAAGAAAATAGAGCTTATTGTTTTTTGATATGTAGATTATGTTCTCCATATGTGATCAATGTAGTGATTCTAGAAAAAAAAATGTTTTTTATGAAAAATATTTTGTAATTTGTTATGTTCACATTTGGTAAAAAAAAGTTTTTGGGTTTTGAAAAAGGCAAGAAGAGAACCGAAACGTTGGTAAAAAGTTTGTGAGTGAAGGAATCGAGACAATAAAGGAGTCCATTTGCCTGACAACGTTGTTTCAATTATAATGAAAATTGTCGAAATTTGTAATTGTGATTGTAAGAACTCAACTCAATCCAACATGAGAATGAAACGAACCGAATTAATTGTCAAGCATAAAATCAATAACATAATCAGATGTATGCAGCCACCAAATTCTGAATAATAAAGTTCTTAAGAATCAAGGGGGTTAGCAATTTCAAGATTTCACAGATAGATTGAGCATTTATTGTACATAACGGCTCCAAAGTGATACATGAATTACTATGGTCCTAGAGTCTTATAATTTAGTTTGTCGACTATTATATGAAATAAATACCTATCTGTAATTCATTACGTAAAAGGGTAGGTATGTAAATTAGGAGAAAATTACTAAACCTGTTATTTAACACCCCGAATACAAGGAATTCAAAATTAATGAGAAATAAAATTTCAAGAACAAGCTTATATTATTCGAATAACAAAGGATCAAAAAGTTGAAATTGAAAATTATAAAAAAATATTTTTGAAGCTAAGCTTTCAAACAAATGATCTCAAAAGGATGAATTAATTTCTTCCATTATTGGATCTAGGTGTTAGGGTTAATAAATTCAAAAGCTCGCCGCAGATACAAAATATGTAATTTTGCGTCGCGATATTCCAAATCATAGAAGAAAACCTAGGTCAAACAAAGAAAGTAGTTATTTTTCTCCTATCCAGTGCATTTGTATAAAAGATTTTCCTTGAAATGGTTTTCATTTATTATTTTTAATGATCATGCTACTTATTGCGCATGCGTATATGTCAAAAGAATAAAAATTATTGAAATAACTGTACGCGACAGTAGACGTCAGGCTTTAATAGTGATTATATCGTAATGAATAGGAAAAATAGTCCTTTTCTCTATCTAGATGCATTCAAGAGAAAAATATATCATGGAAGAGCGTGATAATATTGTTAAACGTTGAATTCATACATGGAAATGAGTAAAATCAGTTCAGAATGTGATACCGGCATCGCTATGTGCGTTCACCTCTCACCTTTTCTCCACATGAGACGACATTCAAGCACGCGCCAATGAAAGGAAATGAATAAGAGCGAACCGCGTCGCTTTCGTTCCGGATGAATACGTTCGTTTCGGTTCATTTATTTCGTACTAAGTGTTAACCTACCACCCTTAACTACTCTATTAATTGTCTTGACTTCTCAGCTTCAGCCTGATGGGAAATTCTGCTGATAAGGTTTGTTCTTCGAAGCGTCTAATATTTCAATTGTCTGATAATCGTTGTAGGAAAAAAATTCTTACTCACTCGTTTTCACACAAATAATATACACTTAGGGCCGGATTCACAATGTCTGGTTACCAATACTTAACCTGAAGTTAAGACTTTAACCATAGGAAAGTGTTTCACAATTGCTGGTTTGGCACTAACCAATGGCTAATGTACCGTTAATCTTCTTCCTAACCGAAACTTTTACCCGAATAGTGTTTGGTCATATTACCTGAAGAATAACCAGACATTGTGAAACCGGCCCTTAGTTGTAAGCATAACGAAGCATTATTCTCGAGAAGAAGGGTTTCATGATGTGATGCTTTTCGATTTTCGACAGAGCCACTAGCCTTTTATCTCAAGGAAGATTCCTGATAAGTATGTCCGCCACTGGTAGAAATTACTATTTTACGTTATCACCAAAGAAATTGGCTTAATCAAAAACCCCCCTGTACCCCAATTTCATAAAGTTTGTCAAATTTTGAGGAAATAATCCAAAAGATACAGCTTTCAGGTCATCATGAAAGGGCTCTACCTGCCAAAGGTTGCATTTAAGGACGTAGGTTGATAATTTGCTTTTTTACCCCATCTCGACCTCTAGAATCGCGGCCTGAAATATATAAACAGTGAATCCGGGCACCTTGTACCACCCATGAGGCTCTTGGTGAAGCGAGTTCCTCCTATTTTCTGAGCCTCTATGATGATGCTCCCTTCATGAGAGTTGTTTAAACCACTTAATTTTCAAGAACGATGACAAAAATGATGCCGAATACCTCCAACTGGTAATACTGCCACCCAGCACCAAGTCCAGTGCAGGCCTTGAAACACTCTACTTACAGAGGAATAGAGTTGAAAGCTGAAATAGTTTATCTTGCAGCCAACTATCACGGAATAACATGGTGGAAGAATTAGGTAAGTATTCTTCTTCTATAGAAATAAACTGTCTCACCAGACGACTTCAACTCGTTTTCGATTTACAAGTGTAGAACTGGCTACAGCGATGCTATGCGATGCAGTTCAGTCTGTCATACGTGTCGACCCCTTCAGGTCGATGACGACGACGAAGAGGATGTTGAATAATGAAGTAGATAAAGGCCTTGTGCTATACCTGTTAATATTGGAATTACCAACATAAATATATATATTATCAAAAAATACCCATATATTTATCTGCAATTTTCCTACATTTTGTTGACATAATTTCCTTTGATGTTTCTTAACTATTTTTCCCTTTTATTTCTCCATATTCTTCTTCATTATAATTAGAAAAAGATTTTAGTTTTTTTGCTCTCTTGATGTTGAATCACCTCCAAATTATTGTAACTTTTGATATCAACATCCCCAGTCAACGCCGAAAGAGTATACAAAAAAGTTCTTCGATGGGATTTATTCCGGCCACGAACTCTTATTCGACTGGCCTATTATAAGTAAGACACAAATAAAATCATATTCCACCTGTTGCAAGATTTACAATATTGAAAAAAACATTATTGCGCGCTTATTTTTATGAACAAGAGCTTTATTATTTTGCCCAAACGTCTGTGATTTTCTGATTTTGTGCCGAGAGTTATCACAAACGATGAGGTAGACTCACAGATCGAAAATTTGTGGTTGTGTTCAATTCTGTCCATCTGTTCGGCTATCGGTCCGGCAGGTTTGGTGCATAAAAACAAGAGACTGCACGTCAGTCTCTTCCCGAATTTTTATGCCATGTGATAGAACCGTATTTTCATTTCCTGAGATACTTTCAACTTTCAAAATTTCATATTACCGTGTTTAGTCAGCTTGTTGATGTTTCAGAGTACACATTGAGTTGCTTGCCCATCGTAATTCCTAGAATGTTATCTGAACCACATGACCATCAATAAGTGTATTGATTTCAGGGCTGATTATATCGAACCAAACACAAGAGGACAACAACACATTGATCTTATCAGCATTGAGTACCAAAGAATTGTCTACAAACCAATTCCTGTAGTTCCAACATAGATACGTATTCCCAAATATTAGGTTGGGGAAAAGGTAATTTCGTATTTTTCGCTTTATTTCAATGCTTTACAAAAAGTGTTACAATCATCCGATTTGAGTCAAATATGCACCGTTCTGTTCGAAATCTTGTTGCCAACGAGAATCTAACTTTAAAAAGCCCCTCTCTTAGAAGCCCTTATCCCTATTCCCAAAAAAACAATATTTACAGGCCCCTATTGAGGCCAAATTTTCACCTCTAAGCGCGTTGGCCATGGACAGACACAAGTGGTAGACACTTGGTGCCAGGTCCGGACTATCGGGTGGATGCATAAGAACTTTCCATCCTAGCTCCCGAAGCTACTGGCGCGTCATCAAAGATGTGTGCGGCCTGGCGTTGTCCTGATTAAAAACGATTCTGTTCCTATCCACCAATGCTGGCTGCTTCTTTTCGATCACCAGCTTCAAACAGTTGAATTATTCACAGTAGAGGGCACAATTGAGCGTTTGACCATAGGGGAGCAGTTCATAATAAAGCACTCTCTGCCTATCCACCAAACACCTTCCTGGCCGTGAATGTTGGCTTAGTCACTGTGTCGAACACAACCTTGTGTTCTCCACATAAAGAAATTTGTATTTTAATTATTTTTTGGATAGAAACCCAAGTTTTATGTTAACTGTTTTATTGTCATACATCGACTTGTTCTGATATACATATTTCGTATTAACATTGTAACTACATATGTAAGATGCGCACATAGTTGAACGCATAAGGCACAATATAGAGCTGTTCTATATATGCATGTATAGAGGATCTATACAGTCACGGTCTGGGCTACTTCGTTGAATTTCGACCACGATCTGTGTCGCTTGACATTGTTATAAGTAACCCATTTTTCTTCACCAGTCACCATTTGGTTCAGAAATGGGTCGATTTAGTGGCGATTCAGCAGCGATTCGCAGGTCGAAATTCGGTCTATGATTTTTTTTGCGTGAGCTCGTGTAGCCCCCAAACATCGAGCTTTGTTTCGATCAAGTGTTCTGCAAATGGTTCCAAACGGTTTTATGATCACACACACATGTTCAGATCCTGGGCGATGTTACGACGACTAACATGACGGTCGATCTCGATATTTGCCATGATTTTATCTACATTTTCGACGACAGGCCTGCCAGTGCGTGGTGCATCTTTCACATCCACTACACTAGCACGGAAACGCTTGAACCACTGTTCTGCTACAAGAACCGTATACATGCAAAAATTTTTTGGTCGCTTTCGACGCGATTTTTCCTCTCAGGTAGTAAAAATGTAAAATATGGCGAATTTCTTTCTTTGAAACCTTCATACTCGACACACGATTGTCCGCGATTGAACCGATCAAGCGCAAAACTGTAGAAGAAGCATTTGTAGTATAAAACCACACTTTACAACGCCGTATTGTATGAGGAGATGAGACCAATAACGAACGAGATATACTTAGTTGAGTAAAAAGGGCGCAAAATACGAAATTTCTTTTTCCCCAACCTAATATTTCACCACTATTTCAACATCCCTACAAGAAACAAGAATATTTGTGGCATCTGCGTGTAGAAATTTCTCAGTTTCTTCTATACGTTTGCAGAGAATTTCAATTGTTAGATATGGTGAATAAGTGCGACCAACTTCAGGGGATAATCGGTCCATATATCCTCCCACAACGTCTAACAGGTGACTCATACCTTAATTTCCTACAGGAATAGTTACCTGTTCTTCTTGAAGAATTTCCTCTACAGCTGAAACAACACTTCTGGTTCATGCATGATGGTGCAACAGCCCATTTTAGCATTCATGTACGTATTCACTTAAATGCAGTAGAACCAAACCGTTGGATAGGTAGGGGAGGTACGGAACATTGGCCTGCTCGATCACCGGATTCAAATCCTCTATATTTTTTTATTTAGGGTTTTCTTAAGTCATTAGTTTATTCCACTGCCTTCGGAAATGTTGAAGACCTGGGGCATCGAATAATAGTCGGCTGTGAGACAAGAAGAAATACTCCAGGAATATTTGCGCAAATACGAAAATCGATGGGGCGAAGAGTTGGGAGAGGTTATTTCAAACATTTGTTGTAGCTTTGCACCTATTGGTTTGTTAGTGTTATATTTTGTTATTTTTCTTGGTTAATGCTATTGCATTGAAGAGTTTTTGATTATGTATTGAAGAAATGAAAAATACGTTAGAGATGTTTTTTTGCATAAAAACGCCGCCCCGAAAAAAAGCATAAGAGTTTGTTTCGTTACAATATGAACGAGGAATTTAAAAATGATTTTCAGTTTGAAATTCCTTAGAGGCGTACTTTTATTCCTTAAAGAAGCGAAATAATTGCCCTTATGCGCGCCAATAATGAAAATAAAATTCTTAGTTGCTTATCAAAAAATTACGAAAAGCACTGCCGTGAAGGCAGGGGCTTTTGAGCGCTCGTACATGCACCTTGTAGGTAGATTCGCATTCTCCAGTTTTAGAAACTAATTGGAAAGATTTTGACAGCTGTCAAAGAAAATTTCAAACTAACGCGAAAATCCAGACTTGACGTCAGTGCTTTAGTGACCATTTTTTTTTCGATAATTCGCTAGAATTTTCTACGGTATCTATGATCTTGAATACATTATTCTTCATATTTGTTCAAAATTTCATTTCATTCCAATAAGTATTTTCAAAAGTATCAGGAAAAATATAGTTTGAACGGCTATATTTACGGAACCCCTAGTCTTATTTTGCTCATTGATGAAAGTGATCGCGAAAGTCGCGATCCGAACCTATCCTGAAAATTTCAAGTCCCTAGGCCTTTCTGTTCGAAAGTTATGATTTTCTATGGTTTCTATGGTTCAGATCATGCGATCTGGAAAAAATGTAGCTCGAATATATCATTCTCAATTTAAATACAAAATTTCGTCACGATCAAATCCATATTTTTAAAATTATCAAGAAAACTGAATTTCAAACGGCGATATTTACGGAACCCCTAGTCTAGTTTTGCTGATTGATGAACGTGACCGCGACATTCGAGATCCACACCTATCCTCAAAATTTGAAGTCCCTAGGCCTTTTCATTACAAAGTTATAATTTTCTATGGTTTTTATGGTTCTGGTCATGCGAGCTGAACAAAATTTTGCATGTAGCTTGAACACGTAATTCTCCATTTGAGTGCAAAATTTCACCCCGATCGAATTTGTAGTTTCGAAGTAATCAGAAAAACAAAATTTCGAGCGGCCATATTTACGGAACCCCTGGGCGAATTTAGCCCAATAACGAACTCAACCGCGGCATTCGAGATTCGAACCTACCTTGCAAATTTCAAGTCTCTAGGACATTCCGTTCGAGAGTAATCGTGTATACGGACGGCCGGACGGACGGACAGACTCGAATTTTCCGACGGATTCGTCATCAGTGAGTCGAACATAGTCGATTGAGACCATTTTCGGCTAAAAATGCGGAAAATACAGACATCGTGACGAAATGATATGACCCTCGTGTAAGTAGTACGAGCGCTCAAAAATGGGCACTAATTACCACTTGAAACCCACCAAATTTCATTTGCATTTCTCGACCGATTTCAGAGCAATAAAATAGACAGTTTTTAAGAAAACTTCGATACCTCGTATTTCGCAAAACAAAGCATTTGCGAACAACCGTTATATAGCAAAATGCGATTATTTTTTCATGCCGAATCACTTATTTACAATGTATATACATATTGCAATGAAAAAATTTTCTTTCTTTGGAAATGATAAAACGGATGTAAAGTGTAATTCTGTAATGCTTGCTCCAACCATATACATCTACCATAATTTCAAGCTGGAGAATCCATGTTGTACAATTTTTTTTTGATATTCAACAATCTTCTGCGAACATGAGCCTGGAATATATTCCAAACCTTCACTCTGTATTTGTGATAGATCGGTACCGACTTATTGAATATATATTCCGATTAAATCTTTTCTTGGATATTCTAATCTTAACAGCCATAAAATATCCGTGGAAGAATCAAAATGACCTTCCCAATCTATATCGAATGAAATATCGTATATTTCTGTCGGAATGAAATTGGACCAAAGTCGTAAAGAAGATACTCAATATCATTTGGATTTCGGAACTTGACGTACGTTAAAAAGCTGTAATACTTGATTTACGTCAGGTTGCACGATATACTTCGTTGAATCAATCTCTCGTCAAAGAAATTTCAATCAAACCAATTTCAGTTGATTAAAAATTGAAACCACTTTGATGCTACATTCGATAACAAGGGTTAGTAGAATAAAGGCATCTGGTCAACCTGGAAATTGACACGAACATAAAAAAAACTTATTGATTATTCGAAGATCGTGTTATCGAAAAAGATGCAGCCTTTTCCCATTTTAAAGTCTCAATTCAGGTTTCAGTCTACAGATTTTTGTACCCGAGAAGATTAACCAATATGTGGAGATCATCCAAACTAACTAATAAAGCGCTAACATTATTCCAGAAATATTTTTATGAAATCATCTCCAGAAAACCTGTCGAGTGATGAAGAATTCAATTTACAAACCAAAGCAGCCTTACCCTGGAAGTGCACAGTAGAGATTTGTGGCTGCTAAGATGCAGAGTTGAAACCGACACAAACAAGATACCCTTAGGAAAAAATTGAGTGGAAACTGTGTGGTGAATAGGAACAAAAAGTGATAAAGTTTTCTTATAATTCCGTACTCAGAATACCACATTATTTCTGAGAGAACAAAGAACGCCGAGCGACTTCTAGGAGCATAACCAACGAACCATACGAAAACCAAAGTTTCAAACAGTAGGTAATACGGCCAACTGATAACTAGATTCAGTTGTTCATTCGGTGAATTTTTGGTGCGTAATTAACTTTGCTTGGTAGGTGTTGAAAAACATAGGTTTTCGTGTCAATTTTTCTGTTGTAGTAAAAAGCATAATGGTCATTTGAGTTTAATAATCTTTCGTGATATCAATACCAGTAAGAAAGAAAATTAGTTGTTCGCGAACTGTGACCAATTTGAGGTTAGAGGGGCGTCAATAGAAACACATGTTTCTATCGAATATGTCATCACCTGATGAAGCCATTGCAATGGCGAAACAAGTGTGGTGGTTTTGTAAAACTCTCATGTATTGAAAATCATAGGCTAAGGTATTTAGTAAATATCAAGTTGATTTTCGAACGCAACTAATCTCAAATGTGGCTTCTTGTCAGATGGAAACAATCTAAAAAAACAAAATTTACCCCAATGTTCCAGATGTTTGTATTGTTAACATCAATCAAAACACTGACCAGACTTAGTTTTTAAGTCCACAAGAGAAACTCTGACATTTGACATTGATATAATTCAAGAAACACATGTTCCAAAGTGGGTAGTTTTCAGGTGAACCCATTATTTCATTTAATATTGAAGAATATTCGATTTGTATTCCCTGTCCAGTCAAATATCAATAAAGTTGGCTTTCATGAAATGAAATGATTTCATCTGCTTCCCAAAACTAAGAAAAAAATATTTCTATGCTGTTATATTGTATACTCGATTTTATATCGGTTTCCATACTCCCTCACTGCAGACCAAAGGCAATATAGACAAGTTTTCAACGTGTGTTTTCATTCCCCCCACCCCGAATAGAAACAAGCGACATAATATTTTTTTTTGCAAAAATGATCAATTGCACACACATTCTCAGAACTGGGGACTATTGTCCGGACTTTTGTCGAAATATGGATAATGAATTATTTTCCTTTCAAGAGATATGAGCAATTTTCTAATATTAAATTGGAAAACATTTCCTCATTTGATGTTGTCACGTTATGAATTTTGACATGATACGAAGTTGAAATCCATAATTCAGCAACCATTCTTGTATTCCGTCAGTGTTTCAGTGTCATGGTTGATTGTAGACGAGAAAAATTTTGCAGATATGGAGCTCAAATTTGGCATTACAACGCGGGTCCCAAATCTCCAGAGGCATATTGAAATTAGAGAAATTCGACTGACGAGTTCCCGAGTTTTCATGAAAGTTCAGTTTCCTTCTCGGTATTTTTGGCGCGCTTGTTTCTATGTTCATTATTTGAGCCGAGAATTCGGGGTCAAATTGAATTCTGTGCGTACGTAAACATGAAAACTGTCGAAGGAAAAGGCATAGAGTTTTGAAATTATAAGGGGACGTTCGATGTCTGAATGCGCCGGTTGAGTTCGTTAATGGGTGAAATCCTTTGAAGGGTTTTGTAAATGTAGCCATGTTAATTTTTTTCCCCATTAATTCGAAAAACCACTATCCAATCGAATTGAAAAACTGATGTTAGTTGAAAGATAACGACACGAAGGTAATTTGAAATTTTGTAAGGATCGTATCACTAAGAGACCCAAAAGGAAATCGGTATCTGAAACTATTCGCCATCAGTTAACAGATAAGGAATTCAGTTGTTCCACGGTGGACAATATGGATATTCGGTGATTCCATCTTTTGAAGTTCAAAGAATATTTTTCACAATGTCGTTTGTGGTTCATTCCATGATCTTTGGTTGTATAGTCTCGCCACTAGAGATGGCGCATTATTATTTTCGAGAAGTAGTCAGTAGGTTTATATTCATTCTCTGAATTGATTTATTCAAAAAGTATACTATGAATCAATTCCCAAAACTCATTAGTAAACTGAGGCCACTGATGGAAAAAGTGGAAATGAAAGCAGATGACAGGACTACTGTGTAGGTGAGTAAGAGGAAAAAAATCGAAAAGCACTGCCGTAAAGTCAGGATCTTTTGAGCGCTCGTTCATCCACCTTGTAGGTACAATCGTTTTTTCCAGTTTTAGAAACCAATTGAGGAAATTTCTGACAGCTTTAAAGAAAAAATTCTCAGTTCTTTCGGAGGCAAATTTTTTTTCGATAATTCGCTAGAATTTTCTACGGTATCTATGATCTTGGTGATGCGATCTGGACAAAATTTCGCACGTAGTTTTTATAGATTATTCTTCATCTATCCGCAAAATTTCATTTCAATCCAATCAGTACTTTCGAAATTATCAGGAAAAAAATATTTTGAACGGTCATATTTACGGAACCCCTAGTCTAAATTTGCTAATTGATAAACGTGACCGCGACATTCAAGATCCACACCTATCCTGAAAATTTCAAGTCCTTAGGCCTTTCCGTTAAAAATTTATAATTTTCTACGGTTTATATGGTTTTGGTCATGACACCGTTATAAAATTTTGCATGTAGCTTGAACACGTCATTCTCTATCTGAGTGCTGAATATCATCTCGATCTAATCAGTAGTTTCGAAGTAATCAGGACTACAAAATTTCGAACGGTCATATTTACGCAACCCATGGTCGAATTTCGCCCAATAACAAATTTAACCGCGGCATTTCAGATTCGAACCTAGCCTAAAATTTTCAAGTTTTTAGGTCCTTCCGTTCGAGAGTTATCGTGTATGCCGAGGGCCGGACGACAGACTCGAGTTTTTCGACGGATTTGTCCTCAGTGAGTCGAACCTTGTCGATTGAGACCATTTTCGGCTCAAAATTCGAAGAATACTGACATCGTGACGAAATGATATAGCCCTCGTGTAAGTAGAACGAGCGCTCAAAAACACCTCAGAACAAATTCCATTGGACAATGTTTGAGGTTCTATCGATGTTATTTTATTACTCTATTTGAATATTGTTTCTCAATAATCAGAGATAATTCGGGGACTCTTAACTGAGCCTTTCTCAATCAGGGACAATATCGGCTCTGTTCGTATTAGGTCGTATTCTACATTTCTACCGCTGGAAATGACAAAGGACGATAACTTGTATGGATTCAGGTTATCCATGGCCATAATTTTGGGATAATTTCAGACTAATTTATCACTCTCAGTTCCGGGAATAATATTTTGGTATTTCTATGATCATATCGCACTTCAGCTATAGCAGCCAAGTATACCATTTCTTGAAAATGTCGTTCGCCCAAAGGCCATATTTCTGCCAGCAATATTTTTACTTTTTTGAACATCGGTGCTAACAGTCCTATAGAATAGTTTTTTGGAAGGGGTTTTTGATGCTAATGTTTCCTTGAAGATTTTTTGTAAAATTCCATAGCATACCCAGGACTCATTCTTCATTTGCTCGTCTATACACCTCTGAATTGATTTGTTTAGCAACTAGTTTTCTGGAAATTGTTTGGGAACTCAAGAAGAATTCGATATGATTTTCCTTATTTCGTAACCTCCAATATCACTACTATTCTCGAATTTGCCAGAGATGGCTCCATATTTCAGGTGTGTTGCATTGGTTGAGAATCTGGAAAGGGAAGTGAAGGCTTTGGCAAGCGCCAGCTCACATCAGAAACTCTTATATTCATATTCTATTTCATTTGAGTTGATCTGTTTCTCTCCGTTTAAGTTGGATTTATTCAAGAAGAACAACGGAGGTGCTGATCTTATAGCAACAAATTTTCAAACATTCTAAATTTTGGAAATTCCAGTAATTTGCGTATTTCTCATACACGTGACGACGTCCAAATTCAACATGGAAATATCTCATTATCCATTTACGGATTAAAACAATTTTTGTTAGAGAACAAGAAACCTTTCAACACACACAAATTTTAAAAACACACAAGTCAGGATCATTTGCGCGCTTGTTTCAATTCACCATCAGAGCCGTCACCTTTAACTTATCTAGGATCTTTTGTCATTAGGTGCCCCTATAGTGGACAGAATTGTCCACCGAGTAAGTGATTACTGATTATACTCAATGAATATACTGAATAACTGAGTCGATTCACACCGGAAGAATCATACTCTCTATTCAGGGTTCAGGAATCACCTTTGTCTATGATCGCCAATCCAACGACGTAAAATCACTCGAATCTCAAAGCCTCCGTCAACTCGGATTCGGGATTTAACTCTCTACACACTGAATCAACACGAACACGAGAACTAATGGTAGAGATGGGAAGAATCTGCTCTCGTTTTCGTTTTCGAGCGCTCGTTCCACTTACACTTATCACTTCGTCACAATGTCTGTATTTTTAGAATTTTGAATTTTGAAAATGGATTCCATCTACAAGGTTCGACTCGCTGATGACAAATCTGTCGAGAAGTTCGAGTCTTTCCGTCCCGCCGTCCGGCCGTCCTGCCGAAAGCACGATAACTCTCGAACGGAACGACCTAGAAACTTGAAATTTTCAGGGTAGGTTTGTATTGGGCAAAATTCGACCAGAGGTTCCGTAAATATGGCCGTTCGACCTTTTGTTCTCCTGATTACTTCGAAACTACTGATTCGATCGAAATGAAATTTTGCACTCAAATGGAGAATGATGTGTTCAAGCTACATGCAAAATTTTTACAGATCGCATGATCAGAACCATAGATACATTAGAAAATTATAACTTTCGAACAGAAAGGCCTAGGGACTTGAAATCGCATTACCAAGACCATAGATACCGTAGAAAAGCGAATTATCGAAAAAAATTAGTCACCTTAAGTTAAAGCACTAAAGACGTGAAGTCTGGAGTTTTGCCCTAGTTTGAATTGTTTTTTGACAGCTGTCAAAAATGTCTTCAATCGGTTTCTAAAACTGGAAAATGCGAATCTGCCTACAAGGTGCCCAAGGTGGATGAACGAGCGGTCAAAAGATCCTGATTTCACGGCAGTTATTTTTATAATTCTTTCAAGGTTGGGTTTTCTTCCACAAAAAAAATGTCGGTGGTAATAAAATTTTCAATGAACATTGGATTAGCTTTATGGTTCTGGTAGCCTTCAATCGAAGAGCAAAAATGTTTCAAAAGGCTAATAGCTGTCTCAAGACAGTTCTGATAGCTTAACGGGGGTCTCAACTTTCTTCGTTTTCGTGAAACTGTGTTTTCAGAAATTTTTTTTGTTTAGGCACGGGGAATCCTCATGGACGAACTATCTCCGATAGATAGAACAGTGTGAAGCACGATCTGTCGAAGTAAACCTGTAGCTTGTTCATTCTGAAATCCTTCAGTGACATTTTCAGTCATCCTTAACAGTTTATGTTCTGTGGAATGATTTCTTCTGAATTCAAATTATTCCGATGGTATCAGATCCAGCGCTTCTGTTTCTTCATTGAGTCTCTTTGCATGACTCTTTCAACTATTTTTCCAAGGGCTGACACTAGACTTATCGGCCTGAAGTTTTGTGGGAATTTTCAATCTTTTCCTGGCTTATTGAACAACTTCTGCTGTTTCCCAGCTTCTTGGATAGTATTCTATTCACATCACTGCTTCTGCTAGCTTATGAAGCGCTGCAATTCCTTTACTGGGCATTTTCCGTAACATAAAGTTTGTCACTTTGTCCTTCCCTGAAGCTATACGGGGCCTTGGTGTAGTGGTTAACGCAGTCGGCTCGGGGCCGGTCTCCTTGATCGGTTCCTAGTTCGAATCCTCCGGTCGGAAATGAAATTTCCTGATATGACGCACGGTTCCATCATTCACTGTTGGGTAAACAATCAACAGTGCTGTGCCTCAGGTGGCGTAAGGACACAGTTACAAGGCCTACAGAACACAACCGGGTCTCCTAACTCGCACGAGCTCTGAGCTTCTGAGTCGGAATATAAACAATAAACAAACAAAGCTTTCCTGTTCTTCAATTTCTTGATGACTTCTTCAATCTGTTGTTGGGTTTCGGATGGTATCGCCCTCCGGAGGTTCCAACATTAATTCTTCATTTCCTTCGACTTCTTCTTGTAAGATCTCATTGTCATCGTCTTCTGTGTAGTTGGTTCTGGCCTTTCTTTCCATTGCATCTACCAGTGCTTCGGCTTTTTCAAGCTTTGAGTATGCCATTCCATTTGCCCGTGTAGAGGAGGGATTTCGGTTTTCTCCTGCCGTAAGTACTTTTGCATCTTCCATGCTGAGTGGTCTATTGTGTTTAGCTATCTTACCCTTTGGTCCCATCTGTCCTTTGTCAGTTCCCTCAGTGCATTTTTCAGCAGTTGGCTGTGTTTATTCAGCTCTTCCTTGTCTTCGTCTCTCTGTTAATATCTGTAGGTTTTTCTGAGTTTTCTATTTCTCTTTATGAGCTCTTCTATTGCTTTCGGGCTTTCTCCATGTAGATGCTTCGGAGCGGGCCTTGTGATTCATCTGTCCTTATTCAGCTCTTCCCTGTCTTCGTCTCTTTGTGAATATCTGTAGGTTTTTCTATTTCTCTTTATGAGCTCTTTTATTGCTTTCGGGCTTTCTCCATGTAGATGCTTCGGAACAATATGTCCTTGTGATTCTTCTGGTGTCATCCTCGTGGGCTTCTTTTATCCGGTTTTCTAATTTTTCAACTTCATTTTCTAGATTTTCAGGAGTTCTCAACAGTAGAATTTTATTAATTTTCTCCTGGAGTATTTCACTGGATTTCACCTGGAGTATTTCACTGTACTTTTGCCAGTCTCTGAATTCTTTCGTTTGAGGTTGCCCTGTTATCGGGACGCGTCCCAGTCTGAGTTTCATTGGGTTGTGGTCTGATGTGCCATCTGCCATAGTATCAAGTGTGATCTCTTGGCAATATTTTTCATTATGACGATATCTTATATTATCACTTAGTATAAATTAATGATATGTCACTGCATCACGACACATTCAAAAATTACGAAAAGCACTGCCGTGAAGGCAGGAGCTTTTGAGCGCTCGTACATGCACCTTGTAGGTAGATTCGCATTTTCCAGTTTTGGAAACCAATTGAGGAAATTTTTGACAGCTGTCAAACAAATTTTCAAACTGAGGCGATAATCCAGACTTCAAGTCAATGCTTTAGGTGACCAATTTTTTTTTCGATAATTCGCGTAAATTTTCTACGGTATCTATGGTCGTGATGATGCGATCTGGACAAAATTTCGCACGTAGTTTGAATACATTATTCCTCAGCTAGATGCAAAATTTAATTTCTATCAAATCGGTAGTTTCGAAATTATCCGGAAAAAAGTCTAATTTTGCTCATTGATGAACGTGACCGTGAAATTCACGATCCAAACCCACCCTGAAAATTTCAAGTTCCTATGCCTTTTCCTTCGGAAGTTATAATTTTCTATGGTTTCTATGGTTCTGGTCATGCGATCTGGACAAAATGTTGCTTTAATATGTCATTCTCGTTTAAAATACAAAATTTTATCTCGATCGAATCCGTAGTTTCGAAATTATCGAGAAAACAAAATTTCAAACGACTGTATTTACGGAACCCCTAGTATAATTATGCTCATTGATAAACGTGAACGCCACATTTCAGATCTACACCTATCCTGAAAATTTCAAGTCCCTAGGCCTTTCCGTTGGAAAGTTATGATTTTCTATGGTTTCTTTGGTTCTGGTCATGCGATCTAGAGAAATGTAGCTTGAATATATCATTCTTCATAAGTATACAAAATTTCGTCACGATCGAATCTGTAGTTTGAAAATTATCAAGAAAACTAAATTTCAAACGACCATATTTACGGAACCCCTAGTATAATTTTGCATATAGATGAAAGTGATCACGACAATCGAGATCCACACCTATCCTGAAAATTTCAAGTCTCTAGGCGTTTCCGTTCAAAAGTTACAATTTTCTATGGTTTCTATGGTTCTGGTGATGCGAGCTGAACAAAATTTTGCATGTAGCTTGAACACCTCATTTTCCATTAGAGTGCAAAATTTTATCTCGATCGAATCTGTAGTTTCAAAGTAATCAGGAAAACAAAATTTCGAGCGGCCATATTTACGTAACCCTTAGGCGGATTTTGCTCAATAACGAACTCAACCCTGGCATTCGAGATTCGAACCTACCCTGAAAATTTCAAATTTCTAGGACATTCCGTTCGAGAGTTATCGTGTATACGGACGGCCGGACGGACGGACAGATTCGAGTTTTTCGGATTCGTCATCAGTGAGTCGAACATAGTCGTTTGAGAGCATTTTCGGCTGAAAATTCGAAAAATACAGATATCGTGACGAAATGATATAGCCCTCGTGTAAGTAGTACGAGCGCTCAAAAATGTAGGATACTTTGCAGTATCAAGCCCCTTAGTGCAGAATGCACAACACAGACAAACACTTTGTGTTTGGCTGTAATATTGTGCAATAGAGGGGCCATTTCAATTGAATACAATTGTATAACAAAACTGTAATACACTTTTATAGTAGTGGTAATAATAAATTTGATTTGATATAATACGTCTGGTAGGCCATTACTCCTTGGCAGGTAGGTCGGAATATCTCGAATAATGATGTTTGGTTGATTTCCTTCAAGCATCTTTTTCAGATTTTCTACATTTAGATAATTTCAAGGTGGTTTGTAAGATGACGTTATTTTCATTTGTCCTCGATTTATACTATAATCGAGACGGCCCATTATTTAGTACATCGTAACAATAGTTGTCGATGTTCCTTTTGAATATTAGGGCAACGCCGCCTTCTGTACAATTTCTTTCATTTCTGTATATTTCAAGGTTGGAAATGAAATTCTATTTCTTGTAGATAATCTTGTCTCTTGAATGGCTATAATTATATCCGGTTGTTTCTCGGATATTATTTCTTTTATCGATCTGGCTCGTAGACGTAGACGTTTGTGTACCATGAGACTATCTTTAAGATGCTTTCATTTCCGTTAGTCACTAGCTCCATTAATTGGGTTTAGTGAGTTCACGAAATTTTGGTCAATATCTGTTTCCAGGAATTTCATGAGCTTGCTCATGATATTCTTGGTGAATTGGTGAAGGTTTCCAGAAAAAAGACTGATTTTGATTCAACTTGGCATTCCCATTCCCAAGTAACGAGGGCCTCCTTTTAATGTAATAAAAGTGAAATTATTGACTTCAGAGCAGGCCTGATTTTATGATATGCTATTGTACGCCACTGTTTTCCTCATGTGTTTTTTCTTTACTTAGGTCTCGGGTCT
Organism: Aphidecta obliterata; assembly: GCA_963966015.1. Classification (NCBI taxonomy): domain Eukaryota; kingdom Metazoa; phylum Arthropoda; class Insecta; order Coleoptera; family Coccinellidae; genus Aphidecta; species Aphidecta obliterata. Next base: position 34,269,168 of record OZ014427.1, read on the forward strand.
CCTAACTCGCACAAGCTCTGAGCTTCTGAGGGGTCTCACAGAGACCTAGGAGAGTCGGGATATAAACAAAACAGATTGAAAATGCAGAAATTTTCGTGTGCTCCATTATTTTCTTATCTTGTTTTGCTCTTGAGACAAAAATTATAAATCGTTTTCCTGCATGTTGAAGGAAAAAATTCATTTTAACAAAAAAGGAAGCCGAGCACAATCTCGACATTCAAGCAACGGCGGATCCAGGATTTTCTTCTGGGGGGGCACAAGATTTTTTCTGAGAGGGGCACAAGAGGCGGAAGGCAAAAAAATCTTCTGAGTATGTACTGTGATGGGATCTCTACAGTACACAAAAATACCGTCTGGGGGGGCATGTGCCCCCGTGCCTCCCCTTGGATCCGCCTATGTATTCAAGGCATTATGTGTGACAAGATTAATAGCAATTAAAAACTCTTCTTTCTGAAAACTGTGACACCCTGTATCTCGAAAACGAAGCTTAGATGAAATTAGAACATATAATAATGGCAATGAAAAATCAAATTTTTTCCTGAAAAACGACCTCCTGGGTTATTCTGTATATGCTAGTAGAATTGTTAGAGATCCTGGTTTCAAGATTGCACATGGAATTTACAAGCGACCTGTAAGAAAACGCCACCAACTTCAATATTTGTGATATGCTTGAATGTTACAGAAGATTTTTGGAATCACGTTGTATTATGTATTTTCAGTTTGACAAGAGAGTTTTCGTTTGAAGATTTTGAAAGTGTAATTGTCGTCGGACGTCGCACCGTCAAGAGTTCTGTAGTAATAACGTGTAACCAAAAATATCACAAACTTCGAAAACTATACAACACATCCTATTCAAACCAATTTTTCTCGGAAGTGTTTCTAATAGCTCGATTTTTCAGAATTGTTCACCTAATACATGGTTGTGAAATTAAAGCAGGGGGAGACGACTTTAGATGCTCATACGTCAACAATTATTGATATGTCTAATTGTCTAAGGGGCAAACTCACCTTGAAATGTTCATATAATTTTCAAAACCTATCACACTAATGGAATTTTTTTCATCTTGCTTATGGCGAGTGTTTCCCTCTGGTTTATTTCTATGATTTTTCTACACCTTTCTATAGTGGTTCATAAATGACACCTGCCTTGCAAATACTCAATATAGAGCCAATGTTTTCCGAGTAAAATGGCTGTGACATACGGACGGACAGGGTTTAGTTTTAACTATTTTGGCTACGTAAACCTAAGAAGGTAATGTTATATAAAATCTCATAAAATCCGAATGGAGAGTTATTCAGACTTTGGCCGTCATATGCTCTCTAGGAAAATAAAGTTACTTGTTACAACTCACCCAGTTCATATTCCGTTTCTTGATCCTCGGCTATTGGTTCCATCCTGCCATGGCATTAATCTCTGGACACTACCGTCGCTTTCCACCAGAACCATCTCCTTCTAGATAACAACACGAAAACTCCACGGAATTAAGCGTAGCGAACATATTCCAATTATTCCATACAGAAATATTTCCAGTATACACTATCGATTTCACGGACAACTTGATGTGCGTACCTGTGATCACGTTATCGGCTTGTTTCATCATCCACCGGTATCACTCGATTCATTCATTAAGACTGCCGAATTAATAATTCATTATGAAACGTAAAACAGAATCGATTTTATTTATTTATCGTCGATCCGTGACGTCATTACCACAGTTTTATTCTGGAATGCCGAGCCATTAGCGCTTCGGTAAATTGGAAATGGTGATTTCAATTAGTTTCGAACGGGTTGGATCAGAATATAAGTTTATTTTTGCGGCGACTGTGATGTTCTGGCTAGTCGAAAGGCTGGATATCGTATGTTCGTGTATAGAACGATGTAGTTTTTGCGTGGGTGGGTATCTAGTGAGATCAAGGCGATTTATCGCTGTGTTGATTAGCAGTACGTTTTCTGGAAGCAACTTCGATGTCCTCTAATTCTAATTGGTTCAATGACGTTTTAGAGCTTATTCTGTTCATCACTGATATTTGTTAAGTCAAAGTGAACACTTCCTGTTGAGCTTCTTTGGAGTCAAAAGAAGTATAAAAATTTCATAATTCTTCGAAAATAGAGATTGGTCCCGCATTGTGGGATATTACAAAAACTGAATATAGCGATCCAAAGATCGAGTTCGAATCCTCCAGTCGCAAATTTTTTCCCCGTCATTCACTGTTGCACAGATCATAACAGAACACAACCTGATCTTCTAACTCGCACAAGCTCTGAGCTTATGAGGGGTCTCACAGAGATCTAGCAGAGTCGGGGTATAAACAAAATGAAATGAAATAAAAACAGAAGCGTTGGGAAGAAGTAACGAATATCAAGTCTTTTCTCTAGTGGAATAAAAGTATATTACTTCATAAGGAGGAAAAGTGTCACTTTTCCTCCTTATGAAATAATATACTATTAATACAAGTATTCGTTTTGGTTATTCTATGTTCAATCTAATATCAAAGTATTCGTCAAATGAGGCCGACGTCATATTCCTCGTTGAACTTGTTCGTGAGAAATTTAATATTTATTTAATCGAAAAATCGCAATATTGTGCAGATCATTAATTTGAAAATCTTGAAGATGTGTGTGTGTGAAAGATAAAACGCTGCAAAACCTACACAGAAGTTTATAATTTTTATAGCTTGAACATATCTGTTCTTATTTTCTAAACAATTTCAGATCTCTCGGCATATCGAACGTGGAACCAAAATTCGAATTTGGCATTTTGAACTCACAATGGGCAGTTCATGAAACAACCCTACGTAGTATGGGTTGCCGTTATTCGTGTCAGTTGTCAATTATTGATACTCGAAATTACCACATCAACAACAACCAGACCCACGACTGATCTACGCTTGCCTATACATTGTAGACGGAGTACACCGACACAGACTGTTCGTTCAGAAAATTAGTTTATTTATTATTTATTTTTTATTTGTTTGTTTATATCCCTACTCTCCTAGGTCTCTTGATACCCCTCATAAACTCAGAGATTGTGCGAGTTAGGAGACCCGGTTGTGTTCTATGTAAGCTTTGTTTCTGTGTCCTTACGCCACGTGAGGCCTTAAGGCTCAACTCACTAGTACCACTTTTCAACCACAAAACGGTGATGCTATAGCAGCTATCGACAACTTTCAAACCACAACGGCGAGACCACTTTTCCGTCGTGCAGTGTAGTGTATATATCACGACCACGAAATGGACATCGAAGAAGAAGTATTACGCTTTCGGACGGTCGTAAAAAGGTGAAACCGCCGAAATTCCTAAATAGATTTCATTCAGATTCCTCTGATTCCTCAGCTTGGTCTTTGTTGTTTATGAGATTAATTTAATTTTGCTTAAAAAAAAAAAAAATACTCCGAAAGACTAGGTGATTATTTTATAATTCTGCTCTGTAGGAGAACCTGCATTTTTGTGGCTTTTCGTGCGCTTGTTTTGTGAACAAAGGCGTTATCATTCAGCTCCAATGACTATGATTGTCGAGTTTTGAGCTGGGAAGGATTTCAAAGGGTCAGGTTGAACGCACAGATTGGGAATTCGAGGTGAAATTCAATTCTGCTCGTCCGGCCGTCTGTCTGCAAACATGATAACTTTCGCTAGAAGAGGCATAGAGTTTTCAAATTCGGGGTACGTGCGAGGTTTGAATGCGCCGAGTGAGTTCGTAAACGGACCAAATCCGTCAGAGGGTTTCATAGATATGGCCATTTGAATATTTTTTTTTTAATGATACAGAAAATACGATCAACGTTGCGATCAAATCGTAACTTTATAGTTAGTTGTAGAATAGAAATACAAAGGCTTATGAAGAATTTTGTGAGGATCGTATGACTAAAAGAATAAAAAAATTTATCCCAGAAACTAGCCGTATGTCTATATATGGAACATCGGGACATCGCATCTAGACTGTTTCACTCGAAAAGAAATTTGATGTTTGAGTTCATTAAAACGAAATGTCATTATTATTTGTCACACTGACACCTGGTTTCGTCCACAGAATCTGTTGCCAAAATTCGTGAAATTTGTCTAAATGTGAGATTTTCAATACAAATGAAAATATCGATACCTTTTTGCCAAATTATCGTAAGCCTCAACGTAGTACGTTGAGGCTTACGATAGTTTGGCAAAAAGGTATCGATATCATGAAATATTCCGATTTATGGTGGAACCTAGGTGAATACGATTGATTACGTCTCATTTCGATGATTTCGAAGTATTCTAGCATATTTTTGATTATTTAGAAATACCTGCATAGGTTACAGCACTGGCAATGAATTTAAACATGTACGCAAAAGCTCCTGACTTCACGTCAGTGCTATTCAAATTTTCTGTATTGATTATTGTTTCACTTCATGTTATTTTATGTTGAGGAATGTGACATTCCTCGAAATAAAATTTTGTTTATTATTATTGTGTGTACGTTTCCGTTTCGGAAGTACGAACAATATAGTATATGCGTATATACCTTAAGGGTAATGTCAGACGCAGCGGTTTCGAGCGAGTCGCAATACGCTTCGCTCTGTAGAGTAGATGTCAGACGCGTCGGTTTTTATAGACGGATAACGAGACGGCCACGGCGTAGTATTGTTCTTTGACGTAGGTATTGAATGTAGTTGGGTGCGAATATGCGACTGGAATTGAAGATATTGAAGTTTATTCAAGATGAGCGATGAGGAAGAAGAAGTTCTGTTGCTGTCCCTTCTCTACTTCACTGTATTCGGTTATTTTCATGTCCCACAATGCAGGTCTCTTCTGAACTCCAGAAATCAATTTTTCTGAATCAATTCCTTGCATACTAAATTTCAAGTAGCAACCTGAGCAAATAAAATTCGATATCTGTCTGACATCGTGAATCGTACCTGCCGATTTACGCCTATAAAGAACGCTGCGTGTGACAGGTCTCATAGAAATACCGTGGACCACTGTACGACAGGCGTGTGGAGACGCGCGCAAACCCGAGTCGCATAGTCATCCGAACGACCCTGCGAGTCGGCCCCGAAAGCGACTGGCGTCCCGCACCGCTACGTCTGACTTGGCCCATTTGAAACCCATTGACGACCCGGCGACTTGTTTTGAATCTCGGAAAGCGACTCGCTCGAAACCGCCTCGTCTGACATTACCCTAAGAGTGAGATCTCTCAGGCAAATAACACTATTCTTTTCGGTCTTCGGTCGATCTATAAACTTTATCTTCGGACATATAGTACTACTTCAGAGGATCCTCTACTTCAGTCCCGACCTCGCGGTACCTAATATACTATCTTAGTACTTCAAAACATAGGTCTTCATCAAGTCGAAATATTTGTTGTTTACATAGTGATTTGTACAGTTATCTTGGTTTTCTCGAAGATAAACGTTTATTTGACTATTTCCAAACAAGGATACCTAATATACATCTCAGTACATTGCATTTTAAATATTAATAACAAAGCAAAATACTATGTTGTGCGCAACCCTTCTGAGAGAAGAAGCAGTGGCAAATTAAAACTAGGAGGGATAAATTCATATTTATGTTAGGTGGTTCGCTGCTGATATGTGGGAAAAAACAAGACAGAATGGAGCTCGAAAATTGAAGATGAAGGCTATGCCCACTATATTCTCATTTTCACAAAACAAACCATCAAGAAAACTCCCTGTCGGAGAAAAGTGACAATTCCCGGGGAAATCTAACCTTTCAAAGTAAGTCATCTTCATTGGACAATTTTAAACCATATTTCAAATTTTCATCAATATTTCTTCCTCATAAAAGTTTATTTCAGAAAAAAGTTCCACCCATGAAAAATAGTAGATAGATATATCTATGTAACAAAATATCACATATATCACTTTGAACGGAAATAAGTGAGTACTATAACATTGTTTTAGGAGAACCTACAAGTACAAAAAGAAGAAGCCCTGAATGAACCACACATTTCTACAAAAGCATCAACAGAGCCACAGTGTACAACAGTCGCATCCACGTCAACTTCTGATCTAATGCATCAACATCGGATTGGAAATATAGATTTGAAAGAATTCTATTTTCAAGAAACGTCATCCCTAGTCATTGATTTATCAGATTGCCATAAATTGAAAAATAAAATTATAAATAGATTTATGATATTCTGTTTGAAAATAAATTAGAAAAAAATTACGAAAAGCACTGCCGTGAAGGCAGGAGCTTTTGAGCGCTCGTACATGCACCTTGTAGGTAGATTCGCATTTTCCAGTTTCAGAAATCAATTGAAGGAATTTTTGACAGCTGTCAAAAAAATTCTGAAACTTAGGCGAAACTCCAGACTTCATGTCGGTGCTTCAGCTGATCAATTTTTTTCCGATAATTCGCTAGAATTTTCCACGGTATCTATGGTCTTGGTGATGCGATCTGGACAAAATTTTGCACGTAGTTTGAATACATTATTCCTGAGCTAGGTGCATAATTTCATTCCAATCCGATCGGTAGTTTCGAAACTATCAGGAAAAAAATATTTTGAACGGCCATATTTACGGAACCCCTAGTCTAATTTTGCTCATTGATGAACATGACCGTGAAATTTGCGATCCAAACCCACCCTGAAAATTTCAAGTTCCTAGGCCTTTCCGTTCAAAAGTTAGAATTTTCTATGGTTTCTATGGTTCTGGTCATGCGATCTGGACAAAATATCGCTTCTATATATCATTCTCGATTAAAATACAAAATTTTATCTCGATCGAATCCGCAGTTTCGAATTTATCGAGAAAACAAAATTTCAAACGACCGTATTTACGGAACCCCTTGTATAATGTTGCTCATAGATGAACGTGATCACGACATTCGAGATCCACACCTATCCTGAAAATTTCAAGTCCCTAGGCCTTTCCGTTCAAAAGTTACAATTTTCTATGGTTTCTATGGTTCTGGTCATGCGATCTGGACAAAATTTCACATGTAGCTTGAACACCTCATTTTCCATTTGAGTGCAAAATTTCATCTCGATCAAATCTGTAGTTTTCGAGTAATCAGGGAAAAAAAACTTTGAACGGCCATATTTACGGAACCCCTGGTGGAATTTGGCCCATTAACGAACTTAACCGAGCCATTCGGGAACTGAACCCACACTGAAAATTTCAAGTCTCTAGGTTGTTTTGTTCGAGAGTTATCGTGCTGACGGACGGCCGGACGGCCGGACGGACGGACGGACGGACGGACAGACTCGAATTTTCCGACGGATTCGTCATCAGTGAGTCGAACATAGTCGATTGAGACCATTTTCGGCTCAAAATTCGAAAAATACAGACATCGTGACGAAATGATATAGCCCTCGTGTAAGTAGTACGAGCGCTCAAAAAGGAAAGTGCAGTTAGACGATTTGTGAGTAAAACGGACACTCATTTTGAGTGGGGTCTTCTCAAGGTCCTTATAATATTGCTATTGATTTTTCGTCTAGTTACTCGTAGGTTTAATATATTTATATTTTAAATTGCAATTGTAAAAGTCAATTGAACAATAGGAAAATTAATATATTGGACTTTCATAAATTTATTTTTATTCATATTTGAAACACACACTTTTCGATAAAAAAAGAATTTGAAAAAGAGTTCAATGTTTAGAAGAATCCAATATTTCCTGAAAAAATTACGAAAAGCACTGCCGTGAAAAGCAGGAGCTTTTGAGCGCTCGTACATGCACCTTGTAGGAAGATTCGCATTTTTCAGTTTTGGAAACCAATTGAGGAAATTTTTGACAACTGTCAAACAAATTTTCAAACTAAGGCGACAATCCAGACTTCAAGTCAGTGCTTTAGGTGACCAAATTTTTTTTCGATAATTCGCTAAAATTTTCTACGGTATCTATGGTCTTGGTGATGCGATCCTGACAAAATTTCGCACGTAGTTTGAATACATTATTCCTCAGCTAGGTGCAAAATTTCATTCCAATCAAATCGTTAGTTTCAAAAATATCAGGGAAAGAATATTTTGAACGGCCATATTTACGGAACCCCTAGTCTAATTTTGCTCATTGATGAACGTGACCGTGAAATTCGCGATCCAAACCCACCCTGAAAGTTTCAAGTTCCTAGGCCTTTCCCTTCGAAAGTTATAATTTCCTATGGTTTCTATGGTTCTGCTCATGCGATCTGAACAAAATGTTGCTTTAATATATCATTCTCGTTTAAAATACAAAATTTTATCTCGATCGAATCCATAGTTTCGAAATTATCGAGAAAACAAAATTTCAAACGACAGTATTTACGGAATCCCTGGTATAATTCTGCTCATTGATTAACGTGAACGCCAAATTTCAGATCTACACCTATCCTGAAAATTTCAAGTCCCTAGGCCTTTCCGTTCGAAAGTTATGATTTTCTATGTTTTCTATGGTTCTGGTCATGCGGTCTAGAGAAATGTAGCTTGAATATATCATTCTCCATTAGTATACAGAATTTCGTCACGATCGAATCTGTAGTTTGGAATTTATCAAGAAAACTAAATTTCAAACGACCATATTTACGGAACATCTAGTATAATTTTGCTCATAGATGAAAGTGGTCACGACAATCGAGATCCACACCTATCCTGAAAATTTCAAGACCCTAGGCGTTTCTGTTCAAAAGTTACAATTTTCTATGGTTCCTATGGTTCTGGTAATACGAGCTGAACAAAATTTTGCATGTAGCTTGAACACCTCATTTTCCATTTGAGTGCAAAATTTCATCTCGATCGAATCTGTAGTTTCAAAATAATCAGGAAAACAAAATTTCGCGCGGCCATATTTACGGAACCCTTCGGCGAATTTTGCCCAATAACGAACTTAACCGCGGGATTCGAGATTCGAACCTACCCTGAAAATTTCAAGTTTCTTGGACATTCCGTTCGAGAGGCCTTTCCATTACAGAGTTATAATTTTCTATGTTTTCTATGGTTCTGGTCATGTGAGCTGGACACAATTTTGCATGTAGCTTGAGCACGTAATTATCCATCGGAGTGCAAAATTTCACCTCAATCGAATCTGTAGTTTCGAAGTAATCAGGAAAACAAAATTTCGAGCGGCCATATTTTCGGAACCTCTTGGCGAATTTTGCCCAATAACGAACTCAACCGCGGCATTCGAGATTCGAACCTATCCTGAAAATTTCAAGTTTCTAGGTCGTTCCGTTCGAGAGTTATCGTGTATACGGACGGACGGACGGACAGACTGGAATTTTTTGACGGATTCGTCATCAGTGAGTCGAACATATTCGTTTGAGACCATTTTCGGCTCAAAATTCGAAAAATACAGATATCGTGACGAAATGATATAGCCCTCGTGTAAGTAGTACAAGCGCTCAAAAAGGAAAGTGCAGTTAGACGATTTGTGAGTAAAACGGACACTCATTTTGAGTGGGGTCTTCTCAAGGTCCTTATAATATTGCTATTGATTTTTCGTCTAGTTACTCGAAGGTTTAATATATTTATATTTTAAATTGCAATTGTAAAAGTCAATTGAACAATAGGAAAATTGGACTTTCATAAATTTATTTTTATTCATATTTGAAACACACACTTTTCGATAAAAAAAGAATTTGAAAAAGAGTTCAATGTTTAGAAGAATCCAATATTTCCTGAAAAAATTACGAAAAGCACTGCCGTGAAGGCAGGAGCTTTTAAGCGCTCGTACATGCACCTTGTAGGTAGATTCGCATGTTCCAGTTTCAGAAATCAATTGAAGGAATTTTCGACAGCTGTCAAAAAACTTCTGAAACTCAGGCGAAACTCCAGACTTCATGTCAGTGCTTCAACTGATCAATTTTTTTTCGATAATTCGCTAGAATTTTTTACGGCATCTATGGTCTTGGTAGTACGATCTGGACGTAGTTTAAATACATTATAACTCAGCTAGGTGCAAAATTTCATTCCAATCCGCTCAGTATTTTCGGAACTATCTGCAAACAAATATTTTGAACCGCCATATTTACGGAACCCGTATACTTGTCTAATTTTGCTCATTGATGAACGTGACCGCGATATTCGCGATCCAAACCCACCCTGAGAATTTCGAGTTCCTAGGCCTTTCCGTTCAAAAGTTACAATTTTCTATGGTTTCTATGGTTCTGGTCATGAGATCTGTCCAAAATATTGTTTTAATATATCATTCTCGATTGAAATACAAAATTTCATCTCGATCGAATCCGTAGTTTCGAAATTATCGAGAAACCAAAATTTCAAACGACCTTATTTATGGAACCCCTAGTATAATTCTGCTCATTGATAAAAGTGAATGCGACATTCCAGATCCACACCTATCCTGAAAATTTCAAGTCCCTAGGCCTTTCCGTTCGGAATTTATAATTATCTGATCTGGAAAAATGTATCTTGAATATATCATTCTCCACTAGTATACAAAATCTCGTCACGATCAAATCTGCAGTTTTGAAATTATCAAGAAAACTAAATTTCAAACGACCATATTTATTTATAATTTTGCTCATTGATGAATGTGATCACGATATTCGAGATCCACACCTATCCTGAAAATTTCAAGTCCCTAGGCGTTTCCGTTCAAAAGTTACAATTTTCTAGTGTTTCTATGGTTTCTATGGTTCTGGTCATGCGATCTGGACAAAATTTCACATGTAGCTTGAACACCCCATTCTTCATTCGAGTGCAAAATTTCATCTCAATCAAATCTGTAGTTTTCAAGTAATCAGGGGAACAAAACTTCAAACGGCCATATTCACGGAACCCCTGAAAATTTCAAGTCTCTAGGTTGTTCCGTTCGAGAGTTATCGTGCTTACGGACGGCCGGACGGACAGACTCAAATTTTCCGACGGATTCGTCATCAGTGAGTCGAACATAGTCGATTGAGACCATTTTCGGCTCAAACTTCGAAAAATACAGACATCGTGACGAAATGATATAGCCCTCGTGTAAGTTGTACGACCGCTCAAAAATATCCCATTTCCTTCTATAATAATGAAATTTTGGTTAACTGATATCTGACATTCCATTTCAATTTTGATTTGGCTTATGACAGTCAAGATGTTATAAAGGGTTTTTCAATAGTTACGCTCGATGTTCGACAACAGCGTAGTATTACGAACTCGATGGTCACACAGGTGCTATCTTTGGCATCCGTATTCAGTTAGTCTCTACATTTTATTATGGGGCGTTACAAGCATGAGCAACGCTGCGAAATTGTTAAAAATTATTATCAAAATCGATGTTCCATTCGACAAACATTTCTTGCACTCCGTTCAATTTATGGTGTCGACGATCGTCCTGCAGAATCCACAATTCGCCGTTTATTGAACTGGGTCTGTGGCAGATCAAAAAGTGCCTGTACGTCAGCGAAACGCAAGATCTTTTGAAAATATTGCTGTAGTTCGGGCAAGTGTGCATGAAAATCCGCAACAGTCTATTCCGCGTCGGGCTCAAGAACTTGGCCTGCCTTCGAAGACAACTTGGCCAATCCTGCATAAGGACTTAGGGCTAAGGGCATAAGGTCTATGCTAAGAAACCACGGACGGTTTCCGCCTTGAAGACCAACATTAGAGGTGTTATTGCTGAAATCGAGCCAGTTTTATGCGATAGCGTCATCGAAAATTGGGTATCCAAGATGCAACAAACCAGGCAAAGCCGCGGCGGACATTTACCTGATATAAGTTTTAAAACATGATGTGAACATATGGACTTTCTAATTTGAATGAAAAAAGATCACTATCATTCTCACAATTTGTTTTATTGCGTTACAAAGATCGAGCGATTCTAATGAAAAATCCTTTATTATGAAAAAGTGGAGCATTAAACAACGTGTTGAATTAGCTCATTATGGAAATGGCCGTTTGAACAAGTGTGTATTTCTCGCTCTCCGCACCTCTGTTCGACGAAGAGAATAGGAAATGCACCTATCCATGGAATCTCTGCATCGGATATTGTTTAAAGATCTGTTCAAACTTTTTTTTTCCTGATAATTTCGAAACAACCTATTGGATTGGAATGGACATAGATGAAGAATAATGTATTCAAACTACGTGGGAAATTTTGTCCAGATCGCATTACCAAAACCATAGATATCGAAAAAAAATTGGTCACCTAAAGCACTGACGTGAAGTCTGGATTTTCGCCTTAGTTTGAAATTTTCTTTGACAGCTGTCAAAATCCTTCCAATTGGTTTCTGAAACTGGAGAATACGAATCTAGCTACAAGGTGCATGTACGAGCGCTCAAAAGCTCCTGCCTTCACGGCAGTGCTTTTCTCAATTTTTTCTTCAAAGAATTCCAAAGGTATTTTTGCAGACAATAAAACAAAAAACAATAATGATAGGAATATGTAAGTTCATATAGGATGCTATAATTTGAATAATGTTAATTGAGAAACTCAGATAAAATCTGAAAAAAATTGTTGAGCATTGTCGTGAAGTGGCAGAGCCTTTGCGCGCTCGTTTAAATTCTTTATTGCAATAACTCAATGATTTCAATCAAGTAAGGTATCGGTGTTGCTGGCGAAGTATTTTGGAAAGTTTTTATATATATTTATTCAGCCGAGGGTCTATTTTCCAATTCAAACAAATGACATAAAAATTCTACGGCTTTATTCGAAAATTGACTGAGATAACCAAAAGTATCTCTGGACATCCTTGAATATCGCAAAGCTTTTCTGAGCAATTACGTAATTCATTATACACTTTGCGGTATTCATCTAACTCAGTGGTTCTTAACCGGTGGTCCGCGGACCACTGGTGGTCCCTGGAAGCACACGAAATGGTCCGCGAAGCCATCCGACACAAACACATGACATAAAGAATACTTTTCTTTGTATCATGTGACATAGTTATTAGAGTCGATTCTGAATCGTGGTCCACATTTTCATAATCTGGGAATTTCATATATTCATCAATGCAAAAACAATAATCCTATTTTTGTAGGTGATAGTGGATTGGTTTTGAGCGCTCGTTCTACTTACACGAAGGCTATATCATTTCGTCACGATGTCTGTATTCTTTGAATTTTGAGCCGAAAATGGTCTCAATCGACAATGTTGGACTCGCTGATGACGAATCCGTCGGAAAATTCGAGTCTGTCCGTCCGTCCGGCCGTAAGCACGATAACTCTCGAACGGAACAACCTAGAAACTTGAAATTTTCGGTGTGGGTTCAGATCCCAAATGCCGCGGTTGAGTTCGTTAAAAGGCAGAATTCCACCAGGGATTCCGTAAATATGGCCGTTTGAAATTTTGTTCTGCCGAAGAAGAACTTTCAGGGCAAGAAGCTCAAAAAAAAATTCTCGAAAAACCACTTTCAAACGATACGGTAATGTCACGTATCCAAAAAATGTCGAAAGATATTGAAGAACAAGTCATCGACAAGATAAAATTTAGTCCTTATTTCGCGCTTCAATGTGACGATCTACTGACATTTCACAATGTTGTCAATTGCTTGTATTTGTTCGATTTTTGAAAGAAAATAAATTACTATTTTCCCAAAAACTGGAGACGACGTCCAGAGGTGCAGATGTTCTGGATGCAGTAGGTCAATATTTGGATAAACATGGACTTATGTGGCAAAAGTTTGCAGGATTTTGTACAGACTATGCTCGGTTCTCGCTCTGGTCTTGCGGCATTGATAAAAACGGAAAATCAATCCGCAATTACGTCACACTGTGTCACTACTTATCGTCAAGCATTGCCTGTAAAAACGCTTCCAGAATGCTTGGCTGTTGCAATATCAGAGTGGTCAACACTCAACTTCATTAAAAATAGTGCACTTAACACTCGCTTCTTCAAACAATTGTGCTGTGATATGAACCCTGAGCACGAAACTCTGCTGTTCCATACGAAAGTGGGCTGGCTTTCCAGATTGTATGAACTTACTGAGAGGAAGTGAAAATATTCTTAGCAGACAAAAACAAAGAGTTGCTGGATCAGTTCTGTGAGTCCAAATTTCAGACACCTACATCTTGCTTATTTGGTCGATTTTTTCGCGCAACTGAATAAATTGAACCTTCAACTTCAAGGATCTGGAAATTGCAAGTTGCAAGGCACGAGGAATATATTTGCAAATGAAGACAAAATCGCAGCATTTATCGCTAAAATTGAGCTATGGCTCAACAAAGTCGCAAGACAAAACTTTTCTGCGTTTGATACGCTGAACCAAATTATTATTGACACATCATGTCCAGAAACTAAAGGAGAAATACAAAAGAACATTCCCAACCATTTGAAGAACTTGAAGAGTGAATTCGATCGCTATTTTCCTGACTGCGAGGACGAAGGTATTCGGAGATTGATCCGTAATCCTTTTATGGTCAATGTTTCTGAGGTGTCTGATGAAATTCAAGAAGAAGTATTTGAAATGCAACATGACAGTAACTCGAAGGATACATTCGAGGCAGTAATTAATCTGGAAGATTCTGGGGCCAAAAAGCAGCGTCTTTTCCAAAGATTCGAGATATTGCTATTCGTTACCTCACACTGTTTTCATCGACATATTTATGCGAGCAGGGGTCCTCAGCGCTAGGTACTGATAATCAAAAACAGAAACCAAGGATTCAGAAATTGGTGAATAGTATGCAGACACAAAAATTCCATTGAAATAATATAGCTTCTGTATTTCTATAAAATTGCAAAAATTGAATACTGTTGGATCTGAACGATTGTAGGCATGTTTCATTCAAAATTTATGGTATAACAACCTTTTATTCATTAAAAAAAAAATTATATTTTCGTGATATTACCTTCAAACAGTTAGTGGTCCGTGACAACAATTTTGTCGAATGGTCCCTGATCACTAAAAGGTTAAGAACCACTGATCTAACTGATGCCTATTTTGGTAGTCATTAAATACCTTTTTTATGTGTGACATGTCCTTCGCAAAATACCTGATTTTTCACCAAGGAATAAGTTCTACGTTGGACAAATTCTATAGCCCGCGTCATGATAAATAAATGAACAGACCTGACGCTATCTTTCTCTTTTGAAAGATACTGAAGCGGCCATCGCTCATTAGTTCGTTTTCGCAGGTCGCTCCCGTTCGCCGCCGCTGCACTAGCGAGTAGAGTCAAGTGGCCGGAGTGGCCCTGGCCTACATGTAAGTAAACATGCAGATGTGTGTTGTTTTTGTGCTGCTCGAGCCTGCGAGGCACAAGATTACTCAAGGATAGTGAAGCTTTCGGTTAGTAAAAATAGAGTAGGATCGGTTCAGTAGTTCCAGAATTCAAGTGCTAAGTAATAACAAACAGACACTTGCAACCTGTTCATTTCCTGAGTGCATATTTCTATCGAAATGAAGGATTGAGAGACATTCGGTTATAAATTTCATTCTGGATCTTTGGAAGAAACTCAATTCCGAGATATGTAATAATTAGTTCATCCGAAGATCATGAAATCACTAATTAACTTAATTGATAGAACAAACACTTGTATGCTTGTGAAAGGTACAAGCAGAAAAAGAACAAATTAAGATTCTAAGAAATGATAATAATAATTTTTTTTTATGTAAATAAAACTCAAAAACTAAAACTTCTGTTATTATCTTATAACGGGTGATTTTTTTGAAGTTAGGATTTTCATGCATTAGTATTTGCTCAGATTTTTTTGAGGTTAGGATTTTCATGCATTAGTATTTGCTCAGTATGCTTTGACATTTCATCATGAATAGACTTACTAACGAGCAACGCTTGCAAATCATTGAATTTTATTACCAAAATCAGTGTTCGGTTCGAAATGTGTTTCGCGCTTTACGCCCGATTTATGGTCTACATAATCGACCAAGTGAGCAAACAATTAATGCGATTGTGACCAAGTTTCGCACTCAGTTTACTTTATTGGACATTAAACCAACCACACGAATGCGTACAGTGCGTACAGAAGAGAATATTGCGTCTGTTTCTGAGAGTGTTGCTGAAGACCGTGAAATGTCGATTCGTCGCCGTTCGCAGCAATTGGGTTTGTGTTATTCGACCACATGGAAGATTTTACGTAAAGATCTTGGTGTAAAACCGTATAAAATACAGCTCCTGCAAGAACTGAAGCCGAACGATCTGCCACAACGTCGAATTTTCAGTGAATGGGCCCTAGAAAAGTTGGCAGAAAATCCGCTTTTTTATCGACAAATTTTGTTCAGCGATGAGGCTCATTTCTGGTTGAATGGCTACGTAAATAAGCAAAATTGCCGCATTTGGAGTGAAGAGCAACCAGAAGCCGTTCAAGAACTGCCCATGCATCCCGAAAAATGCACTGTTTGGTGTGGTTTGTACGCTGGTGGAATCATTGGACCGTATTTTTTCAAAGATGATGTTGGACGCAACGTTACGGTGAATGGCGATCGCTATCGTTCGATGCTAACAAACTTTTTGTTGCCAAAAATGGAAGAACTGAACTTGGTTGACATGTGGTTTCAACAAGATGGCGCTACATGCCACACAGCTCGCGATTCTATGGCCATTTTGAGGGAAAACTTCGGAGAACAATTCATCTCAAGAAATGGACCGGTAAGTTGGCCACCAAGATCATGCGATTTGACGCCTTTAGACTATTTTTTGTGGGGCTACGTCAAGTCTAAAGTCTACAGAAATAAGCCAGTAACTATTCCAGCTTTGGAAGACAACATTTCCGAAGAAATTCGGGCTATTCCGGCCGAAATGCTCGAAAAAGTTGCCCAAAATTGGACTTTCCGAATGGACCACCTAAGACGCAGCCGCGGTCAACATTTAAATGAAATTATCTTCAAAAAGTAAATGTCATGGACCAATCTAACGTTTCAAATAAAGAACCGATGAGATTTTGCAAATTTTATGCGTTTTTTTTTAAAAAAAAGTTCTCAAGCTCTTAAAAAATCACCCATTATATGCCTCAAAATACCGATTGATTTTGTTCCTAGCATAAACTAGGTCACCCAGGGCTAAACCGTCCACCGTCCCGAATCGTTTTTTTGGAAACAAATAAGATTTTTTACAGCCTTAATCAGGTATCCTAACTTCGTTTTTGGACAAAGTGTGTTAATGTTTTCAGAAGAAAGATTTATTCAAGAACTGCCCTAAAACATTTTGGCTGATTTGTATGGAAGCACGCCAATGGTTTTTTTGCGACAATAAGAGAAATCTTTTGATATCAAGAATTAATATTTCAGTTCCAGACGCGTTGTTAGGATAATGGTTGAATCATAATGAATAAAAGTGAATATATGACGTTCTTCCCCATAGTAGTTGATCAGCGCACTGTTGTGACGATAGAAGCCCCTCATTCAAATAATTGAGGGTAGTTCTAGATAACAACTTTAGTTGGAAGGATTATATTACTCATGTGTCGAAAGATTAGGAGCTTCAATATAAGTATATAATTCTAGAGCCTAAGCCCAAGAGATGAATTGGCAAGAAAAACCCCGATTATGATGTACAAAGTATCTTTTATTGAATATACAATAAAAACAATATACAATACAAACAATAAACAATATGCAATATTTTATTCCTACATCTGTGAGCCAACTGCGGGCATCCCATCCCAGAATACCCAGAACATCCCAGATTATTACCTACAAGATCACCGTGTGAGTTGACCGGCCTGCAGGACTTGAGACCCCAATATGTATTCCAAAGCGTCGTTTGGGTGTGGAACCTCATTATTTGCGATATGAACTGCAAATCAAGAGAATGGAATAGCAGCACTGAAAACCAAAATGGGAATAAGCTCAAGAAGTACGCCGAAAAACTAAATGCCATAGTATTAGGACCTGAAATTCCGACCTACCTGCCTAGAAGTAATGGCCTATCGGACGTATTAGATATCGTCATAATGAAAGATGTTACCCAAGATTTCACCCTTGATACTATAGAAGAGGGCACATCAGACCAGAACCCAATAGAACTCAGATTGGGACGCAGACCGATAACAGAAGAACTTCAAACGAAAGACTTCACAGACTGGAAAAAGTACAGTGAAATACTCCAGGAGAAAATTACTGAAATTCCGCAGATAAGAACCCCTGAAGATCTAGAAGATGAAGTTGAAAAATTGGAAACCCGAATAAAAGAAGCATACGAAGAAATTACCAGAAGAATTGAAAGGCCAGCCCCGAAACATTCACATGGTGAAACCCCAAAAGCAATAAAAGAGCTTATAATGAGGAATAGAAAACTAAGAACTACAGAACTTCACATCGAGAAGAAGACAAGAAAGAGCTGAATAAACACAGTCAAGTGCTGAAAAATGCACTGAGAGAACTGAGAACAGACAGATGGAACCAAAGAGTTAGAGAGCTAAACACCATAGACCACTCAGCATTAAAGATGCAAAAGTGCTTACGACGCGAGAAAACCGAAATTCCCCCTCTACATGGAGCTAATGGCATGGCCTACTCAAAGCTTGAAAAAGCCGAAGCACTGATCGACGCAATAGAACGAGAAGCCAAAATCAACTAAAGAGAAGACGATGACAATCAAAGAAATCATCAAGAAATTGAAAAACAGGAAAGCTCCAGGGAAAGACAAAGTAACCAAATTATGTTACGGAAATTGCCCAGAAAAGGAATAGCAGCGCTTACCAATATAGCAAACGCAGTGATGAGAACAGAATATTATCCGGAAAGATGGAAAACATCAGAAGTAATTGTATTCAATAAGCCAGGAAAAGATAGAAAATTCCCACAAAACTACAGGGCGATAAGTCTACTGTCAGCCCTTGGAAAAATTGTCGAAAGAGTCATTGCAAAAAGACTCAATGAAGAAACAGAAGCGCTGAATCTGATATCACCGGAACAATTTGGATTCAGAAGAAATCATTCCACAGAACTTCAACTGTTAAGGATCACTGAATATGTCACTGGAGGATTTCAGAATAAACAAGCCACAGGATTAGTGCTATTAGATGTCGAGAGAGCCTTCGACCGAGTTTGGCACGAAGGACTTGCCTACAAGATGATGATGGCTACACCAGCTACACCAGCTACACCAGCACCAGGCTACACCACCAAAACCTGCAAGATTATAAGAAACCACCTGAGGAACTGGAATTTTTATGTCAAAATAGACGACACATTATCTACCACCAGATAAGTAGAAGCAGGAGTACCGCAAGGATCAGTTCTAGGACCTCTGCTCAACAACATATATATCTACGATATTCCTAAGAACCCAAGGAATCTGCTAGCCCTTTTTGCAGACGGCACGAGAATAGCCTTCAGACATCGCCGGCCAGATGTCATACACAGAAGACTGCAAGAAGCACTAGAAGATTTAGAAGAATGGTTCATTAAATGGAAAATTCAAATAAATAGCAAAAAGAGCCAAGCTATTCTACTACAGAAGCGGAGACTTGAAATTAATTCCAATCTACAGCTAGACGGAGAAGAGATAAAATGGGAAAATGAAGTAAAATATCTAGGAGTAAAACTAGATAAAGGGCTTGCATGGAAAAACCATATAAAATATGCAGTGGATAAAACAAACTCAGCAATGAGTAGACTTTATCCACTGCTAGGAAGAAGCCAAATGAACCAAAGCACGAAGCTACGAATGATCAAGTCAATTGCAAGACCCCAACTAACATATGGCTCGGCAGCATGGGGCCATGCAACCAATAGCCATATAAAGAAGATTCAAGCAACAGAGAATAAACTGATCAGAGCAGCAATGAATATGCCGTGGTTCGTAAGAAACCAACAAATCCACAGAGACTTAAAATGGGAAACTGTCACAGATTTCCTGAAAAAGAAGGCCGAGAAGATATTTGAAAAAGCAAGTCAACACCCAAATGATGAGCTAAGAAGACTTGTTGACTGCAACCCCGCAGAAGATGTGGTTAGGATTTAGGATACCCAGTTATCACAAAAGACCCAGAGGTCAACTACGTAGAAACAGAAATTGAGTAAACTCAATTTAAATTATCCAGAAGAAGAGACTCCTATGAAATTCAAATTCATAGGTAACACAATTATCACACGACAAAGATCGTGATAGAGATACGAACAAAAACAGTCAAAAGGTTAATAGGTAATAAATGCCACAGCAGGTGAGGTTTAGTTGGAGTAGGTCGTAGGTCGTGCTTCACACGAAGTCTCACACTGTTCTATCTATCGGAGATAGTTTGTCCATGAGGATTCCCCCTGACTAAGGAAAAAAAAAAAAACGGGTGTAGAACGATACTCCACTTAACACAACCAAAACAAGATCTTCAACTAGAAATTGAAGTGAAGGACTAGGTATATTCAGGCTCATCCGGAAAATTTTTCCTTTTCTTGTTTCGGCTTTTTTGTTATTTTATTTTCTTGACCGGCTTCTTGTGCTCTATTTCTTTTTAGTATCTACCTTCCACCTGTATCTCCATAATCTCTCTTGCCCGATATTCGTGATCATGAGTTGCAGCTGCATACAAGCTTTAACTTCAGGCTGATGTGATTCTGCATTATGAAATGTTCCTGATGAATTTTGAATAAATGTATTATTATAATTGTTACTTCTTCTTTGCAATCAGTTTTTAGTTTCACTTGATTGTCAGGACAGAAATCAGTGTTCTCTTTTTATGTCAGTGCGCAGACATCGAAATATTCTAGCAAACTTTCCGCGTTTCCGATATAAATTTTTACAAAATGCAGCATAGTAAAAGTAGGAAACACTTCCAACAAAAATCGTTTCGAATATGTTATTAAGGTATGTTGTGAAGTGTTTGGTATAAAATTTCATAGTCACTTGCTATCACAAAGATACCCTCCACTGTACAGGGTGATTGTTTATAGTTTACTCAATAGCTATCTCAGTCAATATTGGTCTTACAAAAACGTTTAAGTGGGCAAATATGAAGTATTTTTTATGGGCATTCAGAACTCAGTACTAAAAACTAATTTCAAATATATAAACATTATTGAGGTTATTTTTGTGAGTTTACGAAAAATATGGATGTTTTCGTCTAAATCTAAATGGGGAGAAACGGAATGATTCTCTGGCCTCCTAACATTCCCGACTTGACCTCTTTGGATACTTTCTTATGCAGATATTTGAAATCTGAAATTTATATCGACCGTTCTCAAAATATTGAAGATATTCAAATCAGAATAAAGGAAGGAATTGATAATCTCAACAACCAATCAGATATATCAAGGAGAGCCCTCGATAACTCAATAAAAGGATATCGATTGTGTGTATGTAAATGGGGGCCACTTGAACACTTAATTTAAACTTTTGTTAATAAATTGATGAAACAAATACCAGTTGTTCTATTATCCACGGCTACTTTGATATAAAAAAAAATCGCAGCATTGTCACGTGGCGTTCTACAGCTGGCTCAGATTTAGACGAAAATCTATATTTTTCGAAAACTAACACAGATAACCTCCATAAAGTATAAATATTTGAAATCAGAAGAAAGAGCTCTACCGATTAAGAAGATGAAATACAGGGTGTTCCATTTGAAGAACACCAACTTACATAAAATTTTTAGGTTAACGATGCTTTATTGCATTTTCTAGTACTGAATTCTGAATGCCCATAAAATATATATTTGCCCATTTGAACGTTTATGTAGGACCACTATTTACTGAAATAGCTATTGAGTAAAATATAAACAATCATCCTGTACAAGGCCATTTTCTATCAACAATAGCGTTATCGTCCAATCCAAATTCCGTCGGTCAAGTTGATAACCGGAAACCGCCGGAGGTTTCGTGGATATACTCAATTGAATTTTTCCCCTCAATAATTCGAGAAGGGCGATGCGATCGAATCGAAACTTCGTAGTCGTTAAATAACGACAAAAAATGTTCATGAGAAATCACTAGAAGAATAAAACTAATTTTTTTTTATCTATCTCAGATACATATCTTGAGGAAATTTTGTGATGCATCGAGAAAACTAGTGAGTTAGATATCAGCTTTACAGCTGTTCCATGTGGGAAGAATATGCATTTTTTCAGTTTTCTGATTTGGTTTAGGAAAATTTTGTTGAATAATTCGATATTTTGCATATAACTATGTGATTCTATCTTTTGACATGTCGATTTAACTGCTTTGATTTTGACAAGAAAAGAAACAGTTTTATCTATCAATATAGGTTATGAGAAATTGGCATCGAGAGAAGACTGTGAAAAACACCTCGTCCAGTTTTTCATAAATAGGGACGGGAGGCATTATGCAGTTAACAACAAAATAGCAAGAAGTCATAAAACTAAATGGTGCGTATTTGCATGACCTAAATAGGACGACCCAAACCCTAGTTATTAAGTTTTGAAATAAACGTAAAAATAATGGATTTCTTCTTCCCCAACCTAATACTAGAAAGCAGTAGACGATGAAATTCCGACTAGCTCAGTTCGCTAATATTCAGCATCAATTCGAAAGATATTCGTAAGGCTGATGTTCACGTATGCATCTGAAACTCGTACTCAAAGTTCAAGAATCTTATGAGGACAGAATGAAAACCTTGAGATTGAGAACAATTGAAGTCGTTTAATTGCATGATCAAGTTCTTGCAGTAACATAAGACAAAAGTTGCAGTAGTGGTAAGGTGGATCAGATCTGGAATATCTGACGGATCATGTGGCTGAGAATATGAATAAGAGCCCAAAAGCTCCTGACCTCATGTCAGTGTCTCTCTCGAACTTTTAATCATGCCCCAGTTGTAATGGGGCGTAAGAAGTGAAAATCCCTTCATATTAGGTCTCGATATACCACAAAGTAACTAGATACCGAAATACTTAAAACTTCGAGAAAAGTACTAACGTGAAGTCAGAAGCTTTTGCGCGCTTGCTTCAATTCATCACCATCTATGATCAGTTCATACAGGGTGACATTGTAGTGAAAACATAGGGCTAAAGATCATGGAACTTCGATGTGACAAATAATTCCATTCCATTTTTATAAACTTCAAAATATGGAATCACCGCATATCGAATATTCTCAACGCCAGATCAGAAAAACGATCTAATTTTCACGTTGAACATCTAAGGAGCTGCATGTTTACAAAACTCATTCCATTCAAGCGTTATGTATACATGTCGTAGTTCAAGAAAAGTATTTAAAAAAAATTACGAAAAGCACTGCTGTGAAGTCAGGAGCTTTCGAGCGCTCGTTCATCCACCTGATAGGTAGATTCGCATTCTCCAGTTTTAGAAATCAAAAAAACTACATTTCAAAAGACTATTCTTACGGAACCCCTAGTCTAATTTTGCTCATTGATTAACGTGACCGGGACTTTCCAGATCCACACCTTTTTCAAGTCCCCAGGCTAGCCCTTTCTGTTCGAAAGTTTTGATTTTCTATAGTTTCTTTGGTTCTGGTCATGCGATCTGGCCAAAATTTTGCGTGTAGCTGGAACACGTCATTTTTCACCTCGAATTTTGCCCAATAACGAACTTAACCGCGGCATTTGAGATTCGAACCCACCCAGAAAATTTCATGTTTCTAGCTAGGTTGTTCCGTTCGAGAGTTATCGTGTATATGGCCGGACGGACAGAATTGACTTTTTCGACAGATTCGTCTTCAGTGAGTCGAACTTTGTCGATTGAGACCATTTTCGGCTCAATATTCGAAAAATACAGACATCGTGACGAAATGATAAATTGTGTAAGTAGAACGAGCGCTCAAAAAAATATTCATGGTGGATGCATTCTAAGAGAGGTAATTACCTACTTTTCATTTCAAAAATTTTACTTTTAACTGGTTAAAACGTCATATTGAATTTCGTTTGTATCTGGCAAATTTGGATTGAATTATCGCAAAAATACACGAGGGTCTAACTCTCCAGGAGTGCATTCAAGGTTCATATGAGGTTTTTCCCATATTTCGACCTCTAGAATCACGCTCTGAAGTATGATAACAACGTTGAATCTCCGATATATGGATATGGCCTATCCTACATACAGGGCGTGGCTTAATGAATGGATAATATGTTACCTGCATTAAGAGTACGTTGTGGCGGTCCAAAAAAAGGAAAAAAATAATAAAATTGAAATTGAAAATAAAATGAGCAGAACAGGAAATTTGAGTTAAATATTTGTTTAAAGAAAAACTGTGCATGCGCTCCAAAAATCATAGTTCCCATTCTATCCAGGAATACTATACAAACATTATAAAAGCACTGCCGTGAAGTCAGGAGCTTTTGAGCGCTCGTACATCCACCTTGTAGGTAGATTCGCATTTTCCAGTTTTAGAAATCAATTGAAGGAATTTTCGACAGCTTTCAAAAAAATTCTCAAACTTAGGCGAAACTCAAGACTTCATGTCAGTGCTTCAGCTGACCAATTTTTTTTTGATAATTCGCTAGAATTTTCTACGGTATCTATGGTCTTGGTAATGCGATCTGGACAAAATTTCGCACGTAGTTTGAATACATTTTTCAGCTAGGTGTGAAATTTCATTCCAATCTAATCAATAGTTTCGAAATTATCAGGAAAAACATATTTTGAACGGCCATATTTACGGAACCCCTAGTCTAATTCTGCTCATTGATGAACGTGAATGCGACATTTCAGATCCACACCTATCCTGAAAATTTCAAGTCCCTTTCCGTTCGAAAGTTATGATTTTCTATGGTTTCTATGGTTTTGGTTATGCGATCTGGAGAAATGTAGCTTGAATATATTATTCTCCATTAGTATACAAGATTTCGCCACGGTCGAATCTGTAGTTTTGAAATTATCAAGAAAACTAAATTTCAAACGACCATATTTACGGAACCTAGTATAGTATAATTTTGCTCATAGATAAACGTGATCACGACATTCGAGATCCACACCTATCCTGAAAATTTCAAGTCCCTAGGCATTTCCGTTCAAAAGTTACAATTTTCTATGGTTTCTATGATTCTGGTTATGCGATCTGGACAAAATTTCACATGTAGCTTGAAAACTTCATTCTCCATTTGAGTGCAAAATTTCATCTCGATCAAATCTGTAGTTTCCAAGTAATCAGGAGAATAAAACTTTGAACAGCCATATTTACGGAACCCCTGGTGGAATTTGACTTTAACTTAACTTAACCGAGGCATTCGGCAACTGAACCCACACTGAAAATTTCAAATTTCTAGGTTGTTCCGTTCGAGAGCTATCGTGCTTACGGACAGACTCGAATTTTTCGACGGATTCGTCATCAGTGAGTCGAACATAGTCGATTGAGACCATTTTCGGCTCAAAACAGACAACAAACAGACATTGTGACCAAATGATATAGACCTCGTGTAAGTAGTACGAGCGCTCAAAAAACTGATCGAACAAATTCCTGCATTTGGAGTCTTGCCGAAAATAGTGCCAGAGGGTGAATTTTCGAAAATGTCGAATATCTCGAAAACATAATAACATTAACTGAACATAAAACATATTTTTCTGAACCCCCACAACGTCCTCTACCTGCAGGTACCATATTATCCATTCATTATGCCACACCCCGTCTATCGAAGTACCGGTACCAAATAATATCATTTTCCCCAGATCATTCCAATTTATAATGAATTATGGCAAGTTTGTTAAAGTTTTCTCAATTTTATTACATCCGTATGATTTATTGAAAGGAAAAAACAAGTGGATGTGGTCATCAGAGTTTCGAGTTACTTTTGGGGAGGATGAGATCATTTTGATCCTCAGCACTCTGGAAGGTCCACTTCAATTCTGACCTTCCCTTATGGTTAATAACGGACCCAAGTGATTATGGATTAGGCCCTCTAATATAGCATGTTTTACCAGGTACTAGTTCGAAAAGAGTCATTTTTTATTCATCTGTACATGTGAGATCGGTTACGCCAAATAAACCGATGAGACGTGAAGATGTTATAATTGTTTAGTTTTCAAATCCAGTTGCGAGAACTTCCTATAATAAAATTCAAGGGAGGGAAGTTACAACATTTCATGGGCCAAATTTTTATGGTCTGCAATTTTAAGAGGCTGCCCTTGAAAGGAGTTGAAATTTATAGTCAATATTTTTTAGAGGAACATAAAAATCGGCCGATTGATGAAACTTGTCGTAAAACAAATATACGGTGACGTTAGTTTAATGTTTTGTTTTCACCCCCCTCCCCCTTCTAGATCTCTATGAGACCCTTCAAAAGCTGGTGCGAGTTGGGAGATCCGGTTGAGTTCTCTGTAGGCTCTGTAAGCGAAGCATTGATCAAAACATTGTATCAAGCTGGTAGCATGTAAATTTGAATTGATAATCCAACTGAAATAAAATGAAAAAATTACCGTGCCGTGAAGTCAGGAGCTTTTGAGCGCTCGTTCATCCACCTTATAGATAGATTCGCATTCTCCAGTTTTAGAAACCAATTGAAATGATTTTGAAAGCTGTCAAAGAAAATTTCAAACTAAGGCGAAACTTCACGTCAGGACTTTAGGTGACCAATTTTTTTTCGATAACTCGCTAAAATTTTTTACGGAATCTATGGTCTTGATAATGCGATCTGGTGAAAATTTCCCACGTAGTTTGAATATCTTTCCTTCTTCATCTTTGTGCGAAATTTAATTCCAATCCAATAAGTAGTTTCGAAATTATCAGGAAAAAAATAGTTTGAACGGCTATATTCACGGAACCCCTAGTCTAATTTTGCTCATTGATGAACGTGACCGCGAAATTCGCGATCCGAACCTATCCTGAAAATTTCAAGTCCCTAGTCCTTTCCGTTCGAATGTTATGATTTTCTATGGTTTCTATGGTTCTGATCATGCGATCGGAGAAAAAATGTAGCTCGAATATATCATTATCAATTTAACTACAAAATTTCGTCACGATAAATCCGTAGTTTTGAATTTTGTCAATAAAACTGAATTTCAAACGACCATATCTACGGAACTCCTAGTCTAATTTTGCTCATTGATGAACGTGACCGCAACATTCGAGATCAACACCTATCCTGAAAATTTCAAGTCCCTAGGCCTTTCCATTACGAAGTTATAATTTTCTATTTTTTCTATGGTTCTGGTCATGCGAGCTAAACATAATTTTGCATGTAGCTTGAACACGTGGTTCTTCATCTGAGTGCAAAATTTCACCTCGATCAAATCTGTAGTTTCGACGTAATCAGGAAAACAATATTTCGAGCGGCTATATTTACGGAACCCCTGGGCGAATTTTGCCCAGTGACAAACTTGACCGCGGCATTCGAGATTCGAACCTAACCTGAAAATTTCAAGTTTCTAGGACATTCCGTTCGAGAGTTATCGTGTATACGGACGGACGGCCGGACGGACAAACTCGAATTTTTCGACGGATTCGTCATCAGTGAGTCGAACTCGATTGAGACCATTTTCGGCTCAAAATTCGAGAAATACAGACATCGTGACGAAATGATATAGCCATCGTGCAAGTAGAACGAGCGCTCGAAAACATATTTTGAACGGCCATATTTACGGAACCCCTAGTCAGGGCCGTATCTAGGGCGTGGCAAGGGTTGCACTTGCCACGGGCGCAAGGTCCGAAGGGGCGCCAAAAAATATCAAAAATAAAAAAATAGAAGCTCCAAGCAAAAAAACCCAATTCGTAAGATGACAACACGGTTACGTAAGTAAATAATTCGATCACAACATTTCGGAACATTGATATTCAAAGTAAAGAATGAGAATGCAATAAGGTCAGAAATACGAGAAATATGGTCCAATTGTTATGAGAAATTTTCAAAGATGCCGCACTCTGATCATAAATATTACAATCGGCAATATCGTCATGCGATTCCAAGCACAGCCCTTTTATGTTTACACTACATCCCTTATCGCATCCAGCTTGTTTTGAAGGGCGGCTTCTTTGATGATGATGGTTCATAATGATCGATTCGTTTAGATTTTTAGGTCACATTTGTGGTATTTTAAAAACGATTCGTATTGCCAAAAATTCACCAATCAGAGATTTGAGCTCAAGAAGTGGGAGAAAAATTGGGCAATCTTATTCTATTCTATATACATATTGATTTCTTTCAATTGTGAAGAGAAGACCAAAAAAATTAAATTTTAATGTTCGTTTAGTGTGTATCCAGATTTGAAGTGTTATTAGTTTTGAGTTTTTCTTTATATTCTGACTTTTTTGTGCCACTGTGCTTTTGGATTCGAGTATTATAAATTGTGCTATTGAAGGTGAGTTGTACCAAGTATTTGTTATTTTTTATGACATTATTCTGGAATCGGATATATTCAATTAATCGTATTTTAACATAATAATATTGTTCCTTTCAATTCAAGAAGAAATATGTTTGGTCCATTGCGGAAAATATGGATTTTCAAACTTGAGTTCTTACTTCTCAGAACTTCTTTTTTTGAATGAAATCTGATGAAACTCAGATTTTAGTGTTACTTTTCATAGTTTTGATTGAATCTTCAATCTCATCTGGCACAGATTATTCTAGTGATTTTTTTATACCTAACGTATAGACTTCTTGAATATTGTAACATCGGGCCCTGTACGAAACTATTAGTACGTGTTTCAAAGGGTTATAAAATAGTATTTGTATTCTAAGTTTGCGGTTTTTTTTGCAGAGATTTTGATTATCGATTATTATTTTCTAGTCTATTTACCAAAAAATTTTTATTTTACGTTTGCAGTATGTATTTTTGAATTTTAAGTTGAAGAATTTATATTTTTTAAGATAAATGTTCGTATTTATTACATAAATATGAATATTTCATTTTTTTTTTTCAGAATTTGTTTTATTTTTATGCATTTCATTCAAAATGTGTATTGGAATGTTTCAAATGAAAAATTTTTTCTAAAAAAATGTATATTATTTTGAAACTCTTGCGGAAATATAGGTATGACTAGCATTATGAAAAAAAAATACTATAAAAAAATATGATGGATGAAAAGAAATCTACGCAAATGGGGGGGCGCTGTCTGATCTATTGCCACAGGCGCAATAGTACCTAGATACGGCCCTGCCCCTAGTTTAATTTTGCTCATTGATGAAGGTGACCGGGACATTCGCGATCCAAACCAACCCTGAAAATGTCAAGTTTCTAGGCCTTTCCCTTCGGAAGTTATAATTTTCAATGGTTTCTATGGTTCTGGTCATGCGATCTGGACAAAATGTTGCTTTAATATATTATTCTCGATTAAAATACAAAATTTCATCTCGATCGAATCCTTAGTTTCGAAATTATCGAGAAAATAAAATTTCAAACGACCGTATTCACGGAACCCCTAGTATAATTCTGCTCATTGATAAACGTGAACGCGACATTTCAGATCCACACCTATCCTGAAAATTTCGAGTCCCTAGGCCTTTCCGTTCGAAAGTTATTATTTTCTATGGTTTCTATGGTTCTGATCATACGATCTGGAAAAAATGTAGCTCGAATATATCATTCTCAATTTGAATACAAAATTTCGTCACGACCAAATCCATAGTTTTGACATAATCAAGAAAACTGAATTTCAAACGGCCATATTTACGGAACCTCTAGTCTAATTTTGCTCATTGATGAACATGACCGCAACATTCGAGATCCACACCTATCCTGAAAATTTAAAGTCCCTAGGCCTTTCCATCACTGAGTTATAATTTTCTATGGTTTCTATGGTTCTGGTCATGCGAGTTGGACAAAATTTTGCATGTAGCTTGAACACGTAATTCTTCATCTGAGTGCGAAATTTCAATTCGATCAAATCAGTATTTTCGAAGTAATCAGGAAAACAATATTTCGATCGGCCATATTCACGGAACCCCTAGGCGAATTTTGCCCAATAACGAACTTAACCGCGGCATTCGGGATTTGAACCTACTCTAAAATTTCAAGTTTCTAGGACATTCCGTTCGAGAGTTATCGTGTATACGAACAGGCCGGACGGACGGACAGACTCGAATTTTCCGACGGATTCGTCATCAGTGAGTCGAATTCTATCGATTGAGACCATTTTCGGCTCAAAATTCGAGAAAAACAGATATCGTGACGAAATGATATAGCCCTCGTGTAAGTAGTACGAGCGCTCGAAAATAAACCTAAATAAATCTTGAGAAGTGATATTAACGAAAAAACTGAGGGTAAATGTTGATAAAACGAAAAAACAGGAACTATTAAACGTAATGAACCTATCAACAGAACAAATAAAGAAAAAAGTAAAATGTAATTTTTGAGAATTAAAAAAATCTCAGTATTTTAACTTTATTATTTTGAATTTTGGTGTTATTGAGAGCCATTTTCAATTTTATCAGTGATTTCCTTAGAACATTCGAAGAAAATATGATAAAAGTCTTCTCGAAGGTAATGCCATTGACATTAAGACATTTGTTTGAGGAAAAATAATTCCGAGTCTGGGAGTCCACGAGGTTCTTGGATATGTTACCGAAAAAATTTTAATCGTAATCTCAAATTCCTGCATATTATGACACCCTGTACTTATTATGATCACGAGGAACATTGAAAATATCCAAATTCTACAAGTGAATATTATGCCTTTATGAAAATTCGAACTGTTTAGAATCCAATTTCCAATATCGAACGGCTTATACAGGGTGTTTCAGAATAACATGATCCTTTGGGTGTGAATTTTTTGGTGATTTCATGAAGAAAAGTTCCAATAAACCTATTTCCTGAACATTTCCACTTCTGAGCTCCAGGGTGTTATATTATGACATGACTGGTGAAAGTGGAAAATTTTCATCCAGAAAATAGTAATTTACGTAACAAGTCCGGAAAATATCCGGTTTTTTTGGACGAGTAGACAAAATTAGGATGAACGTTAGCGAGTCCTGGAAGTCTGCGAGTCCAAAAAAACTGTTTTTGGACGTGTTGCGTACACTATTTTTTCGGAAACCGTGTAGAATAACAAATCAATGAGACACATTCATTTATTGCGATAAATGCGACCAAAAACACTCCAAACTCTCAAAAATCAAAATGGCAACTTATTTCATGTTGGTATTTCGTTGCTATGGTAATGATCAATTGTATTTATCGAAATCATACCCACCAAATTTTTCATATAGCCAATGATAACAACGTAATAGGTGTCAGTCGTAATTTCGTTGCTACGGGAAACGTACTTTCGGGCCTAGTCCGGAAAGTACGTAGTCCGGAAAGTACGTACTTTCCGGAAAAGCGTCTGGGGAGTGAGAACTTCCCGGACGGTTGCCGAAAAAATTATTTTTATGCATGGCAGGTATCCACCGAATTTCAACAAAATTACCTAAGCAGTTTGAATGAGAATAAGGTGAAATAATAATTCACTTATAATTTGATCATGCATAAAAATCATTTTTTTTTAATTTTATTCGAAAATAACGTGTTGGACGAAAAATTGTCGAGACATCGAATTTGTCTTGGAATGAATGAGAATTAAAGAATATTTCTTATTTCGGGAAAACATCACTGGTTGGAACATTGAGAAATATTCAACATTTCAGATGTTTATTGTGCGCTTGTTTCAATGTTCCAAATTGGCCTTCAGTGTTCATTGTCAGTATGACAAATACTGTCATATTAATATTGTCATGAACTTCAAAAGAGAATGAAAAAATCAAATTGAATATATCAGAAAAACTTTTTGCATTTTTAACATTTTATTTTCGAATTATTGAGAAATAATCAGATTACGTTATTCTTCAAAACGTCAACATTCTGAAGCTCAAAAGTTCAGTTTTTTAGGACATAGGTTCATTTATTTAGGATTAACACCCTTAAGCCTCAGCATCTTGTATATGAAAAAAAATCAAATCTTACCCAGGTCAGCCCTCAACTGAATGAAATATCAACTGAAAATCTCGAAGCTATCCTCGTAACACGAAAAAACGAAAAGTTCCGATCAAGAAGACGGAAAACAAATATTTCATTTCATTAGGATTGTAAATTTACTAGATATGGACCTTCCAAACCATTCTGAATTGATTTAATTGGGCGCAATAATGAAACAAAATTATTGACCTAACAACCCCACTGCAAGAAACATGAATTCTACAAGAAAGATTTCTCAAATTCCGAAAATTCCTGGAATTTTCCATAAAAATTCCTGGAATTTTTCATAAACGCAGCAACGTCGTAATTTTTCCAGTCTAAGTCTCATCACCTATACATTTGATGGGGCAGTTGGTTTCAGAAATTTTATATAACAGATAGAAAAAATACTATAAAGGAACCCGAAATTTCAGAAAAATTTCAGAAAACTCAGGAACGACCTGACGGATTACCACCAATTTCAATACAATTTCAGATCGAATGCTTAAAAACTGTGACCCATAATATACGTGTTCCTCCCCAATCGGAAATATAACTGAAATATTCATCGCGTTTAAGATGGTATGTTGCATTGAATTCATAACTTGTCATTATCTACATATCCATCATTATTCGAAAGGATGGGAGAGAAACTGTTTCTGGCTCTGCTGCGTTCCAATTTCAAGTAAAATATTCGATAATATATTCAAAATTCAACATTGCCCACGAAACGACGAGTAGTCACATATGAATTAACTAACGAGAATCCGTAGGGAAATTGCCGAGAGCGATTCCTACTTTCGACGTCGATACCCGGTTTTCCCGACCCAATCTTTAAATGTTACAGGTTATGGGGTTACACCAAAACGCGAAATGAGGACGGAGATCGAGAAAGTTGTTCTCACTGTTGGCTTCCCAATTATTTATATTGTCATTGCCAGTTCCGTCGCCTGTTCGGAGATGAATGGTCTGAACGCTCATGGGGAGGACTTTGAATGGCCGAAAGGGCAGACTGAATTAGTATTCTCCACGCGAGGTTCAACGATTTCGAAGTATCCCATCTCATCCGAAGGAGAGGTTCTAGGTCGAATTGATTTTTATGCCATCGCTGCCGTATTGGAAACAAAATATATAGTTCATGAGAGGATTTTCTGATAGCTTGAGAAATTTGAGAACATATAATACTATTTATTTTCTTATTGGATGATGTACAGTAGTATCAGTTTTCGTGCTTTTTACAGTGAGAGCAAAAACAATCATTCTTAGCAAACTTCTACCGGATGGCAAATATAAACCAGTCCGCCTGCAATATATCGAATGTGAGGAGTTTTCCGGAAAACGCCAGGGTAGGACAATTTTATTTCAAGAGAGAAATCTTTTGATCGTGCACGAAGATATATACAGGATGTCCCGGGAGTAACTGTACATACTCTTACTAGAGGTAGAGTAGAACTTGGTGAGTACGGTTTGACAGTAAAAAATTAATTTCTGGATTTCCTCAGAAATCTACAGGGTCATTTTTAGTATTCATGGAAACACTGTGACTATCATTAAACCTACTAATCGACGGAATTTATTGAAACTCAGGACGTTGTTGACACATGTTTAGATCAAGAGAACGAGATATTTATCATTCAGATACTCCAGGGCCGGACTCATTATTCCTCATTTAACTTGTTCAGGATAAAAACAACACTTCGTATGTCGAATTTCAAATTATTATTTTATCTTTCAAACAGAACTTAAATGCAGCTTCCATATGAGTCAAACCTACAGTTTAGTTTTCACGAATTTTTGAAATTGGACGAAGCTCGAAAAATTTAATCATATTAGCATGACTGAAATATCTAATGAATGAATATGATACGTGAAATTTTTCTTAACAAACTTACTGAACTTCTAGTAAATAATAAAAATTTGCTAAAATATGAATAATTCATTGGTGAAACAACAATTAGCAAGGGAGATGAAATTTTGCCAAAGAAAAAAGATGAATTCTTCTTAACAAAAACAAAATTCGATCTTCAGTGATTGTCATTTTCGAAGCTGTCAAAATGCGGGGAACTGGACCTCATTTTGGCTTAGAAGTAAGGAATTACCTGAACGATACTCATCCAAATAGATGGATAGGACGAGGTGGTCCGGTTTTGTGGCCTCCTCGATTTAGATCTGAACCTAGTGGATTATTTTCTGTGAGGAAAATTGAAAGAAATGGTTTATACTGAGGACAACCAGACGAGGGAACAATTGATGGTCAGAATAATAAACTGTTGTGATGTATTAGGAAACAATGACGGTATGATTCGCTAGGCTATCTTTCATCTAAGAATTCGACAAGAAAAATGTATTCAAGCAAACGTCTCTCATTTCGAACAACTTTTGAAATAACTGAGTTTCAATATGGCCAATGCATTCATTCTCTTTCCATTTCTGCTTTTCTATTTTTGTGTATTTATTCTGTTGTCATTTCATTATTAAATAAGTTTGTTCAAGTTTGCTCCTGACTCTCTGAATAATTGTCGGAAACAACATAGTACCTACCTACACTCATCTTAATTTACGATAGCCATAACTTTGGAATCTGAGGTCCGATTTCGATAAAATTTCATAGGTTTGTTAACTTCAAAAAGGCCTTTCGAACAGCTCACGAAATATTAATATTTTCAGCGCAGTACTCAGAATATCATGGTTTATCTTTCAAACCCCAAAATCTTTAACTTTTTCATCACCTAGAGAAATGCCGTTTTTGCCATAAGAAAAATAGATAATTCAATCTAAGGAATTCAATTTTCACTTTGAATGGCACACTTGAAACAGGCGAGTAGCGATCGAACGAATTCATATTTTATGTAATTTTTTTGAAATGCGGTCCTGAATTTAGTCTTTTTCTTATAATATTCCAATCTAACTTCAAAGATTAGCAGGAAGTGATGCGTCATAATATGGATTTGTATCGAGTAAAATCATTATTCAAAATTCAAATTTCTTCGGAAACTGAAAAAATTGGTGAATAATAGCGAAGTAGGAAGGGGAGTACATAGGAAATGTGTCCGTAGAAATAACGTTTAACCGAAAATATCCGATATCTCAAAAACTACACAACCAAAATCTCGTTCGAACCGATTTTTGTTGAGAGTGTGGCTTTACTTCACTACCAGAGTTTCATCATATAAAGCAAAGTTATCGGAGGACAGTACACGCTTCCAATCCTTCTAGAAGCGCTAACTAAAATAGTATATTAAAGTATTCGTGGATAAAAAGGTCTTTAAAACACGCGCGATTTTTCGAAATAGAGCAAGTGTTTCAAAGACCAGTTATCCACGAATACTTTACGCTATTTTTTTTTATTGGAGCGCTATGAAATCATGAATACTGATATTATTACTACATAAAATGGAAATAAGAATTCTCAGTTCTCAATTTCTCAAATTAAAAATAAATTGTTGTAACCGCTGTGCTTGAAAAAGAATTCTAATATAGAGTTTTCGAATATTGAAGCGCAATCGCGGTAAATACCGCAAAAAATCTAATGTTGCTTATAAAAAGAATATGACATGTTCATCAAATGACGTCCGCTACCATTATGGCAAATAGTGGCATGATAATAGATCAAATCCAAAGACAAGTAGGATGGAAATCGCCAGCTGTGGCGACGGTGAAGAGAGCATTAGCAATAAGAAGAATGTTCCAAACATTATTGGGAGTGCCATTGATGGAAGTTCAACCTCACTGAGTTGTAAGAATGTCAACAGTATTAATTTAAACGCCATTTCCGCCGATTCGAATAATCGAAATATTAATATCTCAAACATTACCGACCTCACTTTCCATTTCCACTTATACACTTAAGACCAATGAAATCGGACCACCTTAAATTTGACACAATTTCCAACATGGATATCTCGCGAGCCGCTAGTCGGATATTGATGTCCTTTTTTTTTAATTTTAGGTTAAACCATCGATAATAATGTTATCCTAAGATATTTTGTCTACATTTAAATTTCAGTACATACGAGGTGCAAGATTGATAAGAAGATTTTTCCTTCAACTTTGACACACCCTGTGGATACAAAGAGCCGCAGCAACAAATGGCAAAAGGAGTCGAACTGAAGTCCCATCTTTTCTGGTTATTTTTTTTTTTAATCGTGTGTTTATCTCTATTATTTCTGCCTGGGGGAAACTTTCAAACAAAATTACACAAAGTACACATTCTTCGAGAATTGTCAGAGACTGCATTGCAGCAGTCGACTTATGAGTTATGGTGTGGCCACCGTGCAGTCCTGACCTAAACCCCATTGAGAATTTGTGGAATGAACTAAAACGAAGAGTACTACGAGCCCTTTTCAGCGTCGATCCCAGAGCTCTGTGTTACAGTAGAGAAAGAGTGGCGGAACATCCCACAAGAAACAATAGTGAATTTAATTAGAAGTATGCCTAATCGTATGCGGGATGTTATTGGGGCGAGAGGAGGTCTTACCTGGGTCTTACACTGAGCTTCCAAGGTATCAGCTCAGTTTCGAAACACTGTAATTTCCGTAATAATGAAGATAAATACATGATTAAAAGAACAAAACGACCAGGAGAAATGGTACTTCAGTCCGATTCTATTTGGCATTCGTTGCTGATGTTCCTTTTATCCACAGGGTGAGTCAAAGTTGAGGAATAAATCTTCTCTTCAATCTTGCACCCCGTTTATGCTGAAATTCAATTGCAAATACAAGTATCTTAACACAACATCATCACCGACTGTTGACTTACAATTTAAAAAAAAAATATGAAAATCCGACTAGCGGATTCCGAGAAATACTTATTTGAAATTGTGTCGAATTTTAGGTGGGCCGATTTCATCGCACAAGTGTAAAATTGAAATTGTTAAATAATGTTTGAATAAAGGTATTGCATTTAGAAATATTTTATTTGGCGTAACAAGGTACTCCTGTCAGATCTATAATCGAAAAATTTAGAAAAGCACTGCCGTGAAGTCAGGAGCTTCTCAGCGCTCGTTCTTCCACCTCGTAGGTAGGTTCGCATTCTCCAGTTTTAGAGACCAATTGAAAAAATTTGACAGCTGCCAAAAAAAATTCCAAACTAAGGCGAAAATCCAGACTTCAAGTCAGAGATTCAGGTGATCAATTTTTTTTTTGGATAGAATTTTCTACGGTCTCTATGGTCTTGGTGATGCGATCTGGACAAAATTTCCCACGTTGTTTGAATATATTATTCTTCATCTATGTGCGGAATTTCATTCCAATCCAATATCTAGTTTCGAAATTATCAGGAAAAAAATAGTTTGAACGGCTATATTTACGGAATCCCTAGTATAATTTTGCTCATTGATGAACGTGACCGCGTTATTTGCGATCCAAACCCACCCTGAAAATTTCAAGTCCCTAGGCCTTTCCGTTCGAAAGTTATGATGATTTCTATGGTTCTGGTCATGCGATCTGGACAAAATGTAGCTTGAATATATCATTCTTCATTGAAATACAAAAATTTGTCTCGATCGAATCCGTAGTTTCGAAATTATCGAGAAAACTGAATTTCGAACGACCGTATTTACGGAACCCCAAGTATAATTCTGCTCATTGATAAACGTGAACGCGACATTTCAAATCCACACCTATCCTGAAAATTTCAAGTCCTTAGGCCTTTCCGTTCGTATGTTATGATTTTCTATGGTTCTGGTCATGCGATTTGGAGAAATGTAGCTTGAATATATCATTCTCCATTAATATACAAAATTTCGTCACGATCGAATCTGAAGGTTTGAAATTATCAAGAAAACTAAATTTCAAACGATCATATTTACGGAACCCCTAGTATAATTTTGCTCATAGATAAGCGTCCTGAAAATCCTGAAAATTTCAAGTCCCTAGGCGTTTCCGTCCAAAAGTTACCATTTTCTACGGTTTCTATGGTTCTGATTATGCGATCTGGACAAAATTTCTCATGTAGCTCATTCTCTATTTGAGTGCAAAATTTCATCTCGATCAAATCTGTAGTTTCCAAGTAATCAGGAGAACAAAACTTTGAACGGCCATATTTACGGAACCCCTGGTGGAATTTGGCCCATTAACAAACTTAGCCGAGGCATTCGGGAACTGAACCAACACTGAAAATTTCAAGTTCTCTAGGTTGTTCCGTTCGAGAATTATCGTGCTTACGGCACATTTTCGGCTCAAAATTCGATAAATACAGACATCGTGACGAAATGATATAGCCCTCGTGTAAGTAGTACGAGCATGGTGACTTTTAAAAATGCACACTTTTTTAGCGTGATCCCAGAAGCTTTTATGACCTGAATTTTCTTCTTTCAAATTTCATCAATAGCTTTCACATACGGATAGACTGAAGTAACTTGACGAGTTCATAAGGGTTTCATTTCTGCCATTTAGTTACGAAACCTTGAAACCAAAGGTGAACGATAATTAAGACTGCTAAAGGAAATATTTTCCTCCAGACCGATTTTCTGTTTGGATCTTGACGTTTATGAACAAATCGTAACAAGAAGTATTGTGCTACCTACGCATCCGACAAACGCGAAAATAATGAGACAGAGGAAAACGGCTTTCTATTAACAATTTTGTGATTGGAATCATTTGATATTTTCTCTACGGTAAAGTAAACAAGTCAACAAGGAACGTCAGAATCCCTAAATAACGGGGATAATCTCTCAACTTGTGTTACAGTCAAGTTTTGTTGGTGGCAATGCACGTCTGAAATACATGATAAACTACCTGATAACAAACCTGAAATCAGAAACTGTTTGAAACGAGTAAAATGCGGGTAGGCCTGTTTTCTGATACATCTTCTTGGAGATTATTTCGTCAACACTTTTTCTAGGATCGGCAGTAAGCTAACTAGCATGTAGCATGAAGGAACTTCCTGTCTTCATCAGATTCATTGAAAATTTATTTTTAGCAATCAAAGCACCTTCAGGCCGTTCAGAGAAGGATCTTAAAGTTCTTGGTAAGGAGGAAGGATAAAGTTTATCCACCGAGAAGATTCGACCATGGTACAATGTTGAGTCGATTCAATGTAGTTTCACTGCGGGGTAGGATAGAAATTTTGTCTTTCAAATTTCTATACAAACCACTACATAACAGTATTGACTGTCCTGCTCTCTTATCTGCTCTAAGATTCCGTATTCCAGTCATTTGGTTCGTGGAGTCTACTTTTAATTCAGTTGCGGGATAGTGTGACATTCACTTTGATTCATTGGCAGCTTTCATTGATAGTTTTGTACTACAGTTAAGTTGAAATTGGAATAGATCGTGCCATATTAGGGATAACGTACCACACAATTTGTAGGACAATATGACTGTTAAATTATATAAATATAAACTAAGTAAAAAAAAAACAGATGGTTAGTAATCATTTATGATGACCTCGTTATCATTACATGTTGGAAGGAGGGGACTTTTTGGTCGAACCATAGATTTTGTAGGACAAATATTTTTTCGAATAATTTAGATAATTATCTTGAGATTCAACAAAAAAAAAATCAGTTAGTAATAAATATTTGAGAATCATCAAATCGACATATTTTATCCTTGCTACCTCTGTTAGCTACCACAATCGAGAGTTTCGTACAGGAAATTGTTGGGCGTCTCATTGAAATGAAGCTACTCACGGAAAATTAGCTTGATAGTTATCAATTGTAAAAATGTACCATGGATCCTGGACTACTACTATTGTGCTTTATGTTTTTGCTATATCGTTTTCTTTTTTCTCGCTCTCGATTATCCTATAAATTCGCATAATTGATTAATGTATTCCTCGTAATGGGTATAATTTCAACTTTGAGGAGAGTAGTTTACATTCTCGATTTTTGTGTCAATTTATTTTTATATTCTTATTGCCTTTTCGTATCTAGAACTTGATTCTTTCGTTCAGCTCAGTTTAAATATTTTCTGAAATTGGGTGTTCACCTGTTGAAAATGAATAACTGATTATAATATAATTATAAAATTATGAAACAATCACTTCTGCGTTTTCCATAGACCAGTTGCTATATTGGTAAACGATGCTATTCCTTTTCTGGTTTTCCCGTTCCTCATCGGACTTTCCTTAATGTCTTCAATTCTTATTGAGGAAGCAAGGTGATAGATTTGGTTATTTTTTCCAGCATTTCTTCGATTTCTTCTACTTTTTCTTTACTTCATTATCTCCCTATTGTACTAGGGAGTCCTCAAGCCTTTTATATTTGAATTTTTGAATATTATACAGTCCCTTCTACTGCGTTCAGTGGAAGTATTCGTGTCCTTTCTCGTCTTAGACATATTTACATTTTCTAGGCAGAATGGTCCCTTTCTTTACTGGAAGTGAGTTTTTGAGTACTTGGATGTGTCTATAGAACTCTTCTTCTCGTGTTCTCCTGTGTTTTATGAATCTAGAACACATAATTTTATCTCTTCACCCTTCTGAAGAAGAACCTCGCATTGACTTCTCACAAAGTCGAACGCCCTAGTTTATCTTTCGTCTTTAGTTCGAAGAAGAGATGTGAGTAAATATAATGAATAGAAAATTTTATATCTTCATTGAACTGAAAGGGTTCCTCATTATCTAATAATACACTTCCTATTAAGTTATGATAGTAACCGGTCTCAAAATCAGGTTGAATATCGATGTGAAGCTTTTTGGCAACTTCTTCAGAAAGCATCTCCCCAAGTTGTGGAGGGAATTGGGGAGAGGTTCATTATGTCACTCTATACTTCAAAAAATTATGAAAAGCACTGGCGTGAAGTCAAGAGCTTTCGAGCGCTCGTTCATCCACCTTGTAGGTAGATTCGCTTTTTCCAAATATTTTGAACGGCCTTATATACGGAACCTCTAGTCTGATTGCACTCATTGACAAACGTGACTACGACATTCGAGATCCACGCCTATCCTTGAAATTTCAAGTCCCCAAGCCTTTCCGTCTCGATCGAATGGGTAGTTTCGAAGTGATCAGGAGAACAACGCTCCGAACGGCCATATTCACGGAACCCCTAGTCGAATTTCGCCCAATAACGCGGCATTCGAAATTTTAACCAACCTTGAAAACTTGAAGTTTTTAGGTTGGTCCGTTCTAAAGTTATCGTGTATACGGACGGACGGACGGACAAACTCAAATTTCTCGGATTCGCTATCAGTGAGTCGAACCTTGTCGATTGAGACCATTTTCAGCTCAAAAGTCGAAAAATACAGACATCGTGACGAAATGATATAACCCTCGTGTAAGTAGGAGCGCTCAAAAATATCGCAACTAAAAAATTTGTGCTAATTTTACGAAATAAACATATTATTATGTTCGTATAGGGAATCGAATCAGGTTCGCTAAAGCAGTGGCTAATAAAATAGTAATTTACGTAACAAGTCCGGAAAAAACTGTTTTTGGACGTGTTACGTACACTATTTTTTCGGCAACAGTGTAGAATAACAAATCAATGAGGATACACATTTCTTTATTGCGATAAATGAGACCAAAATCACTCCAAACTTTCAAAAATCAAAATGGCAACTAATTTCATGTTGGTATTTTGTTGCTATGGTAATGATCAATTGTATTTATCGAAATCAGACCCACCAAGATTTTCATATAGCCAATGATAACAACGTAATAAGTGTCGGTCGTAATTTCGTTGCTACGGGAAACGTACTTTCCGGCCTAGTCCGGAAAGTACCTATGTACTTTCCGGACAACAGCCAATATAGTTTATAGTTAGGAAGGGGTTCGTTCCACTGCGACCTCAAGGTCTATTGTGCCCCCCATCAGAGCCGTATTCGCAAATGCGCTACCTACAGCTCGCCCTCCAGCTCCAGAGCTCCAATGAACTCCAGTATCTGAGAGGGCTTCAAGGAGGTTAGATCCTCATTCCTCCTGTAATTCTCTTGTCCAAGACATTCTTTGCGCTGGTTTGCAATGGCGAGGCATTCTGTAACCAGGTGAACAGGAGTCTCCTCCTCTTCACCACAGAATCTACACTCGTCTGTTTCTGTCAAGCTCATTCTCATCATATGCTTCCTAAGGCGACAATGTCCTGTGAGTAAGCCAGTGAGTAGACGTAACTTGTTCTTACTGAGATCCAAATACTTTTTGGATCTTGAACTTTCATAGTTCCGAATGAACCTTTTAGAGTGGTCCATTCCTGGAAGGTTCCTCCAGAGTGCTTCTCTTTCGGTCTCTTCCTTCTCCAGAAACTCTTTCTTATAGGTGTGTTTACCTATGCCACAGAAGGGTTCTGGGCCAGTAAGTGGCGTTTGTGCTCCCTTTCTGGCAAGTGTATTGGCCTCTTCGTTTCCTTTGATTCCTTAGTGACCAGGAACCCAGACTAAAGAGACCTTATTTTTCATGCCTACTTCATTAAGTTTCCTCCGGCACTCCCATATCAGCTTTGAGTCGATGATATAGGAGTTCAGTGCTTTGATAGCAGCTTGACTATCCGAGTGGATCACAATGTCACACCCTTGATAGTTTCTTTCCAGGTTTATATCTATGCATCTTTCGATTGCAAGTATTTCTGCCTGAAAGGCACTCGAGTAGGAGCCTAGCGATAGTGTACACTTGGTTCTTGCCCCGTATACTCCAGCGCCGGCCCCCATCGTGGTTTTAGAACCATCTGTATACCATTTAATGGTATTCACTTTGAAGTTTTGGGTAGTGTATTCCTTTTCCCATTCTTCCTTTTTACATAGCATAGTGTTGAAGTTCTTCTCAATGCTTACTCTTTTAATCATAACATCACTAGGCAGGTTCGCTGATGATTTTTAATTCTCTCATTCCCTGTACCTTCCCTAGATATTCTAAGGATAGCCTCATGGGCTACTCTGTTGATCACTAGATGTAATGGAGTGAGATCAGTGATGACCT
Source organism: Aphidecta obliterata (assembly GCA_963966015.1). NCBI lineage: Eukaryota > Metazoa > Arthropoda > Insecta > Coleoptera > Coccinellidae > Aphidecta > Aphidecta obliterata. Next base: position 34,311,593 of record OZ014427.1, read on the forward strand.
TAAGTGCTCTTGTCGGGCACGTTCTCATAGCTCCAGTGATGCAAACGCAGGCAAGCCTTTGTATCTTGTCGAGTATTTTCCTCGTGCTTGTCTGCCCTGTCTTAGCAGACCAGACTACTGCCCCATAAGTTATTATTGGTCTCACAATCATGACATACATCCATCGCAGTATTTTAGGGTTACAGCCCCAGGTTTTACCGGATAGATTTCTGCACGCCATTAGAGCTCTTGTCGCTTTACTAGCAGTGTTTTTAACATGCTTATTCCATAGAAGCTTATTGTCTAGGGTAATTCCCAGATATTTGACTTCATAAGTCCATTCTACGTTATCACCGTTCACCGAGATAGGCTTCATGGATGGAAGGTTTCTTTTCCGGGTAAAGGGAACCACTGTGGTCTTGGCTGGGTTGATGTTGAGCCCCACTGACAAGCACCACTGCTCGATAATTTTGAGGCCCCTCTGCAGCAAATCACAGAGGGAACCCTCAAATTTACCTCTTACTATTAGGACTATGTCGTCGGCATAGCCTATACAGTCGAAGCCAAGCTCCGTTAGCCTGTGCAGTAGTTCGTCCACTACCAGACTCCAGAGGAGGGGAGATAGTACTCCTCCTTGAGGTGTTCCGCGAGTGGTTTTGACAGAGATGGTCTGATCGACACCCAGTGTCTCAGCTGTCCTCGTCGTCAACACCTCATACATCCATTTTATGATGGTACAGTTCACTCCTCGCCTTACAAGTGCCTCTCTGACAGACACGTGTGTCGTGTTGTCAAAGGCCCCAGATATGTCTAGGAAAGCGCACAGTGCAATTTCTTTGTTGTTCAGCATCTTCTGGATGCCTTCAGTCAGCTGATACAGAGCAGTCTCCGTGGAGCGTCCTGCCCTGTACGCATGCTGGCATTTGTGAAGTGGTGTTTTCTCCAGGTTCTCCGTTCTTATGTAGTTATCTACTACCTTCTCCATCGTTTTAAGCAAAAACGAGGTAAGACAAATGGGTCTAAAAGTTCGGGGATCAGTCCCGTCTTTCTTCCCTGTTTTTGGAATGAAGATTACTTTTGCCCTTCTCCATATGTCAGGTATTTGACCCAGTGCTAAGCTGCTTCTTGTGATCTTCATCAGATGGGGAAGAATCTCTTCCGCTCCCCTCTGCAGGAGTACAGGGAACACCCCATCCACTCCTGGTGATTTATACGGCTGAAAGGTACTAATTGCCCATTCGAGTCGTTGTCTTGAAAATATTTTCCTGGCAATATCCCAATCGTCCTTACGGGATTTCTTGGTGTATTCTATAACAGCCAATATAACCTTTACATATTATAAATTATCTCTTTCAGAAAAAAATCTATTCTTTTTGAGCGCTCGTACAACTTACACGAGGGCTATATCATTTCGTCACGATGTCTGTATTTTTCGAATTTTGAGCCGAAAATGGTCTCAATCGACTATGTTCGACTCACTGATGACGAATCCGTCGAAAAATTCGAGTCTGTCCGTCCGGCCGTCCGTCCGGCCGTATACACGATAACTCTCGAACGGAATGTCCTAGAAACTTGAAATTTTCAGGGTAGGTTCGAATCTCGAATGCCGCGGTTAAGTTCGTTATTGGGCAAAATTCGCCAAGGGGTTCCGTAAATATGGCCGCTCGAAATTTTGTTTTTCTGATTACTCCGAAACTACACATTCGATCGAGGTGAAATTTTGCACTCAGATGGATAATTACGTACTCAAGCTACATGCAGAATTTTGTCCAGCTCGCATGACCAGAACCATAGAAACCATAGAAAATCATAACTTTGTAATGGAAAGGCCTAGAGACTTGAAATTTTCAGGATAGGTGTGGATCGTGAATATAGCGTTCACGTGTATCAATGAGCAAAATAAGACTAGGGGTTCCGTAAATATGACCGTTTGAAATTCAGTTTTCTTGATCATTTCAAAATTATGGATTCGATCTCGACGAAATTTTGAATTTAAATTGAGAATTATATATTCGAGCTACATTTCTTCCAGATCGTATGATCAGAATCATAGAAACCATAGAAAATCATAACTTTCGAACAAAAAGGCCTAGTGACTTGAAATTTTCAGGATAGGTTCGGATCGCGAATTTCGCGATCCTTTTTATCAATGAGCCAAATTAGACTAGGGGTTCCGTAAATATTGCCGTACAAACTATATTTTTTCTGATAATTTCGAAAATACTTATTGGATTGAAATGAAATTTCGCACATATATGAAGAATAATGTATAATTTTGTCCAGATTGCATTACCAAGACCATAGATACCGTAGAAAATTCTAGCGAATTATCGAAAAAATGGACCCAAAGCACTGACGTGAAGTCTGGATTTTCGTGTTGGTTTGAAATTTTCTTTGACAGCTGTCAAAATCTTTCCAATTGGTTTGTGAAACTGGAGAATGCGAATCTACCTACAAGGTGCATGTACGAGCGCTCAAAAGCTCCTGCCTTCACGGCAGTGCTTTTCTAAATTTTTGTGTGTCAAGTTTGCAATAAATCACCTCATAATTATTGATAATTTCAAGTTGTTCAGAACCTTAACTAAGAATCTGTAAGTAGAGATAGAGCCGCATTTTGTGGAAGATTATTTCAGTTAAAATTGATTGTTCTTTTCCTTGATAATATCATTCGAGAAAAAGACCTACTGTTAGAAGAAAAAATATTTTTTAGGATTCCAAAGTATTCAATGAATTCAATAGTATCCAATAAAAATTTCATTTCTGTATATCCTGATTGAATTTCATCAGGGTTCAGTTATAACCACAAAACTTATTCGATTTTTTTTTTCTAGAGGCGATAATAACAATTATAAGGGAGGGTAATTCGAAGTGAATAAGCATGTACCACATCGGGTAATGTCAGTAGATATTATTGAAATGGAACATTTCGCTCCACCTATTATTTCCTGAAATAAACTTCTGTAAAAATTGTAGAAAAAAAATTACGAAAAGCACTGCCGTGAAGGCAGGAGCTTTTGAGCGCTCGTACATGCACCTTGTAGGTAGATTCACATTTTCCAGTTTTAGAAATCAATTGAAGGAATTTTTGACTGCTGTCAAAAAAATTCTGAAACTTAGGCGAAACTCCAGACTTCATGTCAGTGCTTCAGCTGATCAATTTTTTTCCGATAATTCGCTAGAATTTTCCACGGTATCTATGGTCTTGGTGATGCGATCTGGACAAAATTTTGCACGTAGTTTGAATACATTATTCCTGAGCTAGGTGCATAATTTCATTCCAATCCGATCGGTAGTTTCGAAACTATCACGAAAAAAATATTTTGAACGGCCATATTTACGGAACCCCTAGTCCAATTTTGCTCATTGATGAACATGACCGTGAAATTTGCGATCCAAACCCACCCTGAAAATTTCAAGTCCCTAGGCCTTTCCGTTCAAAAGTTACAATTTTCTATGGTTTCTATGGTTCTGGTCATGCGATCTGGACAAAATTTCACATGTAGCTTGAACACCTCATTTTCCATTTGAGTGCAAAATTTCATCTCGATCAAATCTGTAGTTTTCAAGTAATCAGGGAAACAAAACTTTGAACGGCCATATTTACGGAACCCCTGGTGGAATTTGGCCCATTAACGAACTTAACCGAGCCATTCGGGAACTGAACCTACCCTGAAAATTTCAAGTTTCTAGGACATTCCGTTCGAGAGTTATCGTGTATACGGCCGGACGGCCGGACGGCCGGACGGACGGACGGACGGACAGACTCGAATTTTCCGACGGATTCGTCATCAGTGAGTCGAACATAGTCGATTGAGGCCATTTTCGGCTCAAAATTCGAAAAATACAGACATCGTGACGAAATGATATAGCCCTCGTGTAAGTAGTACGAGCGCTCAAAAATTTGAAACTCTCCTGATTCATTTCAGAGGTTACATCTCGGAAAGTGCTTCATATACCAGGGACTCAAAAATGGATCCATGTATTGTATTGTATATTGTTTATATCCCGACTCTCCTAGGTCTCTGTGAGACCCCTCAGAAGCTCAGAGCTTGTGCGAGTTAGGAGACCCGGTTGTGTTCTGTGTAGGCTTTGTTAGTGTGTCCTTACGCCACCTGAGGCACAGCACTGTTAATTGTTGTGTACAGAGCGTCTACTTTTAAAGAGGCCAAACTTCAAGGGGAGATCATAAATGTGATTTTCAACAAGAGTAAATTTAGGTTTGGAATATTCCGACTTTTTCGTTGTTATCTTGTTAGCCATGATATTATGGCAGAAGACAAGTAGCAAGCACTAAAGTTGATTTGTCATTCGAGAGCACATTGAATGAGGCATTTTTTGCTGAAAAGAAAACACGCCATAAATAATAATTTTTCATCAATAAAACTATTGGAAAAATATGACTGTTTTTGTTCACTTCAGAATATTGATATTCATCACCTTACCACGCCCGCGATGAGAATTTTTTGGTGAGCAGACATTGTTATCTTATAGCAAATTTAAAGCCGTTTCGAGATATGTGGTCAAATTTGATGAGGCTCCAAGGATAACTGGAGTATAATTGATTTTATTGGAAAACTTATATAATATTTCATGAAATCAGGAATTGTTGAATTGGAGAATAACCATCAACATTTCGACCATGTGTTAATTGACATTTTCTGTTGCAAATCATATGTAAGATCTCCTCTTGAAGTTTGGTCCTAAAAGTAGACACTGTATAATACGTATGTGCGTAGAATGTTCGTTTTCTCGTAGGATCATAATATAGGTAGTCTATTTTGAAGTTACACATTTTTTTTGGCGAGTTGAAATATGGGGGTGATAAGGAAATGATAAACTAGTTCAGTCAACACGCGTTCAACATTTGGATTCAGCTCGATGAGCAGCACACATACTTGATTGTCTGTAATATGTAATCAGCAGTGGGAATAGTTCAGTTTTGGTAGCAGCAGCTGAACAAATTGGCGATTATTGCTTTCACCTACAAATGGCATCTTTTGCTCCAATCCATATTGAAGAATGGCAAAGAACGGCTAGCGTAATTTGATGAATGATTTAATTTTGGACGGACTAGATTCAAAATGTTGTATCTATTTTATTTTCAATTTCATCTCTAACGTTTATTCCTTATTTTGTTATAAATTACATTGCTGTTTAGTGAAGGACGTTCTCGCTACATTTCAATGAAATTTTGAGTTCCATCATCACTTCACGCCATTTTTCATCTAGTCAAAATGAAAAAAAAATTTTGCAAAGAACCTTCTAATTAAGACAAAATGTGCCTGTGATTTTGTGGACAAGCATCGCTACTGAGCAAGTTGATTCGGTTTCCACGTCTACACTACAAATTTAGTGAAGTGCCGCTTTATAATAAAAAATAATAATAAATTCCTTTCGCACTCACGATGATTTTCTGACCATTATTCGATCAATTTGTTACAGTCAGACGTTTTGATTTTGAGCGATGAACTCCGTTATATGCATCGAAACGCCTAACTGTGACGTTAAATTCATCTAATAGATAAACTATCGATAGTGGACCTCAGTACCCACACCCACCCTCAGTACAAAAAACTAATGATTTATGTTAGTATCATGATATTTTTGAGCACTCGTACTACTTACACGAGGGCTATGTCATTTCGTCACGATGTCTGTATTTTTCGAATTTTGAGCCGAAAATGGTCTTAATCGACTATGTTCGACTCACTGATGACGAATCCGTCGGAAAATTTGAGTCTGTCCGTCCGGCCGTCCGGCCGTAAGCACGATAACTCTCGAACGGATCAACCTAGAGACTTGAAATTTTCAGTGTAGGTTCAGATCCCAAATGCCTCGGTTGAGTTCGTTAATGGGCAGAATTCCACCAGGGGTTCCGTAAATATGGCCGTTCAAAATTTTGTTCTCCTGATTACTTCGAAACTAGAGATTTGATCAAGATGAAACTTTGCACTCGAATGGAGAATGAGAGATTTTTGGAATTTTAGTCGAAAATGTTCTAAATCGACAGAGTTCGACTCACTGATTCGAGTCTTTCTGTCCGTCCGGCCGTCAGTCCGGCCCTATACACGATAACTCTCGAACGGAACGACCTAGAAACTTGAAAATTTCAGGGTAGGTTCGAATCTCGAATGCCGCGGTTGAGATCGTTATTGGGCAAAATTCGACCTGGGGTTCCATTAACATGGCCGTTCTTCTGATTACTTCGAAAGTACTGATTCGATCGAGATGAAATTTTGCACACAGATGGAGAATGACGTGTTCAAGCTACATTTTGTCAGGATGGCAAAACCAGAACCATACAAACCAAAGAAAATTATAACTCTGTAATGGAAAGGCCTAGGGACTTGAAATTTTCAGGATAGGTGTGTATCTCGAATGTCGCGATCACGTTTATCCTGATAATTTCGAAACAACTCATTGGATTGGAATGAAATTCTGCACATATTATATGGAGAGTAATGTATTCAAACTACGTGGAAAATTTTGCCCAGAGCGGACCACCAAGACCATAGATACCGTCAGGGCCTGTTCTAGTGTATACAGCGCCCCGATGCAAAATAGCATTTTGGCGCCCTAGTTGAAATATATACTTTTTTGATGCGCAAAAGTTCAATATATAAATAAAATAAAATGATAAGATGAAATGAAACATTTTGAGCAGTTTATTTGAGAAATAACATCTAAGATACCATGTTCAAAGTAGGAACAAAACAAACGACAAAACATTTACACAAATCTAACACATTAGGTATAAACTATTTGTAGTAATAATTATAAATAACGAAAGGAACTGAAAAGTTTTCGGCTGTTTGTATAACATAAAAAGAGAATGGGCTTGACAGAAACAGACGAGTGTAGATTCTGTGGTGAAGAGGAGGAGACTCCTGTTCACCTGGTAACAGAATGCCTCGCCATTGCAAACCAGCGCAAAGAATGTCTTGGACAAGAGAATTACAGGAGGAATGAGGATCTAACCTCCTTGAAGCCCTCTCAGATACTGGAGTTCATTGGAGCTCTGGAGCTGGAGGGCGAGCTGTAGGTAGCGCATTTGCGAATACGGCTCTGATGGGGGGCACAATAGACCTTGAGGTCGCAGTGGAACGTAACCCCTTCCTAACTATAACTATAACTATAACTATAACATAAAAAAGTCGAACCCACACAGCATTCAACCTACATAGCGACTTAAATAAATATTGATAAAACTTTTCATAAAGATATGTTTTAGATATAAACAAGTTAAAAAATAAGACAAAACATTATTCAACTGCTTAATTATCATTATCTTTAGCGTTTTCAACACTTTTTTTTTTGTTTTATGACATATGGGGTGGGAAATCTCGCACCTCCACCTCCTACTCCACACGTGTGATGCGTAAAATGCGTAAAAGCGAAATAAGACTCGGCCACGCGTTGCTGCGGCTAAGGTATACATCTAATTATATTGTCGTTAAGTATTCAAACCAGTGGAATTATTATTATTAACCCTAACCTGACCTAACCTAACGCTACCCCTATCCTTGATTATTCAAAAGTAATAACCCAGTTCTCGAACAGTTCCAAATTTCTTCAGTTTTGGGAAAGACCCAGAGACTTGGCATCACTCCTCGCAGGTTACCGCTATTGTAGAGTGATGGGTGTAGTGGGGAAGTGATGACCCGCTGTCGATTTAAGTCCTGCATTGCCGCGTAGATAATTATACCTCTTGGTCATATACAATAAAAAAATAATTTGCAATAAGAAAATATTGCAAATTTGAATTGAGATATACACTATCCTATCTTTTAAGTTGGATCAAACTGCACACAGTGTGCACAATATTGAAATCGGTTCAGTAATTTAGGAGTTCATCCTGGACAAACAACGTGACACGTAATTTTCATATATAAAGATTTACTATATTCATTAACTAATTCGCGATCAAAAAATTGGAAGGGCGCCTTTGGCGCCCCCTTTGCTTTGTCGCCCCGATGCCTTGCATCCGCTGCGGGCCCCTTGAGCCTGCCCTGGATACCGTACAAAATTCTAGCGAATTATCAAAAAAATATTCACCTAAAGCACTGACGTGCAGTTTGGAGTTTGTCCTTAGTTCGAAATTTTTTTCTGGCAGCTGCCAATTTTTTTTTTAATTCGTTCCTAAAACTGGAAAATGCGAATCTACTTACTAGAAGAATGAACGAGCGCTCAACATCTCCTGACTTCACGGAAGTGCTTTTTATAATTTTTGTGTTACAACTTACTCGGCATCTTGTTGATATGTAATAATTCGAATGCTTTGTTTTCCTACTTTCGAATATATCTGCGTCCACGTTGTAATCTTGTCTCCAAAAAATTCGAAAATCACTGTCGTGAAGTCAGGAGCTTTTGAGCGCTTTTTCATCCACTTTGTAGGTAGATTCGCATTCTCCAGTTTTATAAACCAATTGAGGACATTTTTGGCAGCTGTCAAAAAAATGACAGCAGTTGTTTTTCATTCAATTACGCCGAATCAGCTGTTACAGAAATATAAGCATTTTTTGTTCAATGATTCGTTGCAATTTGAAATGGTTCCGATTATGCGATATGGAAAAAATATATGAATATATTATTCTCCATTAAAATACGAAATTTCGTCACGATCGAATCCGTAGTTTTGAAATTATCAAGAAAACTAAATTTCGAGCGACCCATATTAATCCCTTGTCGAATTTTGCCAAATAACGAACTAAACTTCGGCAGTCGAGATTCGAACCTACCCTGAAAATTTCAAGTTTTTAGATCTTTCAGTTCGAAAGTTATAATTTTCTATGGTTAACATTGTTCTGGTCATGCGATCTGGACAAAATTGTATGAAACTTAAGCGCGTCATTTATCTGAGTGCAAAATTTCATCTCGATCGAATCCGTAGTTCCGAAGTAATCAGGCGAAAACAATTTCGAACAGCCATATTTACGGAGCCCCTGGTCGAATTTTGCCCAATAACGAACTCAACCTTAGCATTCTAGATTCGAACCTACCCTGGAACTTTCAAGTCCCTAGGTCGTTCCGTTCGAAAGAAATCGTGCCTACGGACGACTGGACAGACTCGAATTTTTGTGTGTCGAACCTTTTACGATTGAGACCATTTTCGGCTCAAAATTCGAAATTATCAAAAAAACAGGAAAATGCTTTGAAATTATCAGAGATGTATTTGATATTATTTGCCCAGTTTCCACCTATTATTCGGTATATTTCATGATATTTCAACCGAGTTTCGCCAGAAGTCAGATTTTGACAAATTTCACTTACAATTCTGAAAACAGAACCAAACCAGCCATCTGTGTAAAAAATTTGAAAAGATCGAATCACAAAATAACTATCAAATTTCCCAACACCAGATCAGGAAAACTCAATTTTATTTTCGTGTGGAATAGCTCTTGAGCTGAATTTTTGAGCGCACGTTCTAACTTAAAATTTCAAAATGATACAAGAAAAAAAATATGTATTAGATAGACTAATGAAAGCAAGCCAACAACCGTTCTAACTTACACGAGGGCTATATCATTTCGTCACGATATCTGTATTTTTCGAATGTTGAGCCGAAAATGTTCCCAATCGATTAGGTTCGACTCACTGATGACGAACCCGTCGAAAAATTCGAGTCTGTCAGACTAGGGGATCCGTAAATATGGTCGATTGAAATTTTGTTTTCTTGATAATTTCAAAACTACAGATTTGATCGTGATGAAATTTCGTATTTTAATGGAGAATGATATATTCAAGCTACATTTTGTCCAGATCGCATGACCAGAACCATAGAAACCATAGAAAATTTTAACTTTCGAACAGAAAGGCCTAGGGACTTGAAATTTTCAGGACAGGTGTGGATCTCGAATGTCGCAGTCACGTTCATCAATAAGCAGAATTAGACTAGGGGTTCCGTAAATGTGGTCGTTTGAAATTTTGTTTTCTTGATAATTTCAAAACTACAACTACAGCAGATCGCACGACCAGAACCATAGAAACCATAGAAAATTATAACTTTCGAACGGAAAGGCCTAGGGACTTGAAATTTTCAGGATAGGTGTGGATCTCGAATGAAGCAGTCACGTATAGCAATGAGTGAAATAGGACTAGGTGTTCCTTCAGAATATTTTTTTCCTGATAATCAACTCATTAAATTGGAATTAAATGCATGCACATAGATAAAGAATAATGTATTCAATGCACGTGCGTAATTTTGTCCAGATCGCATCACCGAAACCATAGATATCGTAGATAACAAAATTGGTCACTCAGCACTGACGTGAAATCTGGAGTTTAGCCTCACTTAGAAATTTTTTTTGACAGCTGGCAAAAATTTTTTCAATTGGTTTCTAAAACTGGAAAATGCGAATCTACCTACAAGGTGCTGAACGAGCGCTCAAAATCTCCTGACTTCACGGCAGGGCTTTTTATAATCTTTATATATAGGTAACTCATTTTATCGATGCACCATATCACACACTTCAAGTAGTTTTTATTTCACTATAAACTACAATGTTTCAATTCGATATAATTGGTATTTTTCGAATTATTGAAAGAAAAAGTTCGGATGGTCAAATCCACGGAACGCTCTGGCGAATTTTGCCTAATTACGAACTCACCGGCGCATTCAGACCTCGACCGTACCCTGGAAATTCAAAAACTCTAGGCCTTGTCTTTCGAAAGATATCATGTTTACGGCCGGACGGATAGACATTATTGAATTTGACCACAAATTCTTCCTTTGTGGGTACAACTTAATCGTTTGTGATCATTCTCGGTCGAAATTCGAAAATTACATTTATTTAGGCAAAATGATTATACTCAGGTCCATAGAAACCAGCGCCCAAAAAATACTCGTGAGTGTTATTTTTACACTCGTTGCAAAACTGAGTGTTTTCTTTCTAAAAACTTGTTTGGTATATTATATTCTAGGTTCATAATTTTTCTCTCGGCGAAGAAATACTGATTTATGTCAAGATATTTGACCGATAATTGATGATTAATTGGAATACCGAATTGTAAAAGGGTACAATGAGATAACTCGGAGTTCAATCAATCACAATAATTGAGTGGTAGAGTTACAGAGGCAGAATTGCCCAGGCTGGGGCAATCCTGATGATACAATATATATGCTAATTTTCCGACACGTGCTGATTGGTCTTTTTTTTTATTTGATAATGAAAGCATATTGCAATTGTGTCCCTATACTGTAGCTTTTTGAAACATGGGAATGTTTCACAAAATTTTTGCAATCTCGCATATTGGGACCGATAATGTGACATTGGTTCTTTTTGAGCGCTCGTACTACTTACACAAGGGCTATATCATTTCGTCACGATGTCTGTATTTTTCGAATTTTGAGCCGAAAATGGTCTCAATCGATTAGGTTCGACTCACTGATGACGAATCCGTCGGAAAATTCGAGTCAGTCGGTAGGCAGGCCGGACGTGAGCACGATAACTCTCGAACGGAACAACTAAGAGACTTGAAATTTTCAGTGTAGTTTCAGATCCCAAATGGGCCAAATGCCTGGGTTGAGTTCTTTAATGGGCCAAATTCCACCAGGGGTTCCGTAAATATGGCCGTTCAAAGTTTTGTTCTCCTGATTACTTGGAAACTACTGATTTTTAGAGATGAAATTTTGCACTCAAATGGAGAATGAGGTGCTCAAGCTACATGCGGAATTTTGTCCAGATCGCATGGATAGGTGTGGATCTCGAATGTCGTGATTACGTTCATCTATGAGCAAAATTATACTAAGGGTTCCGTAAATATGGTCGTTTGAAATTTAGTTTTCTTGATAATTTCAGATTCGATCGTGACGAAATTTTGTATACAAATGGAGAATGATATATTTAAGCTAAATTTTTTCAGATCGCATGACCAGAACCATAGAAACCATAGAAAATCATAACTTTCGAACGGAAGGCATAGGGACTTGAAATTTCCAGGGTAGGTTCGGATCGCGAATATCGCGGGCATGTTCATCAATGAGCAAAATTAGACAAGGGGTTCCGTGAATACGGTCGTTTGAAAATTTGTTTTCTCGATAATTTCGAAACTACGGATTGGATCGAGATAAAATTTTGTATTGTAATCGAGAATGATATATTAAAGCAACATTTTGTCCAGATCGCATGACCAGAACCATAGAAACCATAGAAAATTATAACTTCCGAAGGAAAAGGCCTAGAAACTTGATATTTTCAGGGTAGGTTTGTATCGCGAATTTCGCGGCCACGTTCATTGATGAGGAAATTTAGACATGGGGTTCCGTTAATATGGCCGTTCAAAATATTTTGTTCCTGATAATTTCGAAACTACTGGTTGGATTGGTATGAAATTTCATACCTAGCTGAAGAATAATGTATTCAAACTACGTGCGAAATTTTGTCCAAATCGCATCACCGAGACCATAGATACCGTAGAAAATTCTAGCGAATTATCGAAAAAAAATTGGTCAGCTGAAGCACTGACATGAAGTCTGGAGTTTCGCCTAAGTTTGAGAATTTTTTTGACAGCTGTCGGTTGGTTTCTAAAACTGGAGAATGCGAATCTACCTACAAGTTGGATGTACGAGCGCTCAAAAGCTCCCGACTTCACGGCAGTGCTTTTCGTAATTTTTTATCTCTTTTCGGTTTCATCAACCCTCGTTAGGACATCCTCTACTACAAGATACCTGGTTGAACTTACAATATAAGGGTTCATTTATCAATTTTTTATTGCCTCCGAAGGAAAAACAATGCTTGTGATTATTTTCTCGCATCGAAAGAAATGTGACCAGCCGAGTCACTTCATAAATCAACACTGGGGCCGTGAGGATTAACTAAACTAGTTATTAGCTTTTCCGGAGCAAAGAATTTCGGCATTTATCTACTCGACTCTCTGCTTTCATGCAGAGCCTTTCGGTCATAGGATTTAGGGTAATATTTGGAAAATAACAATGGTTCGGTATTCCAGGTAATAAAACTTTGAATGACTTCTTGTCAATATTTACCATCCGTTCAGTCAACCTGAAAATAAATGACCCGCAAGTTACAACTCTCACTACTCATTCATTCACAGAAAACGATAATTCGATCGAAGTCTGAAAACAAAACGGCCACAGCACGTGCTCCGCCATATGCGATGGGCCGTCGGCGACTGCTCGCTGTGCGCGGCCCTACGCGCCCCGTCCATACCGGATGCGACACCTGAGCCGCGCAATCTCTTTCTGCCGTATTAGGATTTGGCGCTTCAATTTCGGCGCGATGTTGTGTAAAAGGCGAATTTGGGAATGATACTTGGGAGAAATGAGAGGTATGCTGTCAGATTAAACTCTCATTGATGCTTGAAATCGCCTCAGATATACTCGTATATCGTGCTTCCGCCTTATCAATCTCAATCTCAGACCAAATTATACGAATTCCTATTCGAAACCAATTTTCGAGGAGCTAAAAGATATCGCAGATTACGAATACATATTCTATGGATTGGCATTTGTGTTGTTTGTTTAACATTGCCCATTAAGAAGACAAACAATGAGAAAATGCAGAATCTCTGATTGTGTTCCCCTGCGATATATGGATGGTGCAATCAATTCAATCGAGTCATTGAAACTTTATTGATTGTTTTATTAATTGTTTCCGTTTCGTCTAAAGGGAGTCTTTTCGAACAATTTTTTTGTGTATACTTAACCATATCACTGCTGAAGAAAAATCTGTGGTTCTTCGTTTTTGAGTTATATACTATCGGTTTCCTCTTACACTTTTAGGCCCGGTTCTTTGACTTGCTAATAACCCTTATATTTCGAATAAGTTAATTATTCATCGTTCGAAGTCATGGATAAGGATTTATTTGGACAAAATAATCCACCAAATGTAAAAAGTCGATTAAAACAAAAACAAAAATATCGTGCTGACAATTATATCTATCAAGTAAATCCTTATACGCGACTTCGAACGACGAATATACAGGGTTACAGGGAAAGTCGTACTGAATATTGAAGGACGTTATTATTTAGGTCATTTCTGATGGACTTGGTTCTACAGGGTGTTTCATTGGTAAATGTACATACGTTAATCTGAGGTAGAGCTACCCTAGACGAGTCCAAAAAACCTATACATATATGATAGGTCTAATCAACTTCATAGCCATGATACAGGGTGATTTATGTATTTGCCAATATGTTCAATTGCTTATAACTTTTGAACCATCCAGTAAAATCAATTGATATTTGGAACGTAAAACATACTTCCATGGGTGAATCGATTCATCTCTGAAATGATCGAAAAATCCAGGTCCGTATTAGAAAAATAAAAGACTTTTTGCTATCTGAGATTCAACGTATGACGGAATATTGGAATTTGATTAGAATATTCGGAAAGTGCAGAAAATTTTCGATGGGGATCAATACATTCCAGAGTCCCACACGACATTCGACCCATCGAAATTTTTGTCGAAAGATCTAATTCGATAGTGTAATTCCATTTACACCACAAAAATGTCGCTCATTAAGATTGAATTCGAAAAATTGTCTATTGGACTGATGGCAAATTTGTATTTTTTTTCATATTCTAATGAATAATTTCAAGAACTTTCAAGGAAAATATGGATTCTTAATGATTTATTCAAAATGATCAACAGTGAGAAAATAAATAAACTAATGAGTAGAGAAGACTTCATGTGGATTTTATTTGGCCCATCGATACAGATTCCTCAAATTAAAGACTCCATTCTCAGAAATATGGCTCATCGTCACAGAAAGCATACACGAACAGTAGAACAACATATCAACATATTAATTCGTGTTGAATCCCCATAATTTTCATTCAAGTAGGCTACAAAAATATTATGACATAAATTTTGCAGGAATGTATTTCCACCATGTTGGGGCTCCACCTCATTTCAGAGTTATTGTCAGGAACTTTTTGGATAAGAAGTTTCCAGATATGTGGATAGGCAGAGGTGAACCGCAAGCATGGGCCGCTAGATCACCAGATTTCAATCCTATCGATTATTTCGTTTGGAGATATTTATAATCTTTAGTTTATGCGTCTGAGATTGGAAGTGAGGATATTCTCCTGCAACGTATCGAAGTTGCCCGCGAAATAAGATCCGTAATGATCGAGAAATAATCAAAAAGGCTATTAGACAAAATTTGAAAAGAGAAAGAATATGCATCGGGCAAAACGGTGACACTTTTGGGCAAATTTAATGATTTCTTTCAAATGTTTCAATGTTTACTAATTGTTTTTTTATTTTCTCACTGTTGATCATTTTGAATAAATTATTCGAAATCCATATTTTTCTGAAACATTCTCGAAATTATTTATTAGAATATGAAAAAAATACAAATTTTCCATCGGTCCAACAGACAATTTTTCGGATTCAATCTCAAAGTAAAACATTTTTGTGGAGTAAGTGCAATTTCTCTATCGAATTAAATCTTTTGACAAAAATTTGGATGGGTCAAATGTCGTGCGGGACACTGAAATGTACTGATTCACATCAAAAATTTTCTGCTTTTTCCGAATATTTCAATCAAATTTCAATATTTTGTCATACAGGGTGTTGAATCTCAGCTTGCAAAAAGTCCCATATTTTTCTAATACGGACCTGGGTTTTTTGATCATATTATGGATGAATCGGTTCACCCATGAAAGTGTGTTTTACGTTCCAAATTTCAATTGATTATACTGGATGGTTCAGAAGTTATGAGCAATTGAAAATATTGACGAATACACAAATCACCCTGTATCTCGGCTATGAAGATGATTAGACCTATCACATATAGGTTTTTTGGACTCGTCTTGGGTAGCTCTACCTCAGGTTAACGTATGTACATTCACCAGTGAAATCCTTTATTTTTAGGCTTTCTCATCGATTTTTTTCGGATTGGAGCTTCTAGGGGCCGTTTTTTTGATATATCTAGTTAGAGGGCATGTCAATTGATAAAGGAGAAGAAACAGAACCTACTACTAACAGATTAATAAGACTTCTCGACATCGGTTAGAATTGAAGAATTTCCACTAAGTGTTTTTGAATTTGATGCGCTTTTTTGAAAAAAAACTCCATGGAACTTATTCTGCAGAAAAGTTTGAGAACTTTAACGTCTATTCAGCTTTTCAAAAAGGGATAACACTTGCTATTAAATAGGCAAAACATTGACCTAATGACGGTTAAGATAGTAGCGGCGGTTATGTCGAACATGAATTATAAAAATATTGCTCTGTTCTTCTTTTTATATTCACGCATTTCAGCTATTTTTGTGCTTGGAAGACACAGACATACAGTCTCAGGTATGTCATCTTGGCGTATAGTTTGCTCATGCGATTCTTCCGTGGTAGATGTGTTATCCGTAATCTTCTGTAAAAACGCGATTTGGCTTGGATTTTTGGACTGTTGCATCTTCTTACTGTGACTGGACTTTGATTTGTATTGTGAACATGGCACATTTACTAACGAGAAATATGCTGACATTCTAATGTGTTATGGATTTTCCGAAGGAGTGTAGTGGCGTGCACGCAATAAATACTTGCGACGGTATCCTACTCGTCGAGTACCTGATATTTGCGTTTTTGACAGAGTTTATCGAAGACTACGAGAAACTGGGTCTGTTCTAGTACGAGGAATACCTCGTATTCCTGATGGCGACGATGGCGAAGCAAATGAAAGACTTCAAAGCCGACAAAAAAATGTTATCGCTCGTCGGCTTGATATTTCCCAGTCTGGTTCTTTTTTTCTTGTGGACAGATGAGTCGAACATATATTGGCATCACGAATTATCATAACGCCCATTTTCGGGCTCCCAAAACGCAAGATAACCCAAAAAAAAAACAAGAAGGTCAAAAGGAGATTCAGTCTAAATGTTTGGATGGCTATGATATCAAATTACTTGAAAGGGCCATACTTCCTGCCTATTGTAGCTACTTTTACCTCATACTAAAAATGTTCCCTCTACTACCTTAACTGTTATTTGGTCGATGTTTTACCTATTTGATAGCAGGTGCTATACCTTTTTGAATAGCTTAGGAGACGATGAAGTTTTTAAACTTATTTGCAGAATAAGTTCCATGAAGCGCTTCAAAGTTGAAAACACTTAGTGAAAATTCTTTGATTCTAACCATTGTCGAGCAGTCTTATTGAGCTGTTAGTGGTAGGTTCAGTTTCAATTGATCATTTCATTTAATTGGCATGCCCACCATAAAGATACATCGAAGAAACGGCTCCTAGGAGATCCAATTCGAAAAAAAGTTGATGAAAAAGCCAAAAAATAAAGGATTCTTTGAAAAATCTTCAAAACCCAATATCTCCATAACGGTTGAGTTTCGAACACCATATTATAGAACCAAATCCATCAGAAATGACCAGAATAATAACGTCCTTCAATATTCAGTACGACTTTCCTTGTAACCATGTACATTCGGGTAATTAATGTTATTTGCAGGTGAAAGTACCGGGCCATAGGGTGGGTTTCGGACGTCCACTTATCGGTAGTTTATCTTTTCGATGAATCTGACGTTACACCTGACTGCTCAGACTCATCGATTAGATAAACTACCGATAAGTGGAGTTGTGGACGTCAGAAACTTACTACTAAAGGGAACACATATGCCAACAAAGCCGTGGCGGCCATGTACAATATATTTTGTTTCATACATAATTCCCAAATGTATTTTTTCTAAATCAATAAATATTTCAATACAGAAAACCATGTTTTATCGAACACTGAAATCTTGCGCTCTTATTGAAACACCCTTTAGTAGTAAGTTTCTGACGTCCACAACTCCACTTAGGTGCTGATGTGGTGGTAGTTCATTGATACAGCGTCTAATTTTGGCTTTCAATGCTTCGATGGTTTCAGGCTCATTGGCATGAACCTGTGACTTCAGATAACCCCACAGTCAGTAGTCTGAAAGCGTTTAAACATAAGAGAGAATTCCGGTCACCAAATCGAGAAATGAGACGACCAGAATTGGCCTCCACGCTCTTGCGATTTAACGCTTTTAGACTTCTGGCTGTGGGTTTATCTGAAGTCACAGGTTTATGCCAATAAGTCTGAAATCATCGTAGCATTGAAAGCCGAAATTAGACGCTGTAAAATACCACCACATGTATTCAATAACGTTATGGAAAATTTAGTCAAAAGGGAAGACATATGCCAGCAAAGCCGTGGCGTGGCGGCCATTTAAAATATATTTTTCCACTACTGACATAGTAAGTAGTCTGTTACGACATGAATTTGATTGAAGTACTATTTACCGAGGTAGCTTGGGTTACTATTGACTACGGGGAGTAAGTGAAAACTTACTTCCCTAAGGATATAAGTAAAAATTGAATCAGAACTTCATATTTTATTAATATTTATGTACAATTTTCGAACTTACATTTAACACTTATATGCTGCTTGGTAACATTTCTTAGACTTCTCCGGTAAAAGGAATTCACATGCAGCATTGGCTGCTTCTTGAATTTCATCTTCTTTGGAATTCATTTCAGAGAAAAAAATGTAGTTTTGACAAACACTTTGTTTGACACATGAAAACCTTAGTAACCCAAGTCAAACCGATATTTTTTTGTAGGTACGTAAATAATTTCCAAACTTAATTCATCTAAAGATAATTGATTGAGAATCAACTTCTGTAGTGGAAAAATTATAATACACAACTCAGGAGGCAAGTTTCTTGACCAGCCTCGGACTTCATTGCTTGCCCTCGCTATCGCTCGGGCGCGCTACGTCCTCGTCTGGTAAGTGTCCCTTGCCTCCCTCATAGTGTAAATAACTATTTGTTTCATACATAATTCCCAAATGTATTTTTTCTAATAAATCAATAAATACACTTGGGTGCAATGAAATCGGTCCACCTAAAATTCGACCCAATTTCAAATAATTATTTCTCGGAATCCGCTAGTCGGGTTTTGATTTTTTTTTAAATTGTAGGTCAACAGTCGGTGATCATGTTGTGTTGAGATACTTCTGTCTGCAATTGAATTTCAGCATATACGGGGTGCAAGATCGAAAAGAAGATTTATTCCTCAACCTTGACACACCCTGTTGATAAAAGGAACAGCAGCAACGAATGCCACATGGAATCGGACTGAAGTACCATCTCTTCTGGTCGTTTTGTTCTTTTAATCGTGTATTTATCTCTATTATTACGGAAATTACAGTGTTTCGAAACTGAAATGATACCTTGGAAGCCCAGTGAAAAAACATTGAAAACAACAGGTTTTTCCTTAAACTAAATTATTTTAATAGCGGGTATGACCTCCTCTCGCCCCAATAACATCCCGCATACGATTAGGCATACTTCTAATTGAATTCACTATTGTTTCTTGTGGGATGTTTCGCCACTCTTTCTCTACTGCATCACAAAGCTCCGGAATCGAAGCTGGAAAAGGCTCTAAGTTCTTCTTTCTAGTTCATTCCACAAATTTTCAATGGGGTTAAGGTCAAGACTGCACAGTGGCCACACCATAACCTAAATGTGTACTTTTTGTAAGTTAGTTTGAAATTTTCCCCCCAGGCAGAAATAATAGTGATAAACACATGATTAAAAAACAAAATAACCAGAAAAGATGGGACTTCAGTTTGACTCCTTTTGCCATTCGTTGCTGCGGCTCCTTGTATCCACAGGGTGTGTCAAAGTTGAAGGAAAAATCTTCTCAAAGATCTCGCACCTCGTATATACTGAAATTAAAATGTAGACAAAAATATCTTAGAACAACATTATTATCGAAGGTTTAACCTAAAATTTAAAAAAGAAACATCAATATCCGACTAGCGGCTTGCGAGATATCCATGTTTGAAATTGTGTCAAATTTAAGGTGGGCCGATTCCATTGCCCCCAAGTGTATTCCAATACTTTGCTACAGAAAACCTTGTTTTATCGAACATTGAAATCTTGCGCTCTTATTGAAACACCCTTTAGTTTCCAAAATCCTTTGGATTTGGGACACTATGCAGCCTGGTCCAAACTCGATCTATCACTGGGATCACCGGAATAACTGGAGCTAGAATGAAATAGGTGACACAATATCCAGTTATTTTCTTGGGAAACTGATTTTTCCTTTTTCGATTTATGAGTGAAATGTTGGAAAACAATGATGAAGTGAATTTTCTTGTAGAATGTGATGCCTTGTTTATATGTGACGAGTACCTGGCCGAGGCATTGATCCCGGCTGAGTACTTGACCGTCTAAACACAAGGTACAGTACTCGACCCAGTGATCAGACGAAATGAGCGAGCGAGTGAATAGAAACTGTTTCTATTCGCTGAGCCGAGATGATACCCCGCTACCAAGATGTACAGTCAACTACCGGCCTGTCAAAACCGTCCGTCTCAAGCAGCGTGACCAGATTCAGTATAAACTACTTGTTTTAGTAGATTTCGAGGTATTTTTGGTAGGCAGAAATCTGCTGGTAGATTCTGGTAGTGTTTGAAATCGATTACCGTCGAGTGTTGTCTGCCTAGTAGTTGTGAATTCGGTAGCTACTCGGCCCAGCGTATAAAATGCGTGTAAACGCTGACTCGGTCAGTTTTATTGTTCAGCCGAGTAGCAAAACGAGTTTCTGGGCTGAGAGCTCGTCACGTCACGTAAATAAGGCATAATAGTTATCCTGGAATCATTCGGTCACAAATTTTCGAGACATTTTCTAGTTATATTTCTTGAAATAGAAACCTATTACTTTTGGGTTATTTGATCGATTGAAGGTCCTGTTAACTGGATTAAATTGAATCAACTATAAAAATTATAAAGTCAGATAAATCGAATTCTTCGTGAGGAAAAAAATTCTCTGCTACGGAAAAGGGAATAATCAAGAAATATTCAATTCACATGTGATCGCCGATCGGTTGAGATTTAATGAATTATCATGTTCAACTGAAAACAGTGAAACTGAATTTGCATCGATGTACTTGTCTTCAATTCGGAAGGAATAAATTAACCAAGTTGGAAAATGAATATTCCCCTCTCGAGAACTTTGATTTTAACTGTCAATATAATCACAGGAATAATTTGGTGATCAAGTGATCTTTTTTCATTCATTCGAAATTTGGGTTATTCGCTATAATCTATAGCTATGGTTATGCTGGAATTACGATTGATCTGTATTGGTATGTCCATGTAATAATGAAGTTGGTGAAGTTTTTGTTTGATAAACATGATAATCTGACAATTTCATCCATTTACATTCGTTTTCTTTGGTATATAGCAAACATTTGAAAATGTATAAACATGGCAAGTTAACATTTTACTTTCAATAAAAATTGGTCTGCGAGAATCCATCGGATTCAGGTTGGATATTGCACGTTTGATTCGTTTCTGTGCTACTCTGGAGAAGTCAGAAGAACTTCCCCAGAGCAAGAGGTTATACGACAGATGACTATAAACCACGATAAAATAAACATTCATCAAAGTGTTCTTTCTGCAAGTTTCAAAATATGAGCTGTTCAATTTATCAAATAAGACGTCAACGTGAATCGTCCATCTTGGATTTCTATCGACATGGATACCAAGGTATTCAGTCGACTGTGATGACGTGATAGTGTTATTTCCATATTCCATGCTCCAATTTCATTATTTTTCGAACAAAAGTCAACGCAAACAAGACTCCTCGCAGAAAAAACCACAGATGCATCTGCTAATAATGTTTACGAAATAAAGGCTAACCACACAAGCAGATCGTTTACAAATAATATGAATAGAAAAATCCCAATCCTGAGGAACTCCAAGGCCAATGTGGCGACTCTCGGAATAACTTTCGCCTATTCTAACTGACATCGTTTTTTGTTGTTTCGTTGAGATACCTGCGCAACGACTGCAGGAATACTCTCCTGAACCCCAAATTGTAGCATTTTCAGCAGCAATAAGTTCTTATTCAAACCCTCAAAGACTGATTCAAAAAATTAGCTGCAGCTGATTGTGTTGAGTGGCCGCTTCTAAGTGTAGATTCTGTGGTGAGGAGGAGGAGACTCCTGTTCACCTGGTTACAGAATGCCTCGCCATTGCAAACCAGCGCAGGGAATGTCTTGGACAAGAGAATTTCAGGAGGAATGAGGATCTAACCTCCTTGAAGCCCTCTCAGATACTGGAGTTCATTGGAGCTCTGGAGCTGTAGGTAGCGCAGTTGCGAATACGGCTCTGATGGGGGGCACAATAGACCTTGAAATCGCAGTGGAACGTAACCCCCTTCCTAACTATTAACTATTAAGTGTTGATAATTTTGAATTTATCAAGATAATTCAACATTCTGGTGAAAACAATCCTCTCGGATACCTTCGAAAGCACGGTGAGAATGGATATTGGACGATGATTTGTTACCGCCCTTGAATATCGACACTGACGCTCTTTTTATTTTTTAAGGATTTAATGGTTTCCCCCACTTCAATTCTATTCAAAGGATAAAACAAAAAAAATGCGCCCACCATGGGCGTCACTGTGCAAGACTGTGATAAGTCATCAACTCATCACTATAGCAAGATCTCAATTTAAAGGTAGTTGAGGTGGAGAAATGCTTGACAAAGATATCAGCTAACAAACTCAAACCTAAATTTAGGTACGGTAAAATCATTTCGACTATATACTACTGCCCCCATATGAACTCCATAAACTTCAAAGCAGATGGGGCATAAGCATTAAACGGCAATCTTACACATATTTATTTATATGAATAAAATATGGATTTATAAATTGGCTGTTTATCTTATTCAAAAAACATGTAATAAAACATGAAACAATTTTTTCCAAGAAAAATTGTTGCAGATAATCTAATGAGCAACCCAACAAATCAATCCATGTACCTAACCCCACAAAACACTAAATCCATCATTCGCGACCACAGACCGGTTTCGACTTATCAAGTCTCATCAGTATATATGATGATAAATTCGATGTGAGAAACATAATGCCTTTGAAACGCAGCGGCGATCGATGCTTGCTTATTATATTATCTAGAACAATGTTTCTTCGGAAAAATTGTTTCATGTTCCATTACACATATTTATTTGTTTTAATCAGACCTCTTCCCTCTAGCAAAGTCGGGTGAAATAGATATTTCTTGCACAGCAGTTCCTTTCTTCATAGCACATAATCCCACTACCTATCATAAAAAATGAAAATACTTATTCATAGGAAATGTTTTGTGAAGAACTGCGCCCTCCTTCCTGGTAGTTGGTCGTCTAAAGGTTTACCAAGTTTCAGCTTCCTAGGGAGTTCCCTAGTTTCATACACAGAGCTGCACCTCTCTTTATAGAGGATGAAAGTTGGTGATTTATTAATTCTTGGTTGTTGATGTGCTAACCCATATTCAAGCTTTATATGAAACTGTGGGAAGTCATTTGGTTTAATAAACAAATTTGCACCCCTATTAGGGAAAGAAGAGGGTGAAAATTGTAGATTTTCAGGAAGTACCCTACTTCTACTCAATTACTGCTATCAACTCGATAAATAGACCTGTACTTCCTTATTTATGAGGGTTGTAGGGTGAAAGTTACAGATTTTTCAATACTTCTGTTGTTTGTGCGCTAATTCTTGTTCACATACAAAATTGCAGCTATGTAGGACTTCGGAAAATATCCTAGAGATTTTGATGAGGCCGTGCCGAAATCGACCTAATTCTGGTATTTATAGGAGAAAATGTATGAAAGATAGATAAATGAAACAGATTGCATTTTTTGAATCTTTACATATATCTTATCCTGAGAATTTGGGCGCTCTAGTGTTATGAAAGCCGACGTTATGAGGTTTTGAATACACGACGAAACGCTCCTAGAAAAAGTAGGTAGTAGAAAAGAGTGTTAAATTTTATATGAAAGTGATATGACATGGGTAACTATGGAAATATAGTAGCGGTCAATATATACTCGTAACTTTCTAGATTAATAATGCAGTGTCGTGATACGAAATACCAAACATATATTTCTGGTAGTAGGTATATTTCTCAAAAAGATAGTCAGATATTATAACTCGTAAATTCTGGTTACGAGTGAAAATGTAGCAATATAATTGGAATAAGGATGTAAGTATAGAGAAACTCACTCGTTGTGTAGCCGAAAAGATCTTCCTGTTCTGGGTCGTTCGATATTTCTTCTTTGGTCCTTTTGACATTGCCTGCACTTGCCCGATCGATCTGAAATGAAACAGATGTTCTTATGTGTATATAAAAATGATTGCTAATAACTCATTGACTCAAATTATACTTTAACAGTGATTTTATACAAAAAACCAGCTTTTTGTTAAAAAGGCCAACAAGTTTCAACTTTATTCCAAAGTCTTCATCAGGGCTCTGAAATGGAGCAACAAAAACTACAATAAAAGTTAGATGTTCGAAATTATAGGATTGAAACCATATCCTAAAAAATCACAGAAACATACAAATTCACGAGTGAGGAAACAGGCTCGGAAAATATCATGAATTGAATAGAAATTTCGACCTACATCTTCTCTTTGTTCGGTTTCGTTGTGAATAATTGAAATTTTGGGAATGATAACAAATGCTTGCATGGGAGATTCTTAAAATACGGGGGTGAACAAATTTATTGTTTTTGGAGTATCCGCGGATCACGATGGTAATTTACACACTCAGGGTTGGACAAAAACTCCTATTGATTTATCTTTAATTTTTTTAATAATACGCGGTATTCAGATTTTCTATGTAGTTTCTCTTATTTGAGTTTTCGTCTTGTTTTATGGATATCATCCAATGTAATAACCTCTTTTCATTTTCGGTTGCCTAGCTAATATTCATCAGAGACCGTATCGAAATAAAACGAATGAAGCCAATGAAGGAGACCTTCTACATGCTCCGCTAATGCAGCATTATTTTCTTTTTTGTTATTCAAAGGATTGAGGGGGTTGAGGGTATCTCTTTTTTGGTGTGAACACATATGAGACTCCCTAAACATCCTTTTTAGGATCTTCTATGCAAGCATTTGTAATCATTTTCGAAATTTCAATTATTGACAACGAAACCAAACAAATACAATTCATGATATTTCCGAACCTGTTTCTTCACTTGTGAATTTGTGAATTTGTAAATATAGCCGTTCAAAATATTTTTTTCCTGATTATTTCGAAGTTACTGGATTGGATGAAATGAAATTCTGCACATAGATGAAGAATAATGTATTCAAACTATGTGTAAAATTTTGTCCAGATCGCATTACCGAGACCATGGATACCGTAAAAAATTCTAGCGAATTATCGGAAAAAAATTACCTAAAGCACTGACGTGAAGTCTGGAGTTTCGTCTTAGTTTGAAGATTTTTTTGACAGCTGCCAAAAATTTGTTGAATTTGTTTCTAAAACTGGAAAATGTGAATCTCCCTCAAGGTGGATGAACGAGCGCTCAAAAGCTCCTGACTTCACGGCAGTGTTTTCAAATTTTTTTTAGGATAAGGTTATGATCTTAAAGTTTCGTACATCTGAATTTTATTGTAGTTCTTGTTGTTCCATTCCAGAACCCTGATGAAAACTTTGAGATAACGTTGGAACTAATTGGACTTTTTTCCAAGAAGCTAGTTTTGTGAATGAAATACTTGACCTAGAAACCAATGAAAAGTCACTGAGTTTATATACATAGATCTCATCATCATTTATCTTAAATTATTTATAGTTATTCACATCAAAAGTGAGTTAGGGCAGAAATGTAATATTTGGTAATATACAAATAACTGCAATAATTCGAAAAAGGGAGCTATTTCAATATTACAAACAGATACTTGAATGATGTTGCTGCCACACCTCCACAAAAGTTACATCTCCTTGTAAAATACTTGTTACGGTTCAAAGTTGCAATCGCCAGTCAGTGGCGATTTAAATCCACTCGGATGCGCCGCCCATGTTTCCGCAGAGCGAAAAATAAAATTCAAAAGAAACTAATTGATTATATCTATGCCTGAAGCTATATATCACGACTCACTAAACTCGCCAATTACAGTGTTCGCCTTTTGACTCAATTCGTCTATTGTAGGGGCTGATATAAAAATATATGTGTCATCTGCTTACAAAAATACACGTCCAACAGATTTGTGCCTAGGAAGATTATTGACATAGAGTATAAAGAGTTTTGGACCCGAAGTACTGCCCTGAATATCTCCTAAATCGATTTCATACAACGACGAAAAAACATCTTTTATTTTTACCTACATGGTATTCAAATGTCCAGAGTTGGCTAGCCTAAGAACCAATCATATGGGGAAGCCAGTCCTTGATACTCGCGAGGTAACAGCCAAGGCTCCTAAGGAAATCGTCTATTTCATCAACACCATTGAAGTTTGTATGAATGTGTAGGGTTGAGAACAAAAAAAAGATCCATGTGGTCATGGTCATAGTTCCCAGAAGGCTAACCGAGCCATAAAAACCCCAGTTCAAATAAATAAATAGAAAAGTCCAGGAAGGTGGCTAAAGATATTCGTTTGGTTAACTTTTGTCTCCTGATTCGAAAAGTAGTAGTTATGGTAGGGCGCTGAATCAATATAACCGAGATTCCATCCTCACCGCCCTAAGAATGAGTTTTGGGTGCATATTGAGGATCAATTAATTTACTGTTACAGGTTTCAGGAAAATTGAATATTTTGTCTTAAGGACTTCGTTTCAGGTACCGAAAAGTATAAGCTTTTGTCAATATTCGTTTGCAACTCCTTTCTTTTGTTTACTTGGAAATTATTGAATGTGTTCGCAACGTCCTTTTTCTCATCGTAATATTTTTCGTTATTCGAAATTATTTCGGTGAACTTTGGTTTGTTTGGGCATTTAATGCAAAGATACCCAAAGTTTTATAAGTTGTATATATTGATGAAATAGTTGTAATAAGCAAATTTCATCAACGTGTTCAAAAAGTTTCCATATTTTTTACAACCATTAGCCAGGTCCGAGGAATGATTCTTAATTAACTGTTTTTTGTAGATAATCAAAACGATACAGTTCTTTCCAACTTCATGATTATTACCGGAAATGATTCTTTACCTGCTGTCCACCTGCAGATATCGTTCTTCCTTCTAACAGCCTGGCATCATCGTCTTCGTCTTCACTTTCACTGGAATACGTTGCAGCATCTGGAACAGGAGTGGCCGGTCTATTGTGATTCTCTATAGGGAAAGTCGACAGACTTTGTGATCCAGACTGTCCGATTGTTGCGTATATAGGATCTTCTTCATGGTGGAAATCATTGAATTTGTCCTCTGATTCACAACCGTTGATGTCATTCATCAAAATTTCCTGAAATAAAAAATCAAATTGAAGCAGTTGTCTTATCAACATTAACTCTCAGTCATGTATCTTTCCTGAGTAATAAAATTGCGAATGTCAATCGAGGCATTCAGCCTTTTCCCAAATTGTTTTTCCATTGTATGCTGAAAATATTTCGTGGGATAGTTTTCTCTTCGATTGTATATATATTTTCGAGAACAAACATCAAACTTTTCTGAACAAAGATTGCAGCTAGCAACTATCTGGAAGTGAAATTATTTTCCTAGGTATCTAGTTTTAACTATTGGGTAAACAATTAACAGTGCTGTGCCTCAGGTGGCGTAAGGACACAGTAACAAAGCCTAAACAGAACACAACCGGGTCTACTAACTCGCACAAGCTCTGAGCTTCTGAGGGGTCTCACAGAGACCTAGGAGAGTCGGTATATAAACAATAAACAACAATTAACAATTGACTGACTTCTGCGTCTTATTGAAATATCGGCTGAAAGGTTCCAGGTCTAGCAGGAAACACAACAGTTTTTTGGCAAAAATCATTTTATTCATCGACATAGTTTCCTTCTAGAGTGGTACAATCAGTCCAACGTAGCTATAACATTTCGATACCTTTTTGAGCGCTCGATCTACTTGAAAGAGGGCTATATCATTTCGACACGATGTCTGTATTTTTCGAATTTTGAGCCGAAAATGGTCTCAATCGACAAGGTTTGACTCACTGATGACGAATCCGTCGAAAAATTTGAGTCTATCCATCCGTCCGGCCGGCTGTATAAACGATAACTCTCGAACGAAACTACCCAGAAACTTGAAATTTTTAGGGAAGGTTTGAATTCCGCGGTTAAATTTGTTATTGGGCAAAATTCGACGAGAATTCCGTAAATATGGCTGTTCGAAATTTTGTTCTCTGATAACTTCGAAACATCGAAACTACTAATTCGATCGAGATGACATTTTGCACTCAGATGGAGAATGACGTGTTCAAGCTACATAACGTTTATCAATGAGCAGAATAAGACTAGGGGTTTCGTCGTTCGAAATTCAGTTTTCTTGATAATTTCAAAACTACGGATTCGATCGTGACGAAATTTTATATTTAAATAGAGAATGACATATTCAAGCTACATTTTGTCCAGATCGCATGACCAGAACCATAGAAACTATAGAAAATCATAACTTACGAATGGTTTGGATCGCGAATTTTGCGTTCACGTTTATCAATGAGCAAAATTGGACCAGGGGTTCCGTAAAAATGGCAGTTCAAAATATTTTTATCCTGATAATTTCGAAACTACTCATTGGATTGGAATGAAATTTCGCACGTAGATAAAGAATAGTGTATTCAAACTACGTAGGAAATTTTGTTCTGATCACATCACCAGGATCATAGATACCGTAGAAAATTCTAGAGATTTATCGAAAAAAAAATTGTTCATCTATGTATTACAATGAAAATTGTCCTCTTTACAATAAATTACTATTACGTAACAAGTCCGGTAAATATGTACTGTTTTTTTAGACGAGTAGACAAAATTCTAGCGTTAGCGAGTCCTGGAAGTCTGCGACCCCAAAAAAACTGTTTTTGGACGTGTTGCGTATACTATTTTTTCGGCAACCGTGTAGAATAACAAATCGATGGGACAAATTTCTTTATTGTGATAAAAAAAAATTGTAATAGAAAAAGCTTGGTGCTGGTTAATAGAAGAAGGAAGGGGTCGAGCCAGTACCGATAGAATAAGTAGGTTTATCTATCTGAAAAGTACGAGAAAAACGAAAAAGGAACTGCATCTAAAAGAGTTAAGAAAAAAAAGATGAACGATTTGGAGAATACTGCGACCGTGACTGCGACTGAAGAATCTAGTGAAAATGATGATAAAAGTGAACTTCATGACGATTCAAGAGACAATTGTGTCAATGACCAATACCGAGAAGAAGATGAAAGCGATAAATTCACATCCACAACGGAAGGAAAATAATACGCTGTCCTCTTCAAAGAAAATCATTTCATTGGAGTCTTATCTCAATAAAATAATGAAAGAACAGTAACATTTTTATATGACAATATGAATGAATTTTACTGGCCCCACCCCTCAAATACTGACAGGAGTCTCACAGACACCTCGAAGCGCACAAATTGTCATATCTTCTACCACTTCAAGAAACAGATCTGTTTTCACCTCGTGTATTGAAATAATTGATTCGGGCCATTCTTCCAGAACCCCCAGTACCGGAGTTTAAAACACAGGATGCAACCCTTTCCACTCGAAAATACTGGCACATATTTCCTACTAAATTGAGAATAAAGATCACATAAAAAAATTACGAAAAGCACTGCCGTGAAGTCAGGAGCTTTTGAGCGCTCGTTCATCCACCTTGTAGGTAGATTCGCATTCTCCAGTTTTAGAAACCAATTGGAAAGATTTTGACAGCTGTCAAAGAAAATTTCAAACTGACGAAATGATATAGCCCTCGTGGAAGTAGAAAGAGGGCTCAAAAATGATTGAATCAAATGAAATTTTGACGGGTATCATTTGAAAATCATAAAGATTCTTTATCTGCGATGCCACCTGTGGGTCAGGCCTGTTATTTTTCAGCCAATGTTACATATTTCGTGTGTTTTGTATAAAAAATGGATGTTATATTCGTAGTATTTTTCAATGAGCGGTCGTTTAGGAGGCCGTAAACGGTCAAGCTGCTCAATCGAACGATAGAATCAATCAATTCATGCGCGCTTCAATCAGGCTTTCAATCTTTCGATCAAAACTTCCTCATCAGTGGAAGACGAGATGTAGAGTAGGGCGTATCTTGGTTTTTCTTTTCGAACTTGTTGTTCAAAATATTGATTTTGGGGACGAATAATGTTGACAAATGGAGATTTAGCTTCCCTCGTCTCAACACTGGTTGCCCTTGAGCAAAAAAAAATTTAGAAAAGCACTGCCGTGAAGTCAGGAGCTTTTGAGCGCTCGTTCATCCACCTCGTAGGTAGATTCGTATTCTCCAGCTTTAGAAACCAATTGGAAAGATTTTGACAGCTGCCAAAAAAAATTTCAAACTAAGGCGAAAATTCAGACTTCAAGTCAGTGCTTTAGATGCCCAATTTTTTTTTCGATAATTCGCTAGAATTTTCTGCGGTATCTATGGTCTTAGTAATGCGATCTGGACAAAATTTCCCACGTAGTTCGAATATATTCTTCATCTATGTGCGAAATTTCATTCCAATCCAATAAGTAGTTTCGAAATTATCAGGAAAAAAATAGTTTGACGGACGGACAGATTCGAATTTTTCGGCGGATTCGTCATCAGTGAGTCGAACATAGTTGTTTGAGACCATTTTCGGCTCAAAATTCGAAAAATACAGACATCGTGACGAAATGATATAGCCCTCGTGTAAGTATTACGAGCGCTCAAGAAGACGACGTTGATATAAGGAGTGTAGAACTGAGAAACCATTTCACTCATGAACGATAACTCAACTTCTTGCGTGAATCGGAACAAGGGAAATATATGGACATCTTGAGAATGGACTCAGAAAGTTCCGAGTTTTCGCAAAACTCATTTTGGGTAGTGCACTCCATAGTGTTCATAGATTGACTGACGCAATGTTTGATGGAAATAGCCGTAGACGATCAAGCGTCCTCTTCGACCGATTGAGTCATTCGAACTTTTCATCAATCACCATCAAGCCTTGATTCAAGCATCGGGATTCCTACCTGGTCAATTCAATCGATTGATTCAAGATTTTGATCAAAATGATTGACCGTTTACGGCGTGGAGCGCGACAAAGGAACATCAGAGAATGCATCGGGCGCAGTTTTAACGGTTTTCTAATCTCAGTACAGCCGCATTCTGAACAAAATTTCATGCGCATAATACATTGGCTCTTTAGGCGAAAAACATAAATGTAAGATTCAAGATCAAGATTCTGCTTCACCTACTTCATTAGATTCCTCAGAGAAGGTATTTGGAATATTTGTACTAACGGGTGAAGCGATCGGAGATGTACCGTCACTTTTGTTGTAACTGTCATCTTCTATCTGAAAGAGAAAATTAATTGTATTAGTTGGAGAAAATTTGATATGATACGTATTTGTTATTTTTGAATAAATTTAATATTTATTCATTTATTAATTCTTCAATAAATTGGCCCGAATACTTGTTTTTCTCCCTACAGTTTTCTATCCCTAATTTTCATTCAAAGGGAACTAAAGACCATATATAATAATATTGATATTACTTGGAAATATTGATCAATTTGTCCATTTGATTGAATTGAATTTGTTGAATAAGCGTTCAACAAAGTTTCAAATATTATGTTTACTCACCCAAGGAATCAATGACTGTATCACAAACGTTACTGGATTTTTTGCATTCCTTATTATTTGTACAGCTCCCTCATGGGATGTTTGGTCTAGGCTCACTCCATTGACTTCTAATATTCTATCGCCAGTTTTGAACTTTCCCGTTCTTCCTGCTGCACTATTTGGCACTACGCTCTTGACGAAAATTCCTAGCGTTGTATTACTGTTATCATGTTGAACTCGAAGATCAACCTGAGAAAACAGTGAATTATTCTTTCAATTGAATCTAACAGTTACTATTCGAATATTGGTATTATATTTCTTCACATATTTTTCACTTACTCTTCCCCCAACAATGCTTATTCCCAAACTTGAACTGGGCTCACGGAAAACTGTTACGCTATGGGTAGAACCCCAATGTTTGTGAAGGGCAGGACTAGAGGGCGCTCGCCTCTTAGTGGTTTTTATGTCATTATCCACTCGAAGGACCGTCATTGGGAATCCTGTGCTACTGAAATAAGAAGAACAAAATACAATTATTCATAAAAATCAACAGCTGCTCAAATATACTCGAAACTTCGTTGGACAGAATTATTATCAAGTAAATTTTTCAATTAAGTTCTGGTGGTTGCGATACGTCGGTAAACATATGAAGAGCTTTCCAGCCACCGTAAGGGGCGCAGCCGCTGCGCCTCGGGAGTGCTCCACACTGGAGTTTCACCGTTCCAGTACCGGAGCGTCAAACACTCTCGCTACCTTCCCCTTTCCCCTGGTGCACCACACGAATTTGCGGGGCTTCAAGCCCTGGCAGCTGTCCAACGCCAAACCCGTCATATTTGCGTGAAGCACCAGTGCGTCAAGCCTCGCAGTAACACGCACCT
Source organism: Aphidecta obliterata (assembly GCA_963966015.1). NCBI lineage: Eukaryota > Metazoa > Arthropoda > Insecta > Coleoptera > Coccinellidae > Aphidecta > Aphidecta obliterata. The sequence goes on from OZ014427.1 coordinate 34,343,926, forward strand.
GGCTGGAAAGCCACTATCGATTATAAAGTTTCATGACGAAAGTGGAGCGCGAGGCTCAGAAACACGTCGTCATCTCAGTGTAGAACTCCAGATCATTGTTAATAGGTACCTATGCACAAAATTCTTCCTCTCAGCAATTATTAGAGTCTGAGAACGGGCCATATAACTATTTATTCATTTATTCGAAATGTGTTAAACAAGTGATGAGACTGATCTTTCATCTACCAAGGTTTTCGCGCGCATGTTTCTATAAACAAGAGTTATGATCATTTTTGTGAATGAATATTGGTCGTCTATCTGAAGTTTTCAAATTTCAAAATGAGACAAGAAAATATGTATTAGATAGACTAATAAAAGCAAGCCAACAAATCAATACATGTAACCCCATGAAACATCGAAATTCATCCTTTGCATCTGCAGACCGGTTTCGCCGTTTTACGGCTCGTCAGTACAGATCAGCTCAGGATGAACTCGACGTAGCAGACAGCTACCCAAACAACCTAACGCGATGACGGTTAGAGATCATTTCTCTACTCACGCCACCTGTCGGCCGAAGGAGCAACTGAATGCAATCCATGATGGTCCATGTAAAGATTTCTTGGCTCCCCTGACAAAACCAAAACAAGCAACAAGACCGTAAACATTACGGCCTAGTCAGATAGACGACCAATATTCATTCATGTCAATTATTCTGGCGAATAAGGTTGTAGCTTAAACCCTTATTACCACTTGTGACTACTAGGCCGTAATGTTTACGGTCTTGTTGCTTGTTTTGGTTTTGTCAGGGGAGCCAAGAAATCTTTACATGGACCATCATGGACTGCATTCAGTTGCTCCTTCGGCCGACAGGTGGCGTGAGTAGAGAAATGATCTCTAACCGTCATCGCGTTAGGTTGTTTGGGTAGCTGTCTGCTACGTCGAGTTCATCAGTAGCGATTGACCTCTCGAGTAGTGCAGACGTATTGTGAAGTGCGCATGTGTACCAAGTGAGTTGAATCTAACGAATTTTAGTGTATTGCGTGGAGTCCAGATCAAACGATCGTTGGTTCCGCGATGGAGAAATATATTGCTCAAATGTGTTCCATGGCCCAAGAACTATCAGACAACGATATGGATGATTTTTTCCTGGAAATATCGAAAAAACTGAAAGATGCGAGGAAAACAAGGAAAAGCAACATAAATAAAGAAGAAGAAGAAAAATTCAATGAAGGACAACCCGCTTCGAAAAAGATAAGGAAAACTACGACGAACAAGCTAACAACTATCGAAAATGGAACCCCAATTTATAATAGATACGAACTTTTAAGCAGCGATGAGGAAAATCAAATGGACATCGAGGAAATCGTACAACAAGAGGAAGAAGAAGAAAAATCTATTATCACTAAACCGGAAATGACTCAGAACCAACCCGATAAGAAGAAAAGAGAAGCCCCAATTCAACAACAGCCGACCCATAAAACTGAAAGGATTTCTAACTTGATTTTGAGGAATAAATCAAGGTGGAACGAAATCAATAAAATCATTAAAACAGCAAATATTGACTGCAAAAGGGTGAAACTAGTATCTCAAGGGATACAAATCGAGCCCAAAACTGAAACAGATTACCGCACTCTCTACAAGATACTTAGAGAAAAAAATGAAGAATTCCACACTTACGGACTAAAAAGTGAGGAAAAACTGAAGGTAGTACTCCGAGGAGTACTTATTGAATCCAATGAAGACGAAATAAAGGAAGATTTGGCAAGGTTACCCGGTGACTAAAGTAACCAGAATGAAAGGAAAGAAGGGATTCCCAACCCCCCTTGTAGTTGTGGAGATTGATAAAGCTTATAAGGCAATCTTCACAAAATTGGAAAAATGCTGTGGAATATCAATCACAGTCGAAAGTTTGAGGATCAGAACAGGGGTAATCCAATGTTACCGCTGTCAATTGTATGGTCACTCCCAAAAGTTCTGTCATGCTGCATACAAATGTATGAAGTGCGGAGAAGAACATGTTACCGCTGAATGTAAAAAACCAGTGACAACAGTACCGAAATGTGCGAATTGTGAAGGCGATCATCTGTCGACCTACATTAAATGTACTAAGAATCCGAACAACCCGGACATAAAAAGCCCAAAATATAAGGAAGCCCCGCTCCCCAAAGAGAACGTATGGCAGAAACGTACAGAAGAAAGGAGAGAGAAATTGGCCAAGAGAGAAGAGACGAAGGTAAAAATACCTGAAAAAGTTCCTGAGAAAAAAGAAGAGATAAAACATAAGAAACCTGATGCACCCAAGCAAAAATCAAAAGACGAAGATGAATTAGCCGTCATTCTAGGAAGAATGACTCTAACGTTATGTTCAACAAACGCGACCATAGAACAAAAGATCTCCTTCATAGAAGAGCAGGACAAATTGATAAGACTATTCAGACAGAAATGAACGATAAGTCCTTCAAAAATTTGAATATTGCGTTTTGGAACGCAAATTCGATCATTCCAAAAAGACAGGAACTAATACTCTTTTTGGAAAATAACAAAATAGATATTCTCCTTTTGGGCGAAACCCATCTGAAACCGACAATGACGATGAAAATAAGAAATTACGAGATTTATAGAAGAGACCGACTAACAGGCAGAGGAGGTGGAACAGCTGTCCTAGTGAAAAGAGGAATAAGCCATACTGAATTACCAGATGTTCAAGGAAACAACATTGAGGAAAAAGGGGTAAGTGTGCAAACACGCGAAGGCCAAATTAACATTTATTCTGTTTACAGGCCCCCACAAAGCAACCTAGAAGAAAAGGATATCACAGCCTTCTTCCAGAACAAAAGACCAACCATAGTAGCAGGAGACTTGAATGCAAAACACCCAGACTGGAACAGCAGACGAGTAAATAGTCAAGGCAATAAACTCAAACAAATCACCGACAAACATAATTTACTAGTTGTCGGCCCAGATGACCCCACACACATCCATGTCGCAACAGGAACGACGGATGTCCTGGATATAGCAATAATGAAGAACGTAAGAAAAAATTACGAAATCGAAACCAAGATGGATCTATCATCGGATCATTGCCCTGTGATCCTGACTTTGGAAATAGAAACTGACAGATCACCTACCAATAGGAAAACAATAAACTGGAAGAAATTCAAAGAAGTCTTCAAATCCACAAGTGTTAAGATAAACAACGAAGAAGAAATAGATGAAGCAATCGAAGATTTAGAGAGAAGAATCATCGAAGCCCAGACACAGTCAAGTAAAACTAAACAAATACCGAAGAAAAGTCCTTTACCTGTAGACGTGCAAATTTTACTGGAGGAAAAAAGGAAGGCCAAGAAACAGTATAGACGGACACTACACCCAAATGATAAAACTATACTAAATAAACTAACCAACGAGGTGAAAGCCAGAGTCCGTGAATTATTTACGGAAGAGTGGGACAAAAAACTAGAGAATCTAGATACAGAAGATCGATCTTTATGGCAAATGGCATCAGCATTAACCGGGAAGAAAACGAAAACAAAGATTCCAAAACTGACAAAAGGAAGTCAGACAGCAATTACGAACGAAGAAAAAGCTGAAATGTTCGCCGACTCGCTAGAGCAACAATTCAAGCCGAATCCGAAGAACAACGACGACAGGTTCAACAAGTCAGTAGAAGAAATTGGGAATATACCAGCCACCGACCACTATGGAACAAGAGAAGAAATTAATGAACTAACCAGAGACGAAATAGAAGAAATTATTGGACAACTGAAAAACAGAAAGGCCCCCGGAATCGACGGAATTCAAAATCAGGCTCTCAAAAACCTACCAGATGAAGCGCAAGAAGAAATAGCAGAAATAGCCAGGGCTATGCTACGAACAGGACATTACCCTAAAAAATGGAAGACATCTGACACAATACTGATATGGAAAAAAGGGAAAAAGGACAAAAACGACCCAACCAACTATAGACCTATAAGCCTACTTCCTGCACTGAGCAAAGTGATAGAGAAGGTGATATACAGAAGAATAGCAGATTTCGTGAAAATCAAGAAAATAATTCCAGACCACCAGTTCGGTTTCCGCACGGAACATTCGACAGTACACCAACTGGTCAGATTAACAGAAGATATAAAAGAAAAGATGAACCTATCTACAGACACCGGAGCCGTTTTCCTGGATATTGAAAAGGCATTTGATAAGATGTGGCACCAAGGTCTGATATACAAGATGAAGATGTGGAAGTTTCCAGCCGAACTGACTAGATTGATACAAGCATACCTGAAGGAAAGAAAATTCAAAATCAACATAGATTGTACGAGGTCAACCACCAGGAAAATTGAAGCCGGCGTACCACAAGGATCGGTCCTAGGACCGTTGCTGTTCAACATATATATGTCAGACATACCAAAAATGGGAAGATGTAAGATTGCCCAGTTTGCAGATGACACTGCTGTATACTATTCCAGCAGAATGAGGAAATCGATAACGAAGCAACTCCAGATAGACGTAGACAAACTGATGAGCTATTTCAAGAAATGGAGGTTCAAGATAAATGCAAAGAAAACAGTTGCCATATACTTCGGCGGCACAAAACTGAAGAAGGAAAAAGCAGGGAACGTCATGATAGAAAACCAGAAGATAGACTGGGAAGATGAAGCGAAATATCTGGGCGTGACCCTAGACGAGAAGCTGAAATTTAACAAACAAATGGAAGAAATCAAAAAGAAGACCAGGCAACTACATGGGTATTTATATCCGCTCCTAAATGCAAACAGCAAACTTTCGCTAGAAAACAAAATGAAGATAATCAAGACAGTGCTAATACCAAGCATAACGTACGCAGGAGTAGTTTGGTTCAATGTCGAAAGTTTCAAAAAGAAAGATCTACAAAGTACGTTGAATAAAATAATAAGGATAGCAGTAGGTGCCCCATGGTACGTCAGCAATAAACAAATAAGAGAAGAATTGAAAATACCAACAATCGAGGAAATAATTAACAAACAAACCAAGAAGACAATCGAAACGATGAAAGAACACGAAAACAAAGAAATAAGAAGGATGGTAATGATACCAGTCAGAACTACAGACAAGAGGAAATATCTCTTGCAAAGAAGCCAATGACGGATAGCCAAGAACCACGCAGAAGAGAGGAGGACCTCTCTAAGTAAACAATAGAAGGAAAAAGGAAAAATTATATTAAAGGCGAAGGGAAGTAAATTCCAGTCCTTTTCAAAAACCAGGACCTATGATGATGACGTCGAGTTCATCCTGAGCTGATCTGTACTGACGAGCCGTAAAACGGCGAAACCGGTCTGCAGATGCAAAGGATGAATTTCGATGTTTCATGGGGTTACATGTATTGATTTGTTGGCTTGCATTTATCAGTCTATCTAATACATATTTTCTTGTCTCATTTTGAAATATGATCATTTTTCCCTAATGTCTATAATTTTCGAATTTTAAGCCGGGAATGTTCTCAAACGATGAACTTTGAAAAAGTGGAAATGTTTCTACACCCCATCAAATGAAATCAGATCAAATTTATTCATTTTCGTAAATAGTTACAGTTATCATCACTACATAAATTAAGAACTATACGATCTAATCAGTGCTTGTATGTCGAAATGAATAACAAATCCAATACACAAATAAATTCTACCCCACCACAGACCACCACGGAATATCTACAAGATGATGCCAAGGTACCCAAAGTTTGAACCGAAAGTAAATTATTACAAGAAATATCCCTTTCTTTATATTATGCTACTAAAATGTTTCGCGTAATAACCCTAAAAATTCCATATCGCGTACCATTAACTACTGAGTAAAATATATCGGAGTTTTCTAGTGTGAACTCTTTAATAAAAATTCTGGGTGTTCGGTTCCTCATGTTGAAGTTATTTCTGAAGAGAACTGGTAGGAGGCTATGAAATTTCGGACCCCACTAAGTTTGAGCTGGTCGGGAACATTGTAGCAGCCTTTGAGAACGGAGAAACCAGTCTGGGGCTTTTCCTGAATCTGCCTAAGGCTTTCGACTGCGTTAGACATGATATTCTCCTGAAAAAATTGGAAAACTGTGGAATACGAGACAATCAACTGTTGTTACTGAAAAGTTACCTAGAAAACCGCCGACAACAGGTTGTACTGCAGGTAGAAGGAGAAGAAATCAGGTCTCGCGAAGAGGTAACAAAACATGGTGTACCCCAGGGTAGTATTTTAGGACCTATTTCATTCGTAATATATATTAACGACCTACCAGATAATGTCAATTACCAATCAAACGATATTGGGGACCTACCTATGAGTGTCGACAACTTTTATATATATGTGGATGACACCAACAAAATAATTAAATAGAAAAACATTGAACAACTAATATGTAACACACTAAGAGAAACAAAAAATTGGAGTTGTGGTTCTCCGGAAATGGGCTCAAAATAAATAATGACAAAACGGAATGTGTTCTCTTCACAACGAATAGACCAAATACAACCACACCGGAGCGAATAAATTTTGGTAATATGGAGATCTCAATCACTCATGACGTGAAATTTTTGGGAGTGTGGTTGGATAAAAGTCTGAAGTGGGATAGACACATTGAGTACATATCAAAACGCCTAACATCAGTGAATTACACATTGAGAGTGCTCAAGCCACAGCTGGAAATCTCTGTCCTGAGGACTCTATACTTCTCAAACTTTTTGTCCATTTTAAATTATGGAATGATAGTTTGGGGAGGAACTTCTGGCATCCAGGAGCTTTTTGTGCTGCAGAAACAAGCCTTAAGAATAATTTATGGCCTTTCTTTTGGACAATCATGTCGAGGTATCTTCAAATCGAATAATTTGATGACTGCCATACGAATCTATATATTTAGATGTCTATTTTTTGTTCGTAAATATCCATCTTATTTCATCACATTCAGGAATACTAACAACACAAGAAGAAATTTTCCATTTCTATACCCATCTCATCATTTGAGTATAACAGAAAATAATATACCTTACACCTGCCTGAAATTTTATAATTCATTGCCGAGAAAATTTTCATGATATGGAAATCAAACCATTTAGAAGAGAAATACAGTCATTAATAATAAGATGTGAACCTTATACTGTAGAAGAATTTTATAATTTTTGTAAGAATATTTGATTTTGTTTTTTTGAAGTATTTCCTTTCCATTGTACTTGTACTGGACTTTTGAAATAAAGAGATATTATTATTATTATTATGATTGTGTTCTTGCAAATCTTGGATAGACTACTGCCTGACCAATGGCATATCTAGTTGGGTAAGAGTGCTCAACCAGTATTTCCTTCACTTTCATCTTTTTCAAAATACTTTTCTAAATATAGCTATAGCTGTCTTATACTTAGCTGTGTGATTCCGGAATAAGTCTGCCTGTCTATCTTCCCCCACCTTACGTATGATCTTGAGTATAGTATTCAGAGCGACTTCCAAGTTTCTCAGGTGAATATTGTAAGCACCACCCCACGTAATTCCATATCATAGAATTGATACTACCGAAGCGTCATATACCTGGAGAACATTCAGCCACTTCCACTGCTACTGGCGCTGCCCGAAACATTTCCCGAAGTACGTTTGCAGCAGTATCAAAGGCAGTGAGTATTCACACTCTGCTCCATCATTTCCCTGACGATCCAATTTGTTCAATGGCATACGACGAAATTGCAGCCCCAGCGCCGCCGGTCCTTTGACTTCCGCACGAAAAACCGCCAAAATGGGGAGCGTACGACAACGCGAGTGGCAGCGGTAGGGGATAAGAAGTGAAGTGTGTACCCTGCGGAATTCCCGTGTTGATGTTAATTGGGTGACTGAGTTTATTTTCAACTTTGACATAATGTATCTAGTTGAAGTTAGCTTCCTGCCTGGTGTAAAATCTTCTTCAGCTCAAAGACCCGAAAATTTGCCTCGGAACAGGATGGATAAACGGTTGACGACACAAGCGCGAAATAGGATAACGAACTGGAAGAGAAGGGAGATTATGCGGGTAGATTCCTGGAATATAAAAACTTTGAACAACAAAGAACAGGAAACTTTACGAGAACTGAAGGAGAATAGAATAGATATATGTGCTCTACAAGAAACCAAGAAGAAAGGAAAAGGACAAAAAATGTATGACAACTTCCTGATAGTTTACAGCGGAGTAGATGAAGGTAAAAGAGCCAAAGAGAGAGAAGGTATTGCATTACACAGAAGCCTTGTCGGCCAAATACAAAATTCTCGATACATATCATCTCGGATAGTGTTAATAAGAATGATAACAGATACAGGTCCCCTGAATATCATGTCGATTTATGATCCAGAAGACAATAGAACTAAAGAAGTAAGGGAATCATTCTTTAATGAGCTTGAAGACATCAAGCTACCTCCACAAGAATCCACTATTATCCTTGGAGATTTCAACGCACGTATTAGTAGTGAATTCTGCAACGGTTCAATGAAGACCATCTTAATGAGAATGGAAAACTTATGATCAATCTCTGCTCGCTAAACGGATTGAGGATTAATAATACACTTTCGATCACAAACTCCAACACAAATATACATTCAGCAACACCCAAGAACAACATTCTCATTAACACAAATATCTTGCTTTCCCAAATATTGGACATCAGAACACTGAATTCAGCAAATGTGGGAAGTGATCATAGCTTGTTCCTCGAAAAAATAAAAACCAAATGCACCCCAAGAAGAAAGAACATACAAGCAGACCTTACACAAGAAAATATCAGTAAAGTAGAGGCCCTCTGTGACATAACTGTGGAGGAACTTTACCAGAAACGCCTTGAAGAGAAGATTGCAGAACACGCAATCAACGCTACGGATAATGTTGATGTCAGTTGGGAAAGATTGAAATTCAATATTAATGAAGCTGCTCTAGAGGCAGCAGGGACAGCAAAACGAAAACTCAACATCACGGAGAAATACGGAACGACGGTTTTGTGAGGAAGTCAAAATACAATGCAGATAAAAGAAAGGGCTGTACCTACTTGAGCTATCTCTCCAATCGATCTTTGGAGTCCTATAACATATTCAAAAGGACTCGAGAAGAAACTAACAAGCTGGTCAGACAAGTAAAGATGGATCATAGGGAAAACGTTTCCAAACAACTGGAAGGTGACTTCTACGGGCTCCAAAAACAAATACTCTTTATAAGATGCCAAAATGAAGAACTCAATGAACAATGAGACCTAGGAGAGTCGGGATATAAACAATATACAAAACAATACAATACAACTCATACCCGTAAGCCAGATCGAGGAAGAAACTTGGATCAGGCACCTCAAAGATCTTTATAGAAACGTAGAGACTTAGCAGCAAAAAGTACCCCCAATATACAAAAATGTGTTTTCAAATTCGAAGTGAACCTGAAAGGACGTGTCAGTATGACTTATTTGCTGCTGTTTGGGCCATATTTATTGATATCCAAAAATTAACAGTTTACGTGTTATTCGAGTTCTTGTTTTTTTCCAAAAATTATTGACCTCACTTCATTTTTCGTCAATTTTTTCTACGTTGACCAAGTTTTTTGATTATAATTTCGGATTATTTTTATCAGAAAAGGATATAATATGTATGAAAAAACTTGCCAAATTCCTTCTTTATTTCCTAAAAAAGTTTTGGTTAGAATGCAGACACTAGTTTCGTTTCAGAAGATCTTTTTATAAACAACCTTTTGAATGTCCGGCATAAGAATAGGGATTTGGCGTTAATGTTTGGATGTGAGCAATAGCTAATCTTTTGATAGGTCCTGACAACTTAAATGAAGAAAATTATGGAGAATTTTTGAGAACAAATATGGACAGTTTTTTGGACGAGGTTCCCTTGATTGACAGGCGTGAAATCTTATTCCAACAGGATAGGTGTCCCGCACACTATAAGCTGAACTTTCGTATGCCCTTGAACGAATTGTTTCCTAATCGGTGGATAGGTAGAGGATGACCTATTACATGGCCAGCGAGAAGTCCGGATCTAACACCGTTAGATTTTCATGTTTGGGGCAGTTTGAAAGACATAGTATATGAAAGGAAAAACATACACGTGCACAACTTTAGGAGAGAATAGACGGAGCAGTCAGAAGATTGAGAGTTGATTTCAGGACTGAAGAAATTAGAAAGAGGAATAAATTTCCTGATGAAACTTTGAGTTAAATTCGTTACTTCTCTTTATTTGCTTATATCCCCTTTCAAATCAAAATCTGCTGTATCGAAACTAGTGCCTGCATTCTAACGAAAACTTTTCAAAGAAATGAAGAAGGAATTTGGCAAGTTTTCAAAATAATTTTGTCATACATAAATTGTGAAGTTCGAAAGTTGCAGGCGAATTGATATTAGAAATTGACTATTCTTTTCTTCGTATACCAACTTCCAAATCATACGAATTCTTTCTCACAGCATATTTCCGCTTTTTTCATACATATTATATCGTTCTCTGATGGAAATAATCAATAATCTAAATTATAATATAATTGCTCAACGTAGAGAAAATTTACAAAAAATGGTGAAAGGTGAGTAATTTTTCAAAAAACAAAAAAATTCAAATAACTCGTAAACTGTTGATTTCTGGATATCAATAAATATGGCTTAGATAACAGCAAATGAGTCATAATAAAACGTCCTCCAAGGTTCACGTCGAATTTGGAAACACCCTGTATACATAAACAACAACATTGAAATAGATAAGGCAGATGTGGAGAAAGCACTGAAAAACCTGAGAAATGGAAACCCTCCAGGCCAAGACGACATCTCCAATGAACTTCTGAAATACGGAGGAGAAAAGCTGGTCCAAGAACTGACCAAAAGCACGAAAAAAATGCTTCACTATAACACGATTCCGGATGAATGGCGAATAAGTACTCTTCTGCTGTTATTGAAAAAAAATGATAAAAAGGAACCTGCTAATTACAGGGGAATAAATTTTTTATCTACCACCCTTCAGTTGATAACAAAAATTATGACAAATATCGTAACCGAACATACTGATCTCGCAGAGGAACAACAAGGATTCAGAACTGGTAGATCCTGTACAGATGCCGCATTCGTGATTAGACAAATGACGGAAAAGTAGTAAAAAAAAAATGCTGCCCTTAAATTTGAATTAGCTCGTTAATTTCACCAGGGGCGGACTAGGTTGTACATGTTAATGCTTACATTTTCAACACCCTGTATGATAAGGAGTTAAAAAACACAAATTTGGATACCTTGAACATTAAGCTGAAGAAAAGGTACTCCTCTTGTTCATTGTCGATAAAATGAACCGTTTTCGAAAAACAGGATAATAAAAGAAGTAACTTTTTTATTTCTATTAAAAAGAACCATGAATTCTAATTTTTTTTGTCTGCAATAAAGTGTCATACGAAAGTTACTCAGTTTTGCGAAAAAAAGTAGTGATGCTGGTGTGAGAAGAACAGTACGTCTAGTGCAATTGGAGGAAAATATTTTGGATACAGTAGCTGCTACTCCTTCAATAAGCTCTCGAAGATTAGTGGCACAGCTTAATACGGCAAAAACGACAATTCATGAAGTACTTCAAGAACAGTTGTTATACCCTCATCATCTGCAAAAAGTGCATCAACTACTTCCTGTGAATTTTCCTCGTAGAATCCAGTTCGCAAACTGGCTGTTAGATCACTAACGAACCAACACAAACTTCATTAGCACTATTCTTATTACCGATGAAGCAGGGTTTACCAAAGATGGTATTGTAAATTTACACAACTCGCATGTATGGGATGATGAAAACCCTCTTGCCACTGTTGTTCATCATTCTCAACATAAGTTCCAATCAATTAATGTTTCGGCAGGAATAATTGGCAATTTTTTGATTGGACATGCATATTGCCGCCACGATTGAATGGTGAAATTTATTTACAGTTCCTTTAGAACGCTTTCCTGGATTCAATAGAGCATTTGCCAATTGCAACCTGCCAAAGGATGTATTTTATGCATGATGGGGCCCCACCTCATTTTAGCGTTGGTGTACGGAACCACCTGAATACCGTCTATCCAAACCGTTGGATAGGCAGAGGAGGTCACATTGCCTGGCGTCCAAGGTCTCCCTACCTAACGCCAATAGATTTTTACCTGTGGGGTCATCTCAAAACCTTGGTGTATTCCTACCCGGTTGATACTAGGGAGGAACTCTTACAGAGAATCAAATTTCATTGTGATGTTATAAGAAACAATGCTTGGTTGTTGTGGCGAGTACCGCATTCCTCTACTATTCGTCGTGCCCGCGTGTGTATCAGAGTTCACGGAGCACATGTTGAATCCACTTATGAAGTTTTTAATTGATTATTTCCAATAAGCGTATTCAGATTCAATCGTTGCAAGCTTTAGTGAGAGTAGATTTCTAAAAAATTATTTTTGTTAAGGAGCCTTTCTGGGCCAAAACTGCATTGTTAAGAATCTTCGTAATTTTGCCGGATTCAATAAGGTAAACTCAAACTTTTTTGTTCCTTGAATAACTTTCGTATCACAATTTGTTGCAGTCGAAAAAAAAATAAAATTCATGGTTCTTTTTGAAAGAAATAAAAAAAATAATTGTTAAATTATTTTATTTTACGAAAACGGTTCATTTTATCGACAATGAACAAGAATAACTTTTCTTCAGCTAGATGTTCAAGGCATCCAAATTTTTTTTTAACTCCTTATCATACAGGGTGTTAAAAATGTAAGCATTTAAACGTACAACCTAGTCCGCCTCTGCTAAACTAAACAAGCTAATTCAAATTTAAGGGCAGTATTTTGAGAGGTCCTTACTATTGTTTATCATATCAAATTTTCATTGAACTTCATCAAGTATTTTAAAATTTATTCCATTAAATTGAATTTCCAGTGGCGTCATTTAGGAGGCCGTATCTCCGTAGGAAGGGCCGCTAGGAAAAAAAATTATGGAAACTTGTCATCTTATTCTTTTATGTTTTATTTGAATCCGAAAGATTTCCCACATTTTCCCGGACACCCTGCATATGAACAAAAAAGTCCAAGCAAAGATTAACAACGCACTCACTGCACCAATAATCGTGGAAAGAGGCATGCGACAAAGGAGCCTCTTTGAGTCCTTTGCTCTTCAACATAATCATGGACGAAATAATCAGACAAGTTTGAAACCTACGGGAATACAAAATGGGAAAAAAAGAAATGAATATCTTATGCTTTGCAGATGACGCTGTACTAGTAGCAGAAAATGAGGATGATCTCCAGAGACTTCTGTTCTTGTTCAATAAAGTTTCCAAAACACTCGGTATGACAATATCCGTAGCCAAAACTAAATGTATGACTACATCTGAAACACCTTCAAATGTAAACTGATGGTAGACGACATTATAATACATCAGGAAATGAAATTTACCTATCTTTGCATAAAAATATCAAGCTATGGTGACGTGGAATCAGAAGTGCGACAAAAAGCAATGAAAGCAACAAGAGCAGCTGCTCAATTGAATGATGCCATTTTCCGAAATGAACATCTTCAGAAAGAAACAGGCCAGAATTTATAAAACGGCAATAAGGCCCATTCTCACTTATTCGGCAGAAACCAGACCTGAGACATCAAGAACACGACAAATAATAGAAACAACAGAGATGAAAATAGTTCGAAGGATAGCAGCTAAATCATTGTAGGACGGAGAGAGGAGCGAAGACATCAGACGAATGTGTAAAATGGACAACGTAAATGACTGGGTTCTAGGAAGGAAAATGAAATGGAATAAACATATACAGGCACTACGTGACTCTTTCTCAGTTGTGAATAAAGTATATAAAGACGAGTCAGGAATGCTTTCATTCGTTTTTCTATGACGTCCCCCTGCGAAGATATATGTGCCTCCAAATGGTACTGCCCTATCAATTTTTTTTGTAATAACTCCCGAACGACTCAACCGATTCTGTTAATTTTTTGAATTTTAAGTCAATACGAATATCCGAAAATGATTTGTTTCCAACACCGTCTCCATAAGTCCTCCTGATCGCCTAAAATGGACTGACCCTAGCACTTAATGGTCAGGAACTTTTTTTTGGTTGAAGATATCGGTGAAATTCCTACATTTGCGTATTTTATCATTAATTTTGCAAATAAAAGGTATAACACCGGAAAAATACACCGTTTTCGAGTTACAAGCATTTTCATGATTGAATATCCAAATATTTTTTCATGAATATTATGGAAGTTTCAGATAAAGAAACAATCACAGAGAGAGAAGTTTAAGTATCTTAGCAACAATAAATAACTGGCAATATTGATGAAAAAATATTTGGATATTCAATCATGAAAATGCTCGTTACTCGAAAACGGTGTTTTTTTTCGATGTTGCACTGGTATCCCTTTTTTTCGCAGAATTAATGATACAATACATAAATGGAGGTATTTCGCCGATATCTTCAACCAAAAAAAAATTAAGAAAAGCTCTGCGGTGAAGTCAGGAGCTTTGAGCGCTCGTACATCCACCTTGTAGGTAGATTCGCATTTTCCAGTTTTAGAATTCAATTGAAGGAATTTTCGACAGCTGTCAAAAATCCTCGAACTTAGGCGAAACTCCAGACTCCATGTCAGTGCTTCAGCTGACCAATTTTTTACAACTTAAGAAATGGTTGAGTTATGAATTTTTGGAAAAACGCTGATTTTCACGGTTTTTCTTGATTTTCTGCGGTAATAATGACCCGATTGAGCTGCACTAACACTCATTTCCTTCGCAGTTATTTTGTTGAAAATGTCAGCATCGCACTATTGGTTCAGTTTTCACAAGCAAAAAACTAAAAAAAAAAAAACTGTTTTTTTGTTTTTTTTTCGAAATAATAAGAAAAGTTATCATATTTGCGAGTCGAAATTATATCACTAAACCTCCACGGAACATCCCACGCACCCCACAACTCGAGGTTTTCTTCTACGATTTGTGTCGAGAAAAAATCTCTATTGCCTGGTCTATTTAGGAATAAGGAACATTTCAAAAAAATTACGAGAGTTATCGTGCTTACGGCCGGATGGACAGACTCGAATTTCCCGACGGATTCATCATCAGTGAGACCATTTTCGGCTCAAAATTCGAAAAATACAGACATCGTGACGAAATGATATAGCCCTCGTGTAAGTAGTACGAGCGCTCAAAAAGAGTTTCTGACAATAAAGTGCTAGGGTAAGTCTGTTCTTGGCGATCTGAAAGACGTATGAAGAAGGTGTTGAAAACAAAACAATACTGATATATATTATGTATTGACTCAAATTAAAAAAATTACCTGAATCAGTTGGGTCGTTCGAAAGTTATTACAAAAAATCTGAATTATGGGAGTACCATTTGGAGGCACATATCTTCGCTGGGGGGCGTCGTAGGAAAAAAATTTATAGCATTCCTGACTTGTCTTTATATACCTTAATCACATCTGAGAAAGAGTCAAGTAGTGCCGGGATACCCCGTTTGCAGAATGAACGACGATCGAACAGTGAGAATTTCGAGATATAAATCACCGTTGGGAAGAAGGACAGGAGTATCGACCCAGAAAGAGATGGAGTGTCAACTTGCCCGGATAGATGATGAAAAGTGGCGAATTTTCGATGTAGAATAGGCATTGTGCCTATTCAGAAGGAAGAAGATGACATAATGTATCCTATCCTGCGAATACTTTTTGAAAAAATAATCCAGACACACACCTCTCACTCCGTATTTTCCCAATCTTTGTAATAATAAATTGTGTAAGACAGAATCGAAGGCTTTTGCCAAAGCTAAAAATACATCTAAAATTTTGGAGCAAATAATATATTGTTGTTCAGTTTCTTGATGGCATATCCAGTTGATAATCCTTCACTTAAGCCATACTGCCTTGCAAATAACAAACCAAAGTGTTCCAAAAATGTATTTTGAACATTCTTCGAATATCTTCCGCCCTCTTCCAAGATAAACAGAAAACGTCATGATATGGATTTTTCGCTCGACACCAGGGTTTCTGGTTCATCTCTGTTCACCCATAACAAATTTATTATCATTTATCATGACTATATAGAACCATATAACAGACGTCGACGTGACTAATTATGACATTTTATTTTCAACTTCAAAAGAGGGAATCTCCGAACGCCAAATATCCTGAACACTAGATCAGAAAAACTCAATTTTCCCTCTTACGAGGAACAGCTTAAAAGCGGAGTTTCTATATTCAACTCATTTCAGCTATGCATTTTATGTATACACAAAATTTCAGCTGGATATGGTTTCTGAGATACCGAAGTTTTAATGAAGAATCTTTCAGTGCTTCAGTTCTTTCCCTTGAACGTTTGTGTCTTACAAATAACTCAAAAGATTCGATTCGATAAGATATGGTTTCTTTTTGAATTATTCAGGAAAATTTCAGATTCCTATAACACTCCGAGGCTTCTTTTTTCGATAGTTATCTTGTTGACGGAGGGCTGGGCGGGCGGATAAAATTAAATTCGACCAAGAATTTTTCATCGGAGAGTAGAAAATCGAAAACTATGAAAATATGAAATAATAAATGAATGATAACGCTCTCATCCATAGAAACAATACCACTAAAATGCAATGAAGAAAGTGGGGCACTGGATATAATGAACGTTTGTATAAAATTTGCTTTACTGTACTTAAATGTCTCAAATAGATCAACGGAATAACAAATTGATGAGTATCATTTTGATTTGCGTGTTATGTGCAAAATTTTTGATTTACATCAGTACCTACCCTTGGGAAACATTTCGAACGATATCTTTATTTAGCTTATATTACTATATAATATTAGTGAAAATAATCTCGTATTTACCTTTCATTGATATAACTACTCAAGTTAGATAATTCACCAATCAGCAAACCACTTAACTTTATGGGTAACTATGTCAAGAGTTGAACCGGAAAGAGTAAACTATCATAATAATAATAAAAGAGAACCACTTTCATTAACTCGGTCAAGTCCAATTGAGAAATGAATTTTTCTGGTAAGCTCGAAACATAATCCAATAATAGGGATTACATCCAGTATTGTTACGACTATCGATGAACTAGTTTCACAGTTCTCTATGCTGCGGATTCTAGAAGAAATTGATTCAAAAGGATTCCTGTTAAACTTTTCAAACTTTAAGGCTCGAAATTATTGTGATGCATTGGTAAGCAACTTCCAATCTTGGCCAGGAGTTCCTCCCTTCAGGCAGGAAATTTTCTGACCTAGGGTACTGAATCCGAATCTGCGGTTACCCAGTTTTTTTTATAGATTGTCGCTCATATTGATTACAGAATCACATCTGAGACTGAAGCAGCTGAATATTCCAAAATTCTTGCTTGACCGTAGCTATGAGCGTTCAACATTTTTAAAAATACAGCATTCGCACAGCAAATTGGTTTTGTGTCTAATTTCGTGCCGATTATTGAAACAAATACTGAAAAATTGTCACATCTGGAGATATGACATGTCTATTCATCTCAATTTCCAGCTTGTGGAGCCAATGGTTGGAGCATAATTTGAAAAATATGAAGAAGCGAATCACCATATACCTAATTATGTTTTTCCGTTTTTGAGCGCTCGTACTACTTACACGAGGGCTATATCATTTCGTCACGATGTCTGTATTTTTCGAATTTTGAGCCGAAAATGGTCTCAATCGACTATGTTCGACTCACTGATGACGAATCCGTCGGAAAATTCGAGTCTGTCCGTCCGGCCGTCCGTAAGCACGATAACTCTCGAACGGAACAACCTAGAGTCTTGAAATTTTCAGTGTGGGTTCTGTTCCCGAATGCCTCGGTTGAGTTCGTCAATGGGCCAAATTCCTCAAGGGGTTCCGTAAATATGGCCGTTCAAAGTTTTGTTCTCCTGATTACTTGAAAACTACAGGTTTGATCGAGATGGAATTTTGCACTCAAATGGAGAATGGGGTGTTCAAACTACATGTTAAATTTTGTCCAGATCGCATGACCAGAACCATAGAAACCATAGAAAATTGTAACTTTTGGACGTAAACGCCAGGGACTTGAAATTTTCAGGATGGGTGTGGATCTCGAATGTCGTGATCACGTTCAGCAAAATTATACTAGGGGTTCCGTAAATATGGTCGTTTGAACTTTAGTTTTCTTGATAATTTCAAAACAACAGATTCGATCGTGACGAAATTTTGTATACTAATGGAAAATTATATATTCAAGCTACATTTCTCCAGATCGCATGAACAGAACCATAGAAACCATAGAAAATCATAACTTTAGAACGGAAAGGCATAGCGACTTGAAATTTTCAGGGTAGGTTCGGATCGCTAATTTTGCGGGCACGGTCATCAATGACCAAAATTAGACTAGGGGTTCCGTGAATACGGTCGTTCGGAATCTTGTTTTCCCAATTATTTCGAAACTACGGATTCGATAGAGATAAAATTCTGTATTTCAATCGAGAATGATATATTAAAGCAACATTTTGTCCAGATCGCATGACCAGAACCATAGAAACCATAGAAAATGATAACTTCCGAAGGAGAAGGCCTAGGGACTTGAAATTTCAGGGTAGGTTTGTATCGCAATTTTCGCGGTCACGTTCATCAATGAGCCAAATTAGACTAGGGGTTCCGTTAATATAAATTTCGAAACTACTGATTGGATTGGAATGAAATTTTACACCTAGCTGAAGAATAACGTATTCAAAGTACGTGCGAAATTTTGTCGAGATCGCATCACCAAGACCATAGATACCGTAGAAAATTCTAGCGAATTATCGAAAAACCATTGGTCAGCTGAAGCACTGACATGAAGTCTGGAGTTTCGTCTAAGTTTGAGGATTTTTTGACAGCTGTCGAAAATTCCTTCAATTGATTTCTAAAACTGAATAATGCGAATCTACCTACAAGGTGGATGTACGAGCGCTCATGAGCTCCTGACTTCACGGCAGTGCTTTCCGTAATTTTTTTGAAATGAACCTTATTCCTGAATAGACCAGGCAATAGAGATTTTTTCTCGACACAAATCGTAGAAGAAAACCGCGAGTTGAAGGGTGCGTGGGATGGCCCGTGGAGGTTTAGTGATATAATTTCGACTCGCAAATATGATAACTTTTCTTATTATTTCGAAAAAACACCAAAAAAACCGTTTTTTTTTTTTTAGGTTTTTGCTTGTGAAAACTGAACCAATAGTGCGAGGCTGACATTTTCAACAACATAATAGTGGAGAATGAAAAGGCGAAGGAAATGAGTGTTAGTGCAGCTCAATCGGGTCATTATTACCACAGAAAATCTAGAAAAACCCTGAAAATCAACGTTTTTCAAAAATTCATAACTCAACCATTTCCTAAGTTGTAGCGCTGATTTTCCGGATGAGAGTAGTGGTTGATAGGTACTTTTTGTTGAGGGTAAGACCTTATATAATACGAACTGTCCCTACCATAATGTCTTTCTCAAAAATGATGAAAAGCACTGAGTCAAATCCAGACTTCACGTCAGTGACCAATTTTTTTTTTCGATAGTTCGCTAGAATTTTCTACGGTATCTATGGTCTTGGTAATGCGATCTGGCCAAAATTTTCCACGTAGGTTGAATACATTATTCTCCATCTATTTGCAGAATTCCATTTCAATCCAATGGGTAGTTTCGAAATTATCAGGAAAAGAATATTTTCGGAAACCCTAGTCTAATTTTGCTCATTGATGAACGTGACCCCGAAATACGCGATCCAAACCTATCTTGAAAATTCCTAGGCCTTTCCGTTCGAAAGTTTTGATTCTCTATGGTTTATATGGTTCTGATCATGCGATCTGGGAAAAATGTAGCACGAATATATCATTCTCAATTTGAATGCCAAGTTTCGTCTCGATCAAATTTTTTTTGAAATTTTGAAATTATCAAGAAAACTGTATTTCAAACGATCATATTTACGGCACCCATAGTCTGATTTTGCTCATTGATGAACGTGACCGCAACATCCGAGATCCACTCCTATCCTGTAAATTTCAAATCCCTAGGCCTTACATTACAAAGTTATAATTTTCTATGGTTCTGGTCATGTGAGCTGGACAAAATTTTTGCATGTAGTTTGAACACGTTATTCTCCATCTGAGTGCAAAATTTCACCTCGATCGAATCTGTTGTTTCGAAGTAATCAGGAAATTTTTTTCTCGAAATCGGTAGCAGATACGACAAAACTACAAATAACCATAAAGTTCAGTATACAAACAAAGCTGCTTTCTACAGTTTTTCAAATGAACAGTGGCTCACCAAAAAAAAAGTTCTGGAGGAAAACATAGGACAGTGTTCCAAAAAAAAAACACCCTGTAGATTTGCTATCAAAATTGGCATGTCACATAGTGTAAACTCTCAATTGTAATATCTATGCCAAATTTATGTTAAATATCTTGTGAAGTGTAAATACTATGCGAAAGAAACTTTGAAAAAATTCAAACTTTAACACCCTGTATCTCGAAAACGAACCGTTTGTGATCCCATGTTCATGGGACTTTTTTTTCTTGAAATTACTCAAGAAATCTCCCATTTCCGTTTGTATCTCCAATTTAGGAACACCCTGTATAATATGTATATCCACACCATAACAGTTCCTTACTTTAGATGAAAATAATTACAAATCGAGCTACGTTGAATAGAAATTAACTCAAAATTATTTTCGTCCAACACAATTGATTAAAAAGTAGAAGTTATTTCCTCTAGTTCCATGATATTCACGGTTTGAGAACTGAAAAGGGAAAATGGACCCTACTTTGCTAAGCTCATTATTGTTAATCCAATTAGTCTCGAAAGCATTGGAATAGGATTAAAAAAGTTATTTATAAACATAGTTGTTCCATGTGTCTTCAAAAGACATTGGACTTATGAGATCACGGGAATATACAGGATGTTCCTAAATTGGAGGTACAAATCAAGAGAAGAGATTCCTCGAGTCATTTTAAGAAAAGAAAGTCCCATAAACATGGGATCGCAAATGTTTCGTTTTCGAGGTACCTACAGGGTGTTAATGTTTGATTTTTTTTTCAAGTTTTTTTCTTATAGTATCTAGACTTCACAAGATATTCAACTGAAATTTGGCATAGATAAAACAATTGAAAGTTTACACCATGTAACATGCCAATTTTGATAGCAAATCTACAGGGTGGTATTTTTTCTGGAACACTGTCCCCTATTTTCCTCCAGATTTTTTTTTGGTGAGCCACTGCTAATTTGGAAAAATATTAAACCAGCTTTGTTGTTATACTAAACTCAATGGTCTCTTGTAGTTTTGTCTCATCTACTACTGATTTCGAGAAAAAAATATTTGAACGATTCTCCCGAAATCCCCAGAAAAATCCAAAGTGTCATAAAAATTCACCCTGTAGATTTGCTATCAAAATTGGCATGTCACATGATGTTAACTCTCAATTGTAATCGATCTACACCAAATTTCAGTTGAATATCTTGTGAAGTGTAGATACTATGAGAAAAAAACTTAATCTGTATCGCGAAAACGAAATATTTTTTATCAGTTTATCAGACTTTTTTTTCTTAAAATTACTCAAGGAATCTCCCTTCTTCGTTTATACCTCCAATTTAGGAACACCCTGTATAATGGATGATTTGCTATTTTTCTTTCGATTGCGCAATGAGCTTTTGAGCTTGTCTTTTCCAGATGTAACAAGCCAATAAGAATTTTGCTTCGTTACCCTAGTGAGAGGGTCCTCAGACTTATGGAGTGGCAGATGGCAATGCGTTCATTGCTTTATTAGGAGTGATGAAAGGCAAGCCTTCGAAGCTTTTGCAACTTCCGTTGGCTTGTCTTCTCTTTTGTCTTGAACCACCCTACCAGCGAAGCGTACGTAATCATGGGTCTAATAACTGTACTATATGACCAGTAAATCGTACTCCATTACAGTACCCAATTCCTTCCAAAAAGTTTACAGCATGTCCGGAATGCTGTGGCTTCCTCTTTCCTGTTGTGAGCAACAGGGCCTATTTTCTGAGGTCCTCGGTCACTCTTCGGTTTGCTAGAATTGATTTGATCCATTTCCCTGAATTATGGCGGTCTTTCAATGGATGAATAAGTTCATTTACGAACTTGCTATCTCCTTGGCTTCCTTTGTCGACTTTATAACAACTGGCTTTGTATAAAATGGTTATTTTTTTCAGAATACTATTCCTTATGTAGCGGTCCACGATTTTTTCCATGTTTTTCGAAATATGTGATTCTGATGGGGTGGTAGGATTTCGCCCTCTTTTCATCCTTTGGAGGTGTAGGCCAGAACAAGACAGGCCTTGAACATTTCTCACATTCAGGGGACCAAATATGTGATGACTACCTGGTGCCTTGTATGATTTGAAGCGTTCGATAGCACCCTTAAGGTGTGTACAGACATGCTCCGAATATCGTACCGAACCGTGTCGCGTACCCCGCGAGAGCGAATCAAATTCATCGCACGTAGAGGTGCAATTTGAATTCGTGAATTTGATTCGCTCTCGCGGGGTACGCGACACGGTTCGGTACGATATTCGGAGCATGTCTGTACACACCTTTATGTCTATTAGAAATAAAATGTTGTTGTCCTTTCTCCTATTCAGAGGGTTTTTTTTTATAGGATCTCCTGTAAACTCACTAGTGAATTTTAAAGTATGGTTATTATTCAGATGCAAATTAACATAATTAGTACTTTCCAAATGTAGACAGTACAGAGTGGTACTGCCAGATTTGTATGAACCTAGCCAAAGCATTTATTTCACTTGAAAATCGACGAGCACCAATATTCAACTACAATTATAATTTAGCGACAAATCGTGGCATGGTCAGTTTTTGCGGGTGAAGTGATGAAATATTTTCTTCAGAAAATTCATAAAATAAAAAGGCATCATATCATGAAAGTGCAGCCCAGAATTGAGGGAAAATATGTCCTGAATTTTTTACTCACTTCTTATTTTCCTGTGCTGTTTCAAATGCTGATCTTCTCCTTAATTTTTCTGGTCCAGGATCGTACGTGATCATCACGAATGAACGATCCATCACATTAGGAGCAGATTTGCTCTTGAACGGCAAATGAATGTCATTGAAAATATCATCATCACACATTTCTTCGTTCCTCATTTTATCCATGAAGGCTTTCATGCAATCTTGGATATCATTGTAGTAGTCTTTCAAACATTTCCTATATGACATGCGGTTAACTGTAGAATCTATAACGTCACTGAAAGACTTTTCAACATTTTCTGTTGATCCTTTTGGTCGTGGATAGTCGATTAAGAAAAATTCATCGCTACAATTGCTCTCTTGATAATTATCGTAACATTTCAATTCATCGTTTGCTCCACTTTTCTTAGGTAAATCTGTTTTTTCTGAAGTTACCGCTTCCATTTCTTTCAATAATTCACTCACAGAATTTTTTATTGAAATTGTTTTACAATTTGTGGGGGTTTCATCGAGATCTGTTGAGAGGTCCATTATATTATCAACATCGTGAGATTCAATATGTTTGTCTTTTATGTCTTCCGATAGAGATTCGTCCATACATGTTTCATAACCCTCTTTTTCTGATGAAAACTTGTCGCTTTGAGTATTTTGACTATCACCCCGGATTAAGATTTTATCTTGATGGTCCGTTGAAGTTGGGACTTCATTGTTGATCTTCAAACATCGGAAGTATTTTGTATTATTTGTACTCTTATAACTTATATCTATATCACTATCATCAATACTGTTTCCTTTCAAATTTGTTTTATCCGCATTGTGCTTTATTATTGTTTTATTTTGAGCATTATTGCATTGTTCCAAGTCTTCCAACTGTGAAGTACTAGTTGATGTGTTGAACGATGTGTCGTCATCAACGCATATGTGCAGTACTTCCAAGCATTCCTGGTACTCTTCTAGACATTCTTGGAAGTCTTCTAGGCCCGTTTGATCATCTTCAGTATCCTGAAACAAGAAATTTTGTATTCTGAACTACAAGAAGTTACCATATTAACGTGAACAATTTTGTTAGCGAATCTAAAAGCTTCAAATACAGAGCGTGTTGATCAAGGCTTTCTGCACACAGGCGTATCGTCATAGACGCGTATTTTTTTCTTAGTCGGAGGAATCCTCATGGATGAACTATATTCGACAGATACAACAGTAGTCGAGAGAGCCGCTTAGTGATCTGTTAGGGTGTGTCTCTGCTTTGGCTAGAGTTCGCAGAGATATTTCGTGAAGAAATTATTTCAAAGGTAAGTTCGCCTCACGATTGAATTGACGTTCTCGAATCTCGAGTTTAACTTAGATTAGAATTCGAGACGGTCGACAATGTCCTGAAGGAGCGCCAGTTGGGGTTGTTTGGAACGGGCGAGTATTGCCGTATCATCCGCATAGACTGCTATTTTTGAGCGCTCCTCCTACTTACACGAGGGCTATATCATTTCGTCACGATGTCTGTCTTTTTCGAATTTTGAGCCGAAAATGGTGTTAATGGACAAGGTTCGACTCACTGATGACGAATCCGTCGAAAAATGCAAGTCTGTCCCTCCGGTCGTAAGCACGATAACTATCGAAGGGAACAACCCAGAGACTTGAAATGTCCAGTGTGGGTTCGGTTCCCAAAGGCCGCGGTTTCCGTTAAAATGGTCGTTCGAAACTTTGTTTTTTTGATTAGGTACTTCAAAACTAAAGATTCGATCGAGATTTTGTCCAGAACGCATGATCAGAACCATAGGCACCATAGAAAATTATAACATTCGAACGGAAAAGCCTAGGGACTTGACATTTTTAGCATAGGTGTGGATCTCGAATGTCGTAATCACGGTTATCTATGATTATCTATGAGCACAATTAGACTAGGGGTTCCGTGAATATGGTCGATTGAAATTTAGTTTTCTTGATAATATCGAAACTACGGATTCCATCGTGACGAAATTTTGTATATTGAGAATGAAATGATATATTCAAGCTTAATTTTTTCCAGGGCGAATGACCAGAACCATATAAATTATAGGAAAGTGTAACTTTCGAACGTGAAGGCCTAGGAACTTGAAATTTTCAGGATAGGTGTAGATCTCGGTTGTCGACTAGTGAATATGGTCGTTTGAAATTTAGTTTTCTTGATAATTTCGAAACTACGGATTCGATCGTGACGAAATTTTGTATTTCAATCGAGAATGATATATTGAAGCTACATTTTGTCCAGATCGCATGACCAGAACCATAGAAACCATAAAAAATTAGAACTTTCGAACGGAAAGACCTAGAGACTTGAAATTTTCAGGGAAGATGTCGAATGTCGCGGTCACGTTTATCAATGAGCCAAATTAGACTAGGGGTTCCGTAAATATGATGGTTCAAAGTAATTTTTTCCTGATAACTTCGAAACTACTGATTGAAATGAAATTTTGCACAAGATGAAGAATAATGTATTGAAACTACGTGCGATCGCATTACCAAGACCATAGATACCGTAGAAAATTCTAGCGAATTATCGAAAAAAAATTCACCTGAAGCACTGACGTGAAGTCTGAAGTTTCGCCTTAGTTTGGCAGCTGTCAAAAAATTTTTCAATTCTTTTCTGAAACGTGAAAATGCGAATCTACCTACAAGGTGAATAAACGAGCGCTCAAAAGCTCCCGACTCCACGGCAGTGTTTTTTAAATATTTTTTTTAATCAGGGGGAATGCTTATGAACGAACTATCTCCGATAAATAGAACAGGGTGAGACTTTGTGTGAAGCACGACCTGCTTGAACTAAACCTAACCTGCCGTTTTAGGTTTCAAGTATTTATTGCCTATTAACCTTTTGACTCTTTCTGTTTTTATCTCTTTCACGATCTTTGTTTTGTGATTTCTGTGTTACCTTTGACTTCCATAGGAGAATCTCTTCTTCTGGATATTTGAAATTGAGTTTATTGAATTTTTTTTAAATAGTTAATCTCTGGGTCTTTTGTGATAGGTGGGTATCCTAGGCATATCTTCTGGAGAGTTGTAGTCAACTACTCTGTATTTGGGTGGACTTGCTTTTTCAAATATCATCTCGGCCTTCTTTTTTAGGAAATCTGTCACAGTTTCCCATTCTAAGTCTCTGTGGATTTGTTAGTTTCTTACGAACCACGGCATATTTATTGCTGATCTTAGCAGTTCATTACTTCAAACAAAAGACGTCACAGACTGGCAAAAGTACAGTGAAATACTCCAAGAGAAAATTACTGAAATTCCACAGATAAGAACTACTGAAGATTCAGAAGATGCAGTTGAAAAATTAGTAATGGGAATAAAAGTAGCCTACGAGGAAAATACCATAATAATCGAAAGGCCAGACCTAAAGTCCACATGGTGAAACCCCAAAAGCAATAAAAGAGCTTATACACAGAACGGAACAACTAAAAAACTTCAAATAGGGAAGAAGACAAGAAAGAGCTGAAACAACACAGTCAACTGCCGAGAAATGCATTGAGAGAACCGAAAACAGACAGAAGGAACCAGAGGGTTAGAGAGCTGACCACCATAGACCACTCAGCATAGAAGATGCAAAAGTGCTTACGACGCAAGAAAACCGAAATCCCTCCTCTATACGAAGCAAATGGGATGGCCTTCTCAAATCTTGAAAAGCCGAAGCACTGGTCGACGCAATAGAAAGAAAAGCCAGAAGCAACTACAGATAAGACAATTACAATGAAGACTTAGAAGAAGAAGTCGAAGGAAATGAAAAATTGATGTTGGAACCTCCGGAAGGCGATATTCCAAACCCAACAACTCCCCTTCAACAATAATTTCTCATTAATCAGGGAGGATATGGAATTATATGCATTATGTCGGTTTCATTATTTATCTCACATATTAATTCATGGTTTGAATCCCATTTTTCCCTTCAACTGAAAATATAAGTAATAGAACAAATTAACAATCCAACATAATTCACTGCTTTATGCTTTCAGTTGAATAATTCCTCTCACAGAATTGAAATTAGGTATAACTAAGAACTATATCGTTATGTGTTACAACCACCATGTGTTGCAAGATATGAAAGCAAATTGAAAAAATCATTTTTTTTTATTTCAACTAACATTCCAAACATTGATGACTATTTATGTACAATTCTCCATGAAAATTTTTCATACAATATTGTTTAGATTCTAACAATAATGAGTTCACATAAAGTTCAAGGGTGCAAAAATATTTTGATTCTTCCTCCTAGGGCGTTCCGATCCTGAATAGTTTTCTTTATGTAGTTCTTAAACAGATTAGATCATCTTCCAGGTTTCATTGCTGAAAAATAAAACTCGTTTATCAACAATTCCCAACTCTATCTGATTCGAACTCACCAGGAATATAAAGGATAAATCTTCGTGCCAATCCTCGATAAGTTTTCGGAAAAACTAAAAATAATTATTTTCCGTTAGGAATATTCGATTTCCGTGGTATTTAAACACAAACAAGCACAACCCACGATTTTGAATTATTATTTCATTTGTTTGTTGGAATTTTAAATGAACGTAGAAATACTTAATTGCATTATTTCCGATACATAATTAAGATAGGCGGGGAGAGGAGTTTTTCATAATAAATTTTCTCAAATACAATTCGCTGAATTGCAATCAATATTTTCGGATTCCAAGGAAAAGTTTAATTTTCAAATGCATTTTTCATAAATGAAGAACATCAATCTATTCCATTGTAGGAGAGCCGGGATAGAAACATTGAAACATTGAAGAACATATTCGTGAAACCACAATTCGAAAGCAAGAACAATATCCGTTAAGTCTTATGATTAAGTTCAATTTTTGGTACATAATATCCTTAAAGGAGTCTTTGTTACCCCCTTCTAAAATACCCGAGAAAATTTTTTTCGCCACTGCTCTGCTTTTATATCAACTCAAAAAAATTAATTCCAAAAAAATTCTTTACCTGACTCGCCTGAGACGTTGCATCATTGGATGTGAAAGGTTTTGCTACTGTAATCCTTACTGGGCCCTTGGGAGCTCCCTTGAGGATTTGAACAGCTCTATCCAGAGTAGTTCTCTCAACGTTTATGTCATTGACTGCAACCAAACGATCACCAGGAATAAGACGCCCATCAGTCTGAGCCACGCCGCCAGGAACAAGTGATCGAATAACTATCACAGTATCGTGTGGATTCAGTGGATCCTATCGTGAAATAACCCAATTTAAATACTTTCTACAAAGTTAAAAACTCATTTTAATTATTCCAGAAATAATACAACTCCGAAAATCTGGCGATTCTCTTATGGATTGTTTTTGGAATGCAATTCATAAATCGGCAAAATTGTAAATCATTCAATCTCTCCCCATTTTCATTCCCTCAAGACAGACACGCAGAAGTAACTGCCCATATTTCCCCATCTGAACTACACACTCAACTTAAACTTCTCTACATGGTGTTTTTTAAGATGATTAATTGTGTTGGGTCCAGATCTTAGATCGTTGGATTCACATTGAAGTGAGAAAAGTGAAATTAGTGAAAAGCGAAGTTGAAGAGGTGTATAAGTGTTGTTTGTTGAGTCATTCTGACACAATGTCGAAGTACGATTCTACAAATGACACATGATACAAAGAATACGACGGATTTAACTCGTCGGAAGAAGGAAACTCCAATATGAATGTAAAATTAGAAGAAGAACTTACTGAATAATCTGAGGAAGGGGTAGAAGGAGCAGATTGAACTACTCAAGAGGCAGCTTGGATTTTCGACAGCCAGCGTTCACATATTGGCTCATGAGGTGTAATTATTACGAGAGTAAATTGATGAGGAAAAAATCGAATATACAAGAGCTAGCACGGTAAGAGGGATAAAAGTATTTCCCTAGAGTTCAGAGGATTATCAGGAATTCATAAAATTTCTCGAGACGCATAAGAAGGAATTTTTCACCATTCAATCACCAGAATTGAAAAAAATATACGCAGACATAAGGTATCTGCCCCTCGATGCAGGTATCAAAATAATAAAGGAAGAATGACTTCGAATAGAACTAAAAATGTTAAAAGGCAGAATAAGGAGATATTCAACATCAAAAGACTTTACAAACCATGTACAGTAATATAACCCAGAAAGTGAGAAGAAGGACCTGGTCAATTTCCCAGATGCCACACATGTGTGAAATGCTAAGGCCGCACCGCAGTCAAGACTGTAAACTGACAAGAGGTTACAAGAGGTACAAGCTGGTTACATGAAGGAAGAAGAAGACACCGAAATATATTCTTTAAGAGGAAGGAGAAATGAATAAAAATCCCAGGATCATATGCCTTGAAGCATATTGGCCCGAATATAGTGAAGACATTAGTATACCTTGTGGATCTCTCATTGAAGAATGAACAATTTCTGTTTAAACCTGGAAGTAGACATATTATGCATAATTACCGTCCTATATCCTTAACCTCAAGTTTGTCGAAGATCTTCGACAAAATTGTCCATGAAAGAACAATGAAATTTCGGGACGGCTGCAATATCCTGAGTGACCGGCAATATGGATTTCGAAGGGGAGTTTCAACACAGGACGCAATAGCATATCTGACATCTCTGATATATGATTGTTTGGACAGATCTAAACCATGTTTGTGTATATTTCTCGATATAGCAAAGGCAATAGGGCTACATACACCAGCGGAATATCTGTCATATCTGATACGTGGCAAGCCAAATTTGTACATAATATATCAGTGAGTGTATGGTATCAAATCCGTCTGTTATTGGTGTATAATCGCACATCTGGACCTGTCAAAGCAAATCTCTACGTATCAGAACTGTAAGGATAATCCGTCCGTGTATGGTGCCCTATTCGATTCGGTCGATCATGAGGAGTTGCTCAGAACACTGGAGGACTATAGTTTTGTCGGGATAACACTGGATTGGTTCAAAAGTTTTTCGACCGGAAGAGGCCAGTTCGTTCAGATTCAGGATTCCTTGAGCTATTTCACGGCTCTTGCTACTGGGGTTCCCCAGGGTACTATTCTCGGACCAATTCAGTTTCTGATATACACGAGTTCCTTGTTTGGACTTGCGATGAAATCAGGGATAATTTCATTTGCAGATGATACTGCAGTATTTCTGGAGGCCGAGACATGGCAGGAACTGAAGTTGATAGCGGAGGATAACAGAAAAATATCACAATACCTAAGATCCAAAATTTTGACTCTGACTATGGACAAAACTGTTTTTGTTCCTTTCAGCAACTCTGTCACCTTTTCTCCCACCTTTACTTCATTGGTAGTTGATGATCAGTGTTCGATACACTAAAATGCCTGGGTGTTGTGTTGGACAAACATCTTAGATGGAAACAACAAGTCAACAAAATAGTCTATAAGTTAAGAACCTTGATTGAGAAATTGAAAAATTACGAAAAGCACTGCCGTGAAGGCAGGAGCTTTTGAGCGCTCGTACATGCACCTTGTAGGTAGATTCGCATTATTCAGTTTTAGAAACCAATTGGAAAGATTTTGACAGCAGTCAACAAAAATTCAAACTGAGGCGAAATCCAGAATTCACGTTAGTTCTTTAAGTGACCAATTTATTTTCAATTCGCTAGAATTTTCTACGGGATCTATTGTCTTGGTTATGCGATCTGGATAAAATTTCCCAAGTAAGTAGTTTGAATATATCATTCTCCATCTATGTGCGAAATTTCATTCCAATCCAATAAGTAGTTTCGAAATAATTAGGGAAAAAATAGTTTGAAGAGCTATATTTACGGAACCCCTTGTATAATTCTGCTCATCGATGAACGTGACCGCACAATTCGCGATCCGAACCTATCCTGAAAATTTCAAGTCCCTAGGCCCTTCCGTTCGGAAGTTATGATATTCTATGGTTCCTATGGTTCTGATCATGCGATCTGGACAAAATGTAGCTCGAATATATCATTCTCAATTTAAATACAAATTTTATTCACGATCAAATAGGTACATAGTTTCGAAATTATCAAGAAAACTGAATTTCAAACGACCATATTCACGGAACCCATATAGTCTTATTGTGCTCACTGATGAACCTGACCCTAAGATTCGAGATCTTCACCTATCCTGAAAATTTCAAGTCCCTAGGCCTTTCCGTTCGAAAGTTATAATTTTCTATGGTTTCTATGGTTCTGGTCATGCGAGCTAGACAAAATTGCATGTAGCTTGAATACGTTATTCTCCATCTGAGTGCAAAATTTCACCTCGATCAAGTCTGTAGTTTCGAAAAAATCAGTAAAACAAAAATTCGAGCGGCCATATTTACGAAACCCTTGGGCGAATATTGCCCGATAACGAACTCAACCGGGGGCATTCGAGATTCGAACCTACCCTGAAAATTTCAAGTCTCTAGGACATTCCGTTCGAGAGTTATCGTGTATACGGAAAGACGGCCGGACGGACAGACTCGAATTTTCCGACGGATTCGTCATCAGTGAGTCGAACATAGTCGTTTGAGACCATTTTCGGCTCAAAATTCGAAAAATACAGACATCGTGACGAAATGATATAGCCCTCGTGTAAGTAGTACGAGCGCCCAAAAAGTTTAGTTTACCACTCAACTGATGAAACTATTGTATAGCGAAACATGTCGTGGCTTAGTAAAACTCTAAGTAGTGAAAATCGTAGTCTTATGAATTAGTGAATACTAAGTGCAGATTGTACTGCATGGAGAAATTCAGAAGAAGCCTACGCCCAGGAGTGGACAATATGTGTCTGATAAAGTAGAAGAAGAAGTGAAGAAAGAAGTGCGGAATAATGGAAACTTTCGAAAATTTGAATGAAAAAATGGGCAATATGGATTTTGATTCAGCAGGCATCTATAAATAATTAACAAAAATCACTGACCTGGTAATCTAAGATGGAAAATCCTAATCCGTGATCTTCCTTCATTAACTCAATGACCGTTGTCTCGTCTTTCCACATGGGAAGGCCACCTATCATCTCAAAAGATCTCGATCTTCCTTCTGATGTATGACCTTCACTG
The DNA here is from genome assembly GCA_963966015.1 of Aphidecta obliterata. Taxonomy (NCBI): domain Eukaryota; kingdom Metazoa; phylum Arthropoda; class Insecta; order Coleoptera; family Coccinellidae; genus Aphidecta; species Aphidecta obliterata. Next base: position 34,375,782 of record OZ014427.1, read on the forward strand.
AGATGACTAGAAGATACAAGAGAAGTTTCCGATTTAGCCTTCACCAAGCGTTCTTTCGAGGGTATCAGTGTTTGTAGACTGCCAGCCAATATATTCTGTGAATAGAAGAAACCTGAATAACAAATTAGATGATCAATATTTCAGAAATATGAACTAATCCATAATCAATAATCGCTTGTTCGACAAATAGAGAATATTCTATTCCACTTCAATTTTTTTTTTTAATTATTTACCTATCCAATATTCGATGTGCAATCCATAAAAATAATTGATCAAATCATATAGACAAATCGTTTGTTCGAATGTCATGATAGTGTTGCCTATAGGAAGTTAAACAGGGCGAGTTCTTCGAATCGAGGTGGTACAAACAGCGTTGCGGGTACCGGCTCATCTATAACCATGTCTTTATTTATTTATTTATCTATTTATCTATTTAAATTAAACAATCGTGTAACTCCCGTTCGACATCCGGTAGAGGTCGCGAAACTTTTCGGGTGTAGACGAGCGATAATATGGTGGATAATAGTAAATAATAATGATGAATACATAAGAAGTTAAAAGAGGCGTTTATTTCAAATGAATTTCTGTACGTAACTAAAAAAATCAACTTTCTTTTCTTATGGTTGTTGTATGATGATAAACCAAATTTATGATTATGTTCAAAAATAAATAAGCAACGACATACGTTAAAAAAATTTATGCACAGTTTGGTTTTGGCTCCGAGAGAAATATTATTTCTGCACTGCTTCAGTTACTCAGGAAGTTGGTTGTATAATTTCGGAGCAAAATGTATACAGGATCTTTCTCCTATCCTTTTTTTCAGTTCGGTGTTTGGCAGGTATATTCTATATTTTTTCTAGTGGCATAAGTGATCAATTTTGTCGATTTTTATGTTTTCCTTGAATATATTCGAAATTATTTTAAAGGAAAATAATTGTCTCGCATTCAGAGCTTTCGATACTCGATATAAAGATTCGCTGGGGTGAGTTAATTTTTCATCGAAGATTAGGAAGGATCCAAAACTAAAACTTTTTTGTTCCTTAACTAACTTTCATTGCAGACAGAAAAAAAAATAGAATTCATGGTTCTTTTTAATTGAAATAAAAAAATTACTTCTTTTATTATTTTGTTTTTCGAAAACGGTTTATTTTATCGACAATGAACAAGAGTACTTTTTCTTCAGCTTAATGTTCGAGGTATCCAAATTTGGTTTTTTTATCTTCTTATCATACAGGGTGTTGAAAATGTAAGCATTAAAATGTACAACCTAGTCCGCTCCTGGTGAACTAAACGAGCTTATTTGAATTTAAGGGCGGTATTTTGAGAGGTTCTTACTATTGTATATCATATCAAATTTTCATTGAATTATATCAAGTAGTTTAAAATGTATTCCAGTAAAATGAATTTCCAGTGGCGTCATTTAGGAGGGTGCATCTCCGTACAGAGGGCCGCTAGGAAAAAAAATTACGAGAAGCACTGCCGTGAAGTCAGGAGCTTTTGAGCGCTCGTAAATCCACCTTGTAGGAAGATTCTCATTTTCCAGTTTTATAAATCGATTGAAGGAATTTTCGACAGCTGTCACAAACATTCTGAAACTTAGGCGAAACTCCAGACTTCATGTCAGTGCTTTAGGTGACCAATTTTTTTTCTTGGTAATGCGTCTGCACAAAATTTGGCACGTAGTTTGAATATATTATTCCTAAGCTAGGTGCAAAATTTCATTTCAATCCAATCAGTAGTTTCGAAACTATCAGGAAAAAAATATTTTGAACAGCCATATTTACGGAATCCCTAGTCTAATTTTGCTCAACTCAACCGAGGCATTTGGAATCTGAAACCTACACTGAAAATTTCAAGTCTCTAGGTTGATCCGTTCGAGAGTTATCGTGCTTACGGCACGACGGATTCGTCATCAGTGAGTCGAACATAGTCGATTGAGACCATTTTCGGCTCAAAATTCGAAAAATACAGACATCGTGACGAAATGATATAGCCGAGGGGTAAACCGCTGGGGATGTCCGGTGTACAAGATTGGGGATGTCCAAGGGATGTCCGGGGGATGTCCGGGGATGTCCGGGGATGTCCGGGGATGTCCCGGGGATGTCCGGGGATGTCTCAGGGATGTCCAGGAGTATCCAAGCATATTATATTCAATTTCTGAGTCATCGGAGGTGATTCCCCCCAATTTTTTTTATCAAAGTGACATCAGCTGTAAGGTATACCCTTCATTTTGAATCAGCGTATATGGTTTATTGTGCCATGTAATAAAATCTGTGTTTTCCAATTCGCCCATTTATGATACAGTTTATAGTGAAATAACTGAAAGACATTATTGTTTCCATTGACGTTATCAAATGAATCGGTAGAAGAATTCTATCGACCCCTTTTCAAATTAATTTAAACTCAATATCTCAAACCGATGAAGAGCTGCAGCGCTATGGATAGACAGGTAGGGCGACTGAAATTAGGAATCATAATTTTTGATATCGATCTATGGATCTATAGATCATGAAACTTATTGAAATATAGCAGGGTTCACTTTTCACAAGCAAGACTTTGAAAGTGCATAGAAAAATGTATTTCAAGATGAAAATTTTATATCAACATGGGTATGCCCATAAACGCTTCATTTCAAAAAGGGCCATTGAAGTGCATAAAAAGATCGAATTTTTCCTCGAATTTTTCGCATAATACCTGAAGCCCTGTAGATCACTAGCATATTTAGTGATAATATGACGGCCAGAGAGAAATCAGTGCCGGAATTGTGAGGTTTCACTTCCATAAAAATAGAAAAATGTTTGTTTCGACTCTGTCCAAAAACATGTTTTGTATTTTTGCCTGAAATCCCATTTCTCGGATCAATTCATTTTCTACAAAAAACATCTTCTGACATGTTTTCGTAACTTCCCCAGTTGGGTCACAAAACTGACAAACTGATAAATTTGTATTTTTTGATCGGATAGCACATAATTTTAATCCTCGTTCTAATCGAAAACATTCCTCGCATAATTGAAATGTGAAGTTCATCATTATTTAATACAGACAAACTATGCACGTCGCAGATGTGCAGAGGGAGTTACTATTTTCTGTATCTTCTACTCTGAAAGCCTCTAAACAACCAAACCAGTCCTCAAACTCAGAAAGCTACCAGTTGGAGGAAGCTGTTTAAAAAACATTAAAGATAAATATTTTAAATTGAAATCCCAAAGAATTGGACTATAAACTAATTAAAAGACTGAAAGAATTCCAAAGATTAATTTTAATTTGAGTACCACTATGTGTTATTATTATTAAGAGATTATTGAAGAGCATTTATTTTTGTGTTTTTAGTTATTTTATGTGTTTGGAAGATGAGAATTATTTTTTTTATATAATTTTTTTATATATTTTTTATATATTTTCCATGTATTTTCTCCATATATTTTAATCGAGATTCATATATATTTCTCCATATATTTATCATTTGAAAATAATTGCCAATGTTTTTTCTGTTACTCGTTTTATGAAATGTTTATTTTCATGCTTTTATAAATTTGTTTGAATAATGAGATTATTAAATTTGACTACTCAATTCTTCCTCATTTTGTTTGTCACAGTCAATTTCATCCTAATTTACTCGAAAGTCGGATAGGAATTTGGAAAATATAAGCGTTGTCATGACCCGATGACGTACGCATAACTAAAATAAACGAATTTTTATTTTTGTAGGAATTGAAAAAAGGTTTTTTTTAAGTATCATGATATATTTCATACGAAAGCTTCCATTGTGTAGATAAAAAATATTTTTTTTTAGACTTTCAACATGCATATTTTATGCATATTTTATGCATATTTTAGACCACTGCCGTGAAGTCAGGAGCTTTTGAGCGCTCGTTTCTCCACCTTGTAGGTAGATTCGCATTATCCAGTTTCAGAAACAAATCCAAAAAATTTTTGACAGCTGTCAAAAAAATTTCTATTTCTATTTCTAACTAAGGCGAAACCCCAGACTTCACGTCTGTGCTTTGGGTGATTTTTGTTGGATAATTGGCTAGAATTTTACGGTATCTATGTTCTTGGTGATGTGATCTGGACAAAATTTTCCAGGTAGTTTGAATTCATTATTCGTCATCTATGTGCAGAATTTCACTTCAATCCAATGAGTGGTTTCGAAATTATCATGAAAAAAATATTTTGAACGTTCATGTTTACGGAAACCCTGGTCTTATTTCAATCATTGATGAACGTGACCGCGAAATTAGCGATCCAAACCTACCCTGAAAATTTCAAGTCCCTAGGCTTTTTCGTTCGAAAGTTATAATTTGCTATGGTTCTGGTCATGCGATCTGGAAAAAATGTAGTTTAAATATATCATTCTCCATTAAAATACAGAATTTCGTCTCGATCAAATCCGTAGTTTTGAAATGATCAAGAAAACTAGATTTCAAACGACCATATTTACGGAACCCCTAGTCTAATTTTGCTCATTGATAAACGTGACCACGACAGTCGAGATCCACACCTATTTTGAGAATTTCAAGTCTAGGCCTTTCCATTACAAAGTTATAATTTTCTATGGTTTCTATAATTCTGGTCATGCGACAAGATTTTGCATGTAGATTGAATACATCATTTTTCACCTGAGTGCAAGATTTCACTTCGATCGAATCAGTAGTTTCGAAGTAATCGGGAGAACAAAATTTCGAACGGCCATATTCACGGAACCCCTAGTCGAATTTTGCCCAATAACGAACTTAATCGCGGCATTCGAGATTCGAATCTAACCTGAAAATTTCAAGTTTCTAAGTCGTTCCGTTCGAGAGTTATCGTGTATCGTGCCATGTATCGTGCCGGACGGACAGACTCGAATTTTCCAACGGTTTCGTCATCAGTGAGTCGAATCTAGTCGATTGAGACCATTTTCGGCTCAAAATTCGAAAAATACAGACATCGTGGTGAAATGATATAGCCCTCGTGTAAGTAGTACGAGCGCTCAAAAATAGGCGAAAATTGGGTATTCCCTAATATTTTGAAAAAAATCTTGAATGTAGAGGTCTACACATAGATTACAGGAAAACTATAACGAAAATCCAAAGAATAAAAATTTCTACAGAAAAAATTATACTACGGAACCCTCTTCTACGCGCGTTCTACAAACTTGTTTCATAATTTCTGTCTTGATATTTGTACATTCGAGAATATTCAGTCTCTTTAAGTTGAAATATTTGTTTTATAATGGGAAAAGGGATGTCCCGGGGATATCCTGGGGATGTCCAGTGATGTCCGGGGATGTCCCGGGGATGTCCGGGGATGTCCGGGGCTGTACTTAGACAGGGGGATGTCCGGTGTACAGTTTTTGCCCAGCGGTTCACCCCTCGGATATAGCCCTCGTGTAAGTTGTACGAGCGCTCAAAAAGACATACTACATAATCGGAAGGTTGTTTACTTGATTGTTATTCCAATATCATTCATCATTGAACTAACTATACGTGCTGAGTTGACAAACCACATTATTTTTGTCTTAATAACAATCTATAGATATTGAAGAATATCAACTAGAGGAGAAGTTAACTAAAGGAGAAGTCAACTTCACGAATAGGTGAATCGACCTTCTTCGAGATGTTCTCAGTTTAGTTGCTCCTGAATAAATGCTTTCATCCTACCGACCAAGTCTATTATTCTTCGATTGGTCATGAGCGATAGAAACCATCAATCTGACCAGGCATGAGGACTATGCCAATTGGGCATGGCGATCTTAGCCAGTAACGTGTACAATCATTAGAAGAAATGAAGAAGCAGTATGTGGTATTCGCAAACAAAAGAAGAGGAGATCATATCGATCAGGCCAAGAACACAAGCAATACCAGCGGTGAGATAAATAAGGGACTTCCAATGGGGGAAATAGAATAGCAGCATTTGCATACAAAATATCATGCAATTAAGAATATTATGCATGTGAATTATTTGGAAGGTTTGCATATTTGTCTCTTGGAAGTGACGGTACTATCACACTGGTGGCTCTGCAAAATGATGATGATGGACGTAATATACGTTCTGTTGTAACTTAACTTAACTTTGTAAAGAGATCTGTTTAAAAGTCACGTGATTATTATTATCTAAGAAGGCTTCATTTATGCATTATATTTTGCAAAAAGTCTTTTTTGAGCGCTCGTAGTACTTACACGAGGGCTATATGATTTCGTCACGATGTCTGCATTTCTCGAATTTTGAGCCGAAAATGGTCTCAATCGACTATGTTCAACTCATTGATGACGAATCTGTCGGAAAATTCGAATCTGTCCGTCCGTCCGTATGGACGATAACTCTCGAACGGAACAACCTAGAGACTTGAAATTTTCAGTGTGGGTCCAGTTCCCGAATGCCTCGGCTAAGTTCGTTAATGGGCCAAATTCCACCAGGGGTTCCGTAAATATGGCCGTTCAAAGTTTTGTTCCCCTGATTACTTGAAAACTACAGATTCGATCAAGATGAAACTTTGCACTCAAATGGAGAATGAGGTGTTCAAGCTACATGTGAAATTTTGTCCAGATCGCATGACCAGAACCATAGAAACAATAGAAAATTGCAACTTTTGAACGGAAACGCCTAGGGACTTGAAATTTTCAGGATAGGTGTGGATCTCGAAAGTCGTGATCACGTTCATCTATGAGCAAAATTATACTAGGGGTTCCGTGAATATGGTCGTTTGAAATTTAGTTTTGTTGATAATTTCAAAACTACAGATTCGAACGTGACGAAATTTTGTATAAAAATGGAGAATGATATATTTAAGCTACATTTTTCCAGATCACATGACCAGAACCATAGAAACCATAGAAAATCATAACTTTCGAACAGAAAGGCCTAGGGACTTGAAATTTTCAGGATAGGTGTGGATCTGAAATGTCGCGTTCACGTTTATCAATGAGCACAATTATACTATGGGCTCCGTGAATACGGTCGTTTGAAATTTCGGTTTCTCGATAATTTCGAAACTACGGATTCGATCGAGATGAAATTTTGTATTTTAATCGAGAATGATATATTAAAACAATATTTCGTGCAGATCGCATGACCAGAACCATAGAAACCATAGGAAGGGGGTTACGTTCCACTGCGACCTCAAGGTCTATTGTGCCCATAGAAACCATAGAAAATTGTAACTTCTGAACGGAAAGGCCTAGGAACTTGAAGTTTTCAGGGTGGGTTTGGATCGCGAATATCGCGGCCACGTTCATCAATGAGCAAAATTAGACTAGGGGTTCCGTAAATATGGCTGTTCAAAATATTTTTTCCTGATAATTTCGAAACTACTGATTGGATTGGGATGAAATTTTGCGCCTAGCTTAGGAATAATGTATTCAAACTACGTGCCAAATTTTGTCCAGATCGCACCATAGAAAATTCTAGCGAATTATCGAAAAAAAAAATTGGTCCCCTAAAGCACTGACATGAAGTCTGGAGTTTCGCTTAAGTTTCAGAATTTTTGTGACAGCGGTCGAAAATTCCTTCATTTGATTTCTAAAACTGGAAAATGCGAATCTACCTACAAGGTGCATGTACGAGCGCTCAAATGCTCCTGCCTTCACGGCAGTGCTTTTCGTAATTTTTTTTCGGTTACGATGTATAAGTTGATATTGGTTTGACAAGTTAAGTGGAGTTTTTTGGCGCTATACGAATGATGGCTTTTATGGCAGGATGGGGAATATTTCTTGGAAGAGCGAACGAAACGAAAATGGTGAACAAATTGGCTATCGTTTGTTTGTGTGCCTCTCATAAAATTCTGGGTGGTAGTTCTAAAGCATTATTCCCAGCAAAACCGACATTTTCCTGATAAATTGGCGATTCTACTGTCGAACAATTCGCTAAATAATTCTGAAAATCTTGAAATTTATTAAGTTACGATTCGATCGGTTAATTCTTCGAAAAAAATCGATCCATTCAGCATTTCCATTGTTTTTATGTACAAAGAAATAGGTGTACTCACCCTTGCTTGGAAAGCTCCTCTATGTTGAGCAGTGTCAATTATACTACTAATGGGTGTCGAGTACCTCGCGCACACCATCTTTATTTCATTTCCTAATTGTTTTAGAATCGTCACAACTTCCAAGTGGTTTAATCCTAACAAATATATTCCATTCACCTGAAATGAGAAACAACAAGTATGAAATATGATTGGTCAGATAAGGAGGTTATTATCAGGATATTATGTATATACAGGGTGTTTCATTGGGAAACGGAAATACTTAAAACGTGGATAGAGGGCACCGAGGTGGTTCTAGATATACCACATTTATTGGCTCTAACTGTCTTTGTAACCGAGATACAGGATGTTTTATGAATTTTGCTCATTTCTTCTTGGGGTCATAACAAACGAACCACCCGGTATATTTTCTTTTTATATGGTACACATGTTTCTTATTTGAATCTCAAATGAATCACTCAATTACCACAAGGGAAATCCAGTTCCGGGTTAACAAAAAATTATGAAACGATTGTATCCTTGAAACAACACCCTGTATATCGAAATTTTGAAAATTCGTTTACATATTTGAAAAGAGCATAAAAAATTGCACTGAAACGTGTGCTTGGTAACTTATGGATTAGCCATGGAGGTCCTTGTAACTGGCCATCAAGATCCCCTTATTTGAATCCCGTAGATTATTTTGTCTGGGGGCACGTAAAATCTCGAGTATATTCTTCTGAGATTAATACTCGGGATCAGCTTATTACAAAAATACAAGAAGCTGGCAGAAAAATAAAGAACAATCCGAATGTAATTCGCAAATCAGTTCGGGATATTCTCAAACGAGCACGGAAATGTATAGACCAGAATGGAGGTCATTTCGAGCAGTTTATGAAAACTCCATTATTCGTCTCAATAATTTCACTAAAAAAGTCAATAACAATATTCAAGCAATATGAATTTTGATATGCAATATTCAAGCAATATCAATGAGATATGAACATACACTTTTTACCTACCTGGAAAATACACAACGGGTGGTTATGTCGCTATGAAAAGGATAACCAATGTATTTAATGACTATTTAGTAATTTTAAAATAATTATGGATTAAAGTTCTGATAATATTTCATTGTAAGTCAATTAAAACCACTTCCTGGTATCTACGTTCTTAAGAACTAAACTTTCTAGTTAAATACTTTTGGAATGAAAATGTCTGTGCAAAAATGTGGAGCAGACGTTTCAGTTTAGTTTTTTATCCTTTTTTCGAATATGTGAACGAATTTTCAAAATGTCGATTTACAGGGTGTGCTTTCAAGGATACAATTGCTTCATCCTTTTTTTGTCAATCCTGACCTGGATTTTCCCTGTGGTTATTGAGTGATTCATTTGAGATTCAAATAGGAAACATGTGTGCCGAATAGAAAGAAAATGTACCGGGTGATTCGTTTGTTATGACCCCAAGTAGAAATGAGCAAATCACAATCCATGTATTCCGAAAATATTTCAAATGCACATTACACATTCATTGATTATTTTCAACAAAAATCTATTTGTATCGCTTTCTGTTCCCTCGGCCATTCCTAAGTCTGCCAGAACTACCGTTGTATTGTCAGTGAATGACGGAAAATATACTTTTATGCGATACATTTGTACAAAATAATGATAACCTTATCCATTTTTGCGCGCTTGTTACTATGAACAAAGGCGTTATTATTTCGCCCAATTGCCTCTAATTTTCGAATTTTGAGTCGATAATGGTCTCCATCGATTAGATTCGACTCGAAGATTAAGAATTCGGGGTTGATTTATGTCCGTCCGTATGGTCGTCAGTGATCACTATAACTTCCGGAAGAGAAATTCTCAGCGTACTCTTAAGGTCTGAATGCGCCGGTTGAGTTCGTTTATGAATGAAAACCACCGCAGTGGTTCATAGCCATGTGAATAATTCGATCTGATCGAGTTGAAACTTTGCAGATAACGGCACGAAGGCTCATAAGAAATTACGCAAGGTTCGTATCATTTTTTTGAACTTCTGTATCTCAGAAACTGTTCGCCTGTTGAAATTTTGACAATACATATGGGCCATCGATGGAATCAGTAATGTTGAAATTGAAAAAAAAATAGTGGCATTCAATATAACTCGGTTATTCTATCTTTTGAAGTTTATGAAAATGAAATGACAGTTTTTGTCATACTAACAATGAACACTGAAGGCCGGTTGACTACTCAGCAATAAGCGCGCTGAAGCTCAGTCAGTGCTTTTCCCATTTCCAACATGCACAACACTTCTGGCAACCGACTCGAAACCCTGAGTTTTTTTTTCGGTATCAAAAATAATCGATGTTCGAGGTATGAATTGAAATTGTACGAGCAAAGAGGTTACTGCTGCTGGCAGTGACCAAATTAGTTTACACCATATATACAAAGCCTATCAATCTTAAGAATATCAAGCGGCCAGCACACTAACCTCCAATAATTCATCACCTGGATGCAGAATTCCATTCCTTCCTACTGGCCCATCTGGAAGAATATTTCTTATGTAATGGTGTGGTCTCAGTTCTTTTCCGTCCTCAACATCTACAGTGCCTTCTAAACTTATGCCCAATCCAACTGAAGGTTCTTTTGTCATCTCGGCAATCTTGAACAATAAATGAAAAATTTATATGGACAAAAAAATCATAATAACTGATTATGAACAATCTTATAATATTAGTGTAGATAAGAAACTTGGAGAAAATAAATCCTAAGCTATACTTCTTGACCTAGATTTAGGTTTTGTACAGCTAGGCCTTACAGAGTTATCCTTGTAGAATTAGAGGCTCGTAGCTATGACTTCTAATATCTTTTCAACATTGAGTGAATATGAGACAGTGCGAAATGTTTTTGGTGAGATTTCCTTTCTTTTTGCAAAACTCCTTAGTTCTCTCCATTTTTTCACTATGTATTTCTTGCTCTTCAGCTATTCCTTTTTTTAGATCCCACTATACAGGGTGTTACATGAGCGGTTGATCATAGCCTAGTGGTGAATGCAGGTAATCCAGGCATTTCCGAAAAAAATCTTGTTTTGTATCATAAGGTTATTAGTTTAGGAGATACAGGGTGATTTATAGATTTCGGCCTGAATTTACGATAGCCATAACTTTGAAACCTGAGGTCCGATTTGGATGAAATTTCATGGGTTTGTTCAGTTCAAAAAGTCCTTCCGAATAGATCACGAAATATCAATATTTTCAGGGGAGTACTCAGAATAAGATGGTTTATCCTTAAATCCCCAAAATCTATATTTTGTACATCACAAAATTGGCAAAATTGGCGAAGACCGTGCCCCCAGAAGTTGAATCCAAGGGTGATTCAAACATGAGTTTTCAAGAAGTATAATATGTCTTTTTCATTAGAGAAAGATGTTTGGATATTCTACTCACCATAATCTCAGTATCATGACTCAATCTCTCCCGCCACTTTTCCCTTATGTATTCGTGACTTTCCGTCGATTTCGTCTCGATGAAAATTATTTCCTTCTCTTCATTAGTAGGAGTCACGCTCTCCTCAAAGAGGATTGTTGAGTCAAAATCGACGCTTGTTCTCGAATCCGGATCCAATTCTATGAAATGGTTAATTTGCTGAAACGAAATATATATTCGGATAATGATGGAATGAAAAAAATTCATTTATATTTGAATTGAAGATGTCTGACCGTATATCAACAATGTCAACATTTTTCAACATAATTACACCTCAATCTAATCATGCGCCGTGAAATATCATCTTTGAGGTACTGGATAGTAACAAATGGCTTGTTGACTTGGACTTTAATTTTCAGTTGAAAAAGTCAAACGGTGCCAAATCTTATGATCTCAGTTATCAAGTGGGTATCGGTAAAATAGTCTATTGAAATCTCCAGCCCTCTCCACAGTAGCGTTTTGTGAATGCATTAGTATTTCGACAATTGCCCTTGGATTTGAATCAGCCCATACCCTGCGATTCTTCTTGTTAACGTAGACATTGAGAAGGAAATGATGGGCTACGTTTGGATTTTGGGCGAAAATTATTCCTTCTCCCTTTTTTTCAGCTGAGTGTCCGGCACGAGCACGTACTAGCTTCTTAACATTCACAGCAGACCCGATTACTTGGAATTTCTTTACAATTTTGCCAATTACACCCTCGGTTAATCGATTATGCAGGCTGTGAAAATCACGAAGAGTGCGAAATGCTTTTTTGTTTGGGCATCTATTTTCGTGATAGGCTTTAGTTGTATACTTTACACGTTGTTTAATGCTAAACTTCTCCACGATTAAATTCGATTAAATGACTGATGACTGATGTCATTTTATACATTGAACATCTGTCCAACTATTGTAACATACTTCATACATTTTTCCTACCACTCAATGCAGAAATGTTTTAATCCACAAAGTTTTGCTGTGGAATTGATAGCAGTTTATAGACATCATACTTTATGAAAGGATGTTTTCAATGAAAGTTTGACTCAGCTGTTCAATGATGTTAAATGGACAAGTGGTGTGAATTTGTTCATAGGCGATATCAATATGGACTTGTTTTCCGATGAGAATAGCATTCGAGTATATCAGAATTTACTGAGTGAGCAGGGACTTCTTTCAGCAGTAAACTCGGTAACCCGACCACAAAGTGGCACATATTTTTCAAAACTGGAATACCAATAGAAAACGTCATTTCGTTGACTTTATAGGTTGACATCACCGACCATTGCCCTTATGCTGGGAATAAATCAATCTGCGAACAAGCGACAGATCTCAAAGTCTAAAAGAATTCAAAATACCCAGATATAAACGATGCGTTGAAAAAGAAACCGTGGGCAAAAGTTTATGAACCAGACAATTTAGATGCGGCTTCAGAGATATTCATTGATAGAAACTAATACAATATCTATAAAGCTCAGAAAAGAGAAGATTGGATAACTACACAAATTTTGAACTCAATGAGGAAGAAGAACGACATGTACAAACAAGTGAGACTTAGAGGGAATTCCAACCCAAACATGAAGGTACAGACAATACCAAAAATTATAAGAATAACGAATATGAACTATAACAGGAAGCAAATATCGAAGACCTCAGCGGATCCTGAAGAAATATGGCAGGTGACATCGAATACAAAAACTGACAACCCAAAAATCATTTTCATTGTAAATAACTCAGTCCAGAGGACAGCGCAAGGCTGAGACTTTTAAAAGTAGTTTGCATATATTGGACCTAGGCTTGTGGATGGAATGAAGAACAAATCAACAAACGCTAGAGTAGTGCCAAACCTAGAGAATAGCTCTAAAATGATATTGGTGTTGACCAATGAAGTAGAAGGTTGAAGTCACACAAAGCACCTGGATTGGATAAGATATCTTCAACAACCTTGAAGCATTTGGCCTGAATATAGTGAAGCCATTAGTATACCTCTCATTGAAGAGTGGACAATTTCCGACAGAGCGTAAATCTGTTGAGATAAGAACTCTGTTTAAATCTGGAAGTAGACATCTTATGAATTATTACAGCCCTATATCCCTAACCTCAAGTTTGTCAAGGCTCTTCGAGTAAATTGTCCACAAGAAAACAATGAAATTTCTGGACGCCTGCAATATCCCGAACTATCGGCAGTATGGATTTCGAAGGGGAGTTACAACTTACAACTCAAGACGCGATAGCACACCTAACATCTCTGATATGACTGTTTGGACAGATCTAAGGTTTAGGTATGTATATTTCTCGTTATAGCAAAGGCGTTCGGTTCGGTCGATCATGAGGAGTTGCTACGAACATTGGAGGACTATGGTTTTGGCGGGATAACACTGGATTGGTTAAGGAGTTCTTTGACCAGAAGAGATCAGTGCGTTCAGATTGAGGATTCTTTCAGCCCTAAGATGATAGCGGAGAGTGACTTCAGAAAAATATCAGAATACCTAACGTTCAAAATGTTGACTTTGATTATGGACAAAACTGCTCTTGTTTTTTTCAGTAACTCTGTCGCATTTTCTCCCATTTTTTCGTCATTGGTGGTTAATGATCACTGTTTGATTCAACTTCAAAGATAGGATAGTTTATATCTCAATTTATAATTGCAATATTCTTATTGCAAATTATTTTTTTACTATAAATGACAATGATAATTATCTACGCGGCAACGCGGGTCTCAAATCGACGGTAGGACATCGCGTCCCTACTACAGCCGATCACTCGACAAGAGCGACAACGTGCCAGGAGTGATGCCAAGTTTTTGGGTCTTTCCCAAAACTGAAGTAATTTGGAACTGTTTGAGAACTGGGGAATAACTCTCAAAAAATCAAGGTTAGGGTTCAGGTAAGGTCTTAGGTGAGGTTAGGGTTAATAACAATAATTGATTGATAAATTTCGAAATCTCAGAAAATTTCGCGATATCTAATTGTTGAGAACGATGTACATATTTAGTATAAGTGCATCCTCATTCAACGTAAGGTTTGCTGGGTTGGGAAGGAATTGTTAAAACTCATTCACAAAAGCTTGAAATAACACAAAAATGGATTCTGGAGGTCATCTTCACCCCTACCGTTTTCCAACGGACGAGTTTTTCAGAATGGCCACTGTAATGGATGCAAGGCAGTTGTTTTTCCTAACTTCAACCTATATTCTGCCAAATCAGTAGCCCTTAAATAATCAGTTCGACCTGAAAACTTATACTTCTTTGTTTCAATTCTAACTCTAACTTCTACGGTAGTTCACCCTCGATAATATTCGTATTGTGTTTGTTTAGTTGATGTCACGATTTTCTGTCAATATTATATTTCCTATAAGATGCATAAATTCTTGATGTGTAATATTTACTCATGAAATTAACATTATTATTAATATTATTTTTTTAGTACTCTTGAAGTCATGCCAATGTAATCTGAACTTACTGCTTTACTCAAGGATGCTCTGGGTAGAGATGAAAATGTGGACGAGGGTGGTGATGGAGAAATCAACTCGTTCGCTTTGATGGCTTGTTGGAGGCGATCATATTTGGGACCTCGAAGATACCGCTCAAATTTGATGACAACAATGTTTCCGGTATTACGTAGAATTTCAACAGCTTGATGATTCGTTTGTCCAATTACAGATTTTTTGTCTACCTGAAATTATTAGGGAAAAATTGAATGTTTTATCGATGAAATGTAACGTTGAATATACAGGGTGATTCGAAATTCGACGTGAACCTTGAAGGACGTGTTAGTATGACTCATTTGCTGTCATTTGAGTCATATTTATTGATATCCAAGAATCAACAGTTTACGAGTTATTTGAGTTTTTGTGTTTTTTGAAATATTTCTCACCTCATTCCATTTTTCGTCAATTTTTCTACGTTGAGCAAGTTTGATTATAATTTTAAAATAATTTCATCAGAGAAGGATATGATATGTATGAAAAAAGCGAAAATATGCTGTAATACATGTTGGAAAAAAAATCGTATGATTTGAGTTGGTATATGAAGAAAAGAAGAGTGAATTTCTAATATCAATTTGCCGGCAACTTTCGAACTCTGCAATGTATGTATGACAAAAGTATTTTAAAAACATGGCAAATTCTTTCTTTATTTCCTAAAAAAGTTTTCGTTAGAACTCAGGCACTAGTTTCGTTACAGCAGATTTTGATTTGAAATGCGATATAAGTGAAGAAAGAAAAGTAACGAATTAAACACACATCAATTTTGATGTATGATAAGAGAACCAAGTGTTGATAAGTGGCTCCACGGTTTGATAGTTTTTTGGTGCAGTTTTCCTTCGAGTTAAATACAGTATTTGGTATCAAACTGAATATTGGATCTTCCCCCGTTTGGTGGCGTTGCCGTTTTGGGGTGGTGTTCCGGTTTTTCAAGCATTCTTGAATTAGTTAATTATATTGGAGTCAAAATTTGATTATTCACGTTTTTACGACATCAGGAACATCTGTTCGTCAGAACACGCTCTGTTATCACCGTTATCGGCATCTGTTTGGGGATTCCATCCGAACAATAGAATACCGGTGAGACTGCAGCGTTGCCGGAGTTCTCGTTTTGTCATTGACTGGGAAAATGGCCTCGGTTCATTGTGGAAAGTGTAAATCTACGATCAGGGACGAGGAGGAGTTCATTTATTGCGATTGCTGCAAGAATGCTTTTCACACCACAAAATTGTGCACTATAATGTCACCAACTGAGCTGAGAGCTATGCAGCTGCAGAAGCAGAGGTCGGTGATTTTCTTTTGCGATGGCTGCAGGGACTCTTTTGTCAAGATCCCAATGCTTCTGAATAGGATTGCTCTTCTGGAAAGTGAGGTTTCATCACTGAGGGATGAAATAGGTAGTTTAAAGGAGCAGCAGCACTCGCAAGACCGGAACATGGTTCGGAGAACTTTCGGGATGGAGATCCAGAGCGGCCCCGAGGAGATGTGGAAGGAGCTTCAGGAGAGGAACACCAGGGCAAATAACATAGTTGTCTTCAAGGCTGGTGAATCTCGGGCCACTGTGCTGGAGGAAATAATTCATCATGATAGGCAGATCGCCGGACGGATCATGGAAGTGGCGGGAGTTCAGGAGAACCATCTAAAAAAGGTGGTGCGTCTTGGCAGGTCCGCCCCTGATAAGTGTAGACCCCTTCGTCTTATATTCGATAGTCCTGATATTTGTCATTCCGTTATAAGGCATAAGAGAAGGATCTCTGATAGTGGATTCTCAGTGAATTTCGATAAGACCAAGATGCAGCTGGAACTTCAGAAGGAAACTTTGATGGAGTTGAAGCGGAGAGCTGAGCTTGGCGAAAGCGACCTCGCCATGGTGTATAGAGGTGGTATACCTACTATAGTGGCCTCTAAGAGGCCGGTTATTGCAAGGAATCGCACGATTGCTCGGTCAGGACCGGACTCTGTGTCGGAAAACTAACATGCCCCCCAACGAATCTTTTGGTGTACTATCATAATATGGGTGGTATACGCACTAAATTGAATGATATCTATGTTTTGCTAATGCACTCTTCTTACGATCTGATAATTTTAACTGAGAGCTGGCTGGGCGCTGATATCTTGGACTCTGAAGTATGTCCTAGTAATTATAATGTGTTCCGTTTGGACAGAAACAATAATACAAGTTCCAAATCTCGAGGCGGTGGTGTTGTTATCCTGGTGAGGTCTGATATTAGTGCCAGCATCATTGAACATTCGTATAATAGTGTTGAACAATTGTTTCTGCTGATTAGGGGCGCCGAAGACGTTATAGTCGGGGGAGTTTATTTGCCGCCAAACTCTAACGAGGACAGTTACGCAGCGCATGGTCTAGCAGTGGAGGAAGTGTCATTGCGGTATCCAAGTTCGAGATTGTTCATCTGCGGAGACTACAATGTTAGTGGTGGCAGCTTCTGCAATGGCAGCTTTTCTCTCGGTGAGAATAATGAGAAATACCTGCTTATGTCGAACTCCTTACACTTTGCTGATCTGACTCAGGTTTGTGAGATAGCTAATAGTCGCGGTGCATACCTTGACCTGGTTTTTACCAGCGATTTGTCAACGGAGGTGATGAAGGCCTCAAACCCTTTGCAGGCGGCTGGTCTGCATCACACTGGTTTGCAGTTCTCGATATCGACGACTGCTGGTCTTGGCTCTACAACGAACACCAATGGCATAGAGCGGTTTGATTTCAGCAGGGGTGACTACGCCGGCCTGAATGCCTTTTTGGCTTCTGTGAACTGGGATTTTGACGTGGAAGAGGTTGGTAGATCAGTGAGTGAATTTTATGATATACTCTACGGTGGCCTATATCGCTTCATTCCTCAGAAACCTGAAAGGTGCACTAAGTTCCCGGTCTGGTTTAGTTGTGAACTCATTCGAATGGTGGGTGCTAAGAGGCGAGCTCATAGAAGATTTATAAGATCCCGGGAGCGCAGTGATTATGCCGAGTTCTCCCGGTTGCGCGCGTGTTGTAAGTCACTTAGTAGATCTCTCTATGGTTCTTATCTGCGGAGGGTCGAGGGTTACATTCATTCTAACCCAAGGTATTTTTGGTCTTATTTGAATTCCAAAAGGAAGTCTTCTGATCTGCCTGAGCGAGTGTCCTTTAGGGGGAGGACGGTTTCTGGTGGCTATGGTGTGGTTGATCTTTTTGCTGACTTCTTCGGTGAGGTATATAATGATGAAGTGGTAGTTCCGCCCGAGATCAGATCGACAAATAACGTTAACTTGACTTCTTGTCGCTTCACCTCTGGCGAGATATACGAGGTTATTACTAAAATAAAATCAAAGCTCTCTAGCGGTCCGGATGGAGTACCCACCTACGTTCTGAAGAAGTGCGTGAGCACATTGTCAATACCCCTCTGTACCTTATTTAATATGTCCCTTGAGCGCGGCGTGTTTCCCGAATTCTGGAAGAGAAGTTTCTTGGTGCCGATATACAAGTCCGGCTTGAAGACCAATACTGAGAACTATCGCGGCATTTCCATTCAGTCCGATATTCCTAAGCTTCTGGATAGTTTGCTTAGTAGCTTCTTGTCATGGAACCTCAGCACTATTTTAATTAATGAGCAACACGGCTTCCGTAAGGGTAGATCAACTTTATCGAATTTAATTCTCTACGTGAACGATATCGTCGAATGTTTTGAGTCGGGTTCCCAGGTTGACGCGATTTACACGGATTTCTGTAAAGCCTTCGACAAGGTCAACCATAACATCTTGATAACTAAGATGGAAGCTATGGGCGTGTCAGGTTCTCTTCTACAATGGTTCAGGTCGTTTTTGGCTGGGCGTACCTTAATGGTTAAATACAGGGACTTCACGTCAAGAGAGTTTGTTGTTTCTTCCGGTGTACCCCAGGGGTCTCACTTGGGACCAGTTTTATTCCTCATATTTATAAATGACATTGGTACTTTTCTCAGCGTGAAGTTTTTGTTGTTCGCGGATGATCACAAAATGTACACAGTTGTCAATTGTTTAATGGACGCATTGAGGTTGCAGCGAGAGCTGGATCTTTTTTATGACTGGTCGGTCCGCAATTGCTTATACTTGAATATCGCCAAGTGCAAGATCATTAGTTTTCACCGGAGTAATAATGTCTTTACATATCAATATAATATTGGCGGCCGTCCATTGTCCAGAGTTGGGGCGATTGATGATTTGGGTGTGAGGTTGGACCGCAAGCTCGATTTTAGGGATCACATTGTCGTAACCACCAATAAAGCATACCGTATGCTGGGTTTCATTATGCGGAATTCCAAAGAATTCTCTCCGCGGACGCTGAAAACTTTATATGTTTCACTGGTTAGACACATCCTCGAGTATGGATCGCCCGTGTGGTCACCTTTTTATGCCTGTCACATAGGCTTTGTTGAGAGGATTCAGAGGAAGTTCTTGCGCTGTCTTGATTTTAGGCTTGGGGGCGCGTTTAATGGTGACATTGAG
This sequence comes from Aphidecta obliterata, assembly GCA_963966015.1. Classification (NCBI taxonomy): domain Eukaryota; kingdom Metazoa; phylum Arthropoda; class Insecta; order Coleoptera; family Coccinellidae; genus Aphidecta; species Aphidecta obliterata. The sequence continues at coordinate 34,395,131 of OZ014427.1, forward strand.
CGCATCAGGGCCTGCTTTGGCCTGGATACTCTGGAGGTGCGTCGATGGTTGGCGGACTTTTCATTTTTGTTCAGGCTACTCAATGGTTCTGTGGACTGCTCTGGTGTTCTCGGACTCAGGAATTCTCGGAACTCTCGGAATTTTCAGTTGTTTCGGAACCGACTGCACAGAACTAACTATGGCAAATATTTGTTTCCTTCGCGCATTGTCGATCTCTGCGCTGTACACGGTGATCTCGATTTTTTTCCATCTCACTACGGTCGTTCAGGACCAGAGCGCTGTCTAGGTTGAGAGAGATCTGCTTAGTGTCGTCCTTATCGTGAGCTGCTGTTTGTGCTCTGACTGTATGTTCTAAAGTTTGTTTTCTCTGTATATCTGTATATTTGTTATGTTCTTATTGTATTTATAATGGGGGTTTCCCGTCGTTCCTGCTTATGCAGTGTAAGTAAATAAATAAATAAATGAATAAATATTTTTTTATTGCAATTTAACTCAGAATTTTCTTAAGAAATTTATTCAACAATTATATTCGAAATGTCCTCCACCATTCCATATACAAGCATGTGCCCTCTTTCTCATTTCTTCAGTCCTGAAATTTACTCTCAATCTTCTGACTGCTCCGTCTATTCTCTCCACAAGTTGTGCACGTGTATGTATTTTCCTTTCATATACTATTTCTTTTAAACTGCCCCAAACATGAAAATCTAACGATATTAGATCCGGACTTCTCGCTGGCCACGAAATAGATCCTCCACTACCTATCCACCGATTAGGAAACAATTCGTTCAAGAACATACGAACGTTTAGCCTATAGTGTGCTTTCTGTTGAAAAATGATTTCACGTCTGTCAGTCAAGGGGACCTCGTCCAAAAAACTGTCCATATTTGTTCTCAAAATTCTTCATAATTTTCTCCATTTAAGTTGTCAGGTAGGTAGATAGTAAGGACCTATCAAAAGATTAGCTATTGGTCCCATCCAAACATTAACGCCCTATCACTATTTTTATGCCAGACATTCAAAAGGTTGTTTATTAAAAAATCTGCTGAAACCTGAAACGAAACTAGTGCCTGCATTCTAACGAAAACTTTTTTAGGAAATAAAGAAGGAACTTGGCAAGTTTTTGAAATACTTTTGTCATACATGAATTGTGGAGTTCGAACGTTGCAGGCGAATTGATATTAGAAATTTACTATTGTTCCCTTCATATACCCATTTTTGAATCAAACGAATTCTTTTTCTACATCTATTACAGCATATTTTTTTGAGCGCTCGTACTACTTACATGAGGGCTTTATCATTTTGTCACGATGTCTGTATTTTTCGAATTTTGAACCGAAAATAGTCTCAAACAAATATGTTCGACTCACTGATGACGAATCCGTCGAAAAATTCGGGTCTGTCCGTCCGGCCGTCCGGCCGTATACACGATAACTCTCGAACGGAACGTCCTAGAAACTTGAAATTTTCAGAGTAGGTTCGAATCTCGAATGCCGCAGTTGAGTTCGTTATTGGGCAGAATTCGCCGAGGGGTTCCGTAAATATGGCCGCTCGAAATTTTGTTTTCCTGATTACTTTGAAACTACATATTCGATCGAAGTGAAATTTTGTACTCTAATGGAAAATGAGGTGTTCAAGCTACATGCAAAATTTTGTTCAGCTCGCATCACCAGAACCATAGGAACCATGTGTAAAATTGTAACTTTTGAACGAAAACACCTAGGGACTTGAAATTTTCAGGATAGGTGTGGATCTCGATTGTCTTGATCACTTTTTATTTATGAAGCAAAATTATACTAGGGGTTCCGTAAATATGGTCGTTTGAAATTTAGTTTTCTTGATAATTTCGAAACTACGGATTCGATCGAAATAAAATTTTGTATTTCAAACGAGAATGATATATTAAAGCAACATTATGTCCAGATCGCATGACCAGAACCATATGAACCATAGAAAATTATAACTTCCGAAAGGATAGGCCTAGGAATTCGAAATTTTCAGGGTGGGTTTGGATCGCGAATTTCGCGGTCGCGTTCATCAATGAGCAAAATTAGACAAGGGGTTCCGTAAATATGGCCGTTCTAAATATTCTGTTCCTGATAATTTCGAAACTTCCGATTTGATTGGAATGAAATTTTGCACCTAGATGAGGAATAATGTATTCAAACTACGTGCGAAATTTTTCCAGATCGCATCACCAAGACCATAGATACCGTAGAAAATTCTAGCGAATTATCGAAAAAAAATTGGCCAGCTGAAGCACAGACAAAGTCTGGAGATTCGTCTAAGTTTGAGAATTTTTTTGACAGCTGTCAAAAATTCCTTCAATTGATTTCTAAAACTGGAAAATGCGATTCTACCTCAAGGTGGATGTACGAGCGCTCAAAAGGTCCTGACTTCGCGGCAGTGCTTTTCGTAATTTTTTTCCATACATATCATTTCTGATAAAAATAATCCGCAATTATAAACAAACTTGCTCAACGTAGAAAAAATTGACGAAAAATGGAGTAAGGTGAGTAATTTATTTAAAAACACAAAAACTCAAATAACTGTTGATTTTTGGATATCAATGGATATGGCTCAAATGACAGCAAATGAGTCATACTAACACTACCTTCAAGGTCCACGTCGAATTTGGAATCACCCTGTATATGATAACATACCTCGATGATCCTGTCGTTGATTTTGATTTTATTTGTTAGGTCTGCCGCACTCCCCTTGCTAATGCTCTTCACGAATATGCCTGATAGTTCTTCTGTAACAAACATTCCCTAGGAATATCATGTTTGATAATTCGAAATATCAAAAGACGAAAATTCATTTTAGTCGGATTAGTTCAAGTTGATTAATAATACAGCCAATTATTCAAGATGGCTTCGAGTAGATACACGTGACACGTGTGGAAAACGCGATCAGTACGAAGTTTCGGAGGAATGTTAATTTCCCAAACTGAACTTCAAATTTCAAAACGTAAACAATTAGCAGTACTAACAGTCTTGGGGTTTTTGTGATTTTCCTCGACTTGAAAGATGCCAAGAAGAGACTCTCCTATAAAAGTCATAGGTAACACAATTATAATCACACGACAAAGATCGTTAATGAGATGCAAACAAAAAGAGTCAAAAGGTTAATAAGCAATAAATGTCCGGAATCTAGAACAGCAGGTTAGGTTTAGTTAGAGCAGGTCGTGCTTCACACGAAGTCTCGCACTGTTCTGTCTATCGGAGATAGTTCGTCCCTGAGGATTTCCCCTGAATATAAAAAAAATAAAGTGCTTGTAAGGCTCTTCGAGGACAAAGTGATATTATTGTCTCGCATATAGTGACTTAGTATATCGATAAACACATTGTGTATCGTGGGTGACCGCTTTGAACGAATAATTTGGATCATGTCGACGATGCTTATCTCTGGCGCTTCAGGAGAAGGCTGATCTTATTATCGATGAAGAATGATATATATGACTTCAAGGGGAATAACCGAACTGGCCAAAAACTCGTTTCAGGGGTCGTAATTATAAATAGTGTTGTCAAAGTTGAGTACTTTTTCATGACAAGGTAGTATTCGCCAAATAAATCCATTTAAGCAAAAATCGCCTATATAACTTTGAAGATCACGAGAAGTGAACTTGATTTCATGATTCAATGGGAAGTACGGACCAGTTCTAGCATCGTTTACTCGGGATTACCTTCCAACCCAAGCGTAAACAAACAGCAGGATTCGATTGTTGTTATTTACAGTTTTTCGCGAAGAATCCGTGGCCGTCTCAAAATTGTTAGTGTGCGGAATCGAATGTCTCAGGAATATTCGAGAAAATTATTCGAGCTGAAATACAATCAAAGCTTTTCAAATCTTACCTTTCTCGCAGACATACCCTGCCACCGTTATACCTAACCCTGAACCGTCTCTCGTGAGGGTAATCTCGTAAGACTCGGTTTCTGGGAGATGAGGTTCTTGTTGACTCATTATTGCAGGCATATCGATAGTCCCAATAGATACTTTCGATCGACGGGGAGATTGCCCGATAATAGAATCTTTCACCACATCCACCATATTCGCAATTTCCTGAAAATTCAATTTTTTTTAATATTTCACTGCCTCGAAAAATTGAACTTCTATTCATGATGAACTGCGTTTGAGTCAACCCGATTAAATTAATTCACAACCGCCATATGAGATAGATATGAAGCCATGAGAAGGTTTTGTAATAATTCAAAGTTCATTTTTGAGCGCTCGTACTACATACACGAGGGCTATATCATTTCGTCACGATGTCTGTATTTTTCGAATTTTGAGTCGAAAATGGTCTCAATCGACTATGTTCGACTCACTAATGACGAATCCGTCGGAAAATTCGAGTCTGTCCATCCGTCCGGCCGTCCGTCCGTCCGTCTGTCAGTCCGTAAGCACGATAACTCTCGAACGGATCAACCTAGAGACTTGAAATTTTCAGTGTAGGTTCAGATCCCAACTGCCTTGGTTGAGTTCGTTAATGGGCAGAATTACACGAGGGGTTCCGTGAATATGGCCGTTCAAAATTTTGTTCTCCTGATTAGTACGAAACCACAAATTCGATCGAGATGAAACTTCACACTCAAATGGAGAATGAGGTGTTCAAGCTACATGTGAAATTTTGGCCAGATCGCATGACCAGAACCATAGAAACCATAGAAAATTGTAACTTTTGAACGGAAACGCCTAGGGACTTGAAATTTTCAGGATAGGTGTGAATCTCGAATGTTGTGATCACGTTCATCTATGAGCAAAATTATAATATGGTCGTTTGAAATTTAGTTTTCTTGATAATTTCAAAACTACAGATTCGAACGTGACGAAATTTTGTATACTAATGGAGAATGATATATTCAAGCTACATTTCTCCAGATCACATGACCAGAACCATATAAACCATAGAAAATGATAACTTTCGAACGGAAAGGCCTAAGGACTTGAAATTTTCAGGATAGGTGTGGATCTGAAATGTCGCGTTCACGTTTATCAATGAGCAGAACTAGGGGTTCCGTAAATACGGTCTTTTGAAATTTTGTTTTTTCGATAATTTCGAACCTACGGATTCGATCGAGATGAAATTTCGTATTTTAATCGAGAATGATATATTAAAACAATATTTTGTCCAGATCGCATGACCAGAACCATAGGAACCATAGAAAATTGTAACTTTTGAACGGAAAGGCCTAGGAACTTGACATTTTCAGGGTGTGTTTGGATCGCAAATATCGCGGTCACGTTCATGAACGAGCAGAATTAGACTAGGGGTTTCGTAAATATGGCCATTCAAAATATTTTTTCCTGATGGTTTCGAAAATACTGAGCGGATTGGAATGAAATTTCGCACCTAGCTGAGGAATAATGTATTCAAACTACGTGCAAAATTTTGTCCAGATCGCACCACCGAGAACATAGATACCGTAGAAAATTCTAGCGAATCATCGAAAAAAAATCGATCAGCTGAAGCACTGACACGAAGTCTGGAGTTTCGCCTATGTTTCAGAAATTTGTTTGACAGCTGTCGAAAATTTCTTCAATTGATTCCTAAAACTGGAAAATGCGAATCTACCTACAAGGTGCATGTACCAGCGCTCAAAAGCTCCTGCCTTCACGGCAGTGCTTTTCGTAATTTTTTTTGTAAGTATTCATTGCATCTTTTCCTTTTATGAACTTCATTGACCATAAGGAAAAGGGACATTGCGCGATAGAAATATTTTAACGTTCCTCCTCGTAGTTTTAGAAGTATTTCCCAATTATTATTCTGGACTATTCATTAACCTGTAATTCAGAAAGAAATGCTGTTGAATCGGCATTTCTCTTCTATCGGTTTTATGCTTGGTATTCTGTAACCAATATCGTAATAGGTGCCAAATCGGAATATCTATCTATCTCTTTTTCAAATCAACCAATCAGTTAAATGGAAAATTCTAAGAAGCACAAAATAAAAAATTGAACAACTTTATAGAAATAATTCACCTTGGAAACGACCACCTATAGAAAATAGCAAAGATACTAAGAAGAACTAAGTTCGACAAAATCATCCCTCACGACAGACGTAGGATTCTTAATAATTGCCAAAAACATGGCGAACCCGAATAAAATCCAGACATTTGGTATAGAAAATAAAAATTACGAAAAGCACTACCGTGAAGGCAGGAGCTTTTGAGCGCTCGTACATGCACCTTGTAGGTAGATTCGCATTTTCCAGTTTTGGAAACCAATTGAGGAAATTTTTCACAGCTGTCAAACGAATTTTCAAACTGAGGCGATAATCCAGACTTCAAGTCAGTGCTTTAGGTGAATTTTTTTTTCGATAATTCGCTAAAATTTTCTACGGTATCTATGGTCTTGGTGATGCAATCTGGACAAAATTTCATTACAATCAAATCGGTAGTTTCGAAATTATCAGGAACAGAATATTTGGAACGGCCATATTTACGGAACCCCTAGTCTAATTTTGCTCATTGATGAACGTGACCGTGAAATTCGCGATCCAAACCCACCCTGAAAATTTCAAGTTCCTAGGCCTTTTCCTTCGGAAGTTATAATTTTCTATGGTTTCTATGATTCAGGTCATGCGATCTAGAAAAATGTAGCTTGAATATATCATTCTCCATTAGTATACAAAATGTCGTCACGATCGAATCTGTAGTTTTGAAATTATCAAGAAAACTAAATTTCAAACGACCAAATTTACGGAACCCCTAGAATATTTTGCTCATAGATGAAAGTAATCACGACAATCGAGATCCACACCTATCCTGAAAATTTCAAGTCCCTAGGCGTTTCCGTTCAAAAGTTACAATTTTCTATGGTTTCTATGGTTCTGGTGATGCGAGCTGAACAAAATTTTGCATTTAGCTTGAACACCTCATTTTCCATTAGAGTGCAAAATTTCATCTCGATCGAATCTGTAGTTTCAGAGTAATCAGGAAAACAACATTTCGAGCGGCCATATTTACGGAACCCTTAGGCGGATTTTGCCCAATAACGAACTTAACCTCGGCATTCGAGATTCAAACCCACCCTAAAAATTTCAAGTTTCTAAGACATTCCGTTCGAGAGTTATCGTGTATACGGTCGGAGAGACTCAAATTTTCCGACAGATTCGTCATCAGTGAGTCGAACATAGTCGATTGAGACCATTTTCGGCTCAAAATTCGAAAAATACAGACATCGTGACGAAATGATATAGCCCTCGTGTATGTAGTACGAGCGCTCAAAAAATGCAATTAAAAAATAAATAACAATCGGCGATGGAAGAAAAGATACAGTTAACTACGACAGAAGAAATAGCAGATATAATAACATAAATGCAATCATAACAGAACACTTCCCAGTACTTCCTATGTGACCTTGACCATAATAATACCCAAAGCTGAAAAATCATAGAAAAATTCACTATCGACCTACAACTTTACTATCATTCAGTAAAAGAGTAGGAAGGATTTTACATAGAATTATCGAGAATACAGGTAAATGCTTTGAAATTATAGGAAGAAGACGTATTTGATCGTTTCTACCTCTAAATCTTTTTATTCACGATGTTTTCATCCTAAATTCGATGACAGATTTTGACAAATTTCATGTAAAATTCTAGACACAGATTCCGTGAGCCAAACCGGCTTTTAGTGTGACTGATTTCATTTTATTTTTATAAGCTTCAAGAGCTGGAATCACAGAATTTTTTTCAACTTAGAACATCCATAAGGCTGGAAAGCTCATTTTATCGATGTCTAATATGCAGACATCTGAAGAAACATTTCAGCAGGATATGGCCAATAGTTTCTGAGATACAGAAGTTTCTCAAAGAAATGTTCATTTAGAATATATTTCGGCTGTCTATCTAAAGTTTTCAATAACATAGATGAAACAAGAAAAATTGTGATAAACTAATAAGCAAGCCAACAAATCAATCCATGTAACCCCAGAGAAAACCAAATTCATCATTCGCATCTATAGACCGGTTTCGAAGGGCACTAAGTTAACACGTAAAAGGTTTTTGGGTCAACTTATTCTAACCATCTCAACAAGGTTTCAACGACGATAGTCCAGGATCCCTGGTACATTTTTGCACTTGATTACTATCAAGCTAATTTTTCGTGAGTAGCTTCATTTTGATGAGACGCCCAACAATTTCCTGTACGAAACTCTCAAGTGTGGTAGCTAACAGAGGTAGCAAGGATAAAATATGTCAATTTGATGATTCTCGAAAATTTATTACTTACTGATTTTTTTGTTTGTTAAATCTCAAGATGATTATGGTTCGGGGACAAAACCACCAACACAGAGGTAGACTCTAGGAATAGCTCGAAACCTTATGTCCCGGCAAATCACAGTCTTTCCTTTGAGGAACGAAAACAGGAGAAAAGATACCAAGATCAAGGATATGGGAAAAAATTGCTGAAAAATTTCGCATAACATTCAACTCAAACAGTAATCCTTGTGGCGTCGCTGGCACAAGGGCAACAAAATTTGCACAAAAATGACATCTACAAAATTTTGTTAGTAAATATTGAGAGTATGAGTAGAAATATCGCGCAAGGAATGGGGTATTCCGGTATTCAAAATTGTGTAGGGCGTTTTCATCATTATGTGTGAACAACACTGAATTTCCATGCGGATGGAATTGAGCGGTCTCGCCTGCGTAGCAAACCTCATGTATGAACTTTTTAGATAGTTAATAGTTAGGAAGGGGGTTACGTTCCACTGCGACCTCAAGGTCTATTGTGCCCCCCATCAGAGCCGTATTGACAACTGCGATACCTACAGCTCGCCCTCCAGCTCCAGAGCTCCAATGAACTCCAGTATCTTAGGGGGCTTCAAGGAGGTTAGATCCTCATTCCTCCTGTAATTCTCTTGTCCAAGACATTCTTTGCGCTGGTTTGCGATGGCGAGGCATTCTGTAACCAGGTGAACAGGTGTCTCCTCCTCTTCACCACAGAATCTACACTCTTCTGTTTCTGTTAAGCTCATTCTCATCATATGCTTCCTAAGGCGACAATGTCCTGTGAGGAAGCCAGCGAGTAGGCGTAACTTGTTCTTACTGAGATCCAAATACTTTTTGAATCTTGAACTTTCAAAGTTCCGAATGAACCTTTTAGAGTGATCCATTCCTGGAAGGTTCCTCCAGAGTGCTTCTCTTTCAGTCTCTTCCTTCTCCAGAAACTTTTTCTTATAGGTGCGTTTACCTATGCCACAGAAAGGTTCTAGGCCAGTAAGTGGCGTTTGTGCTCCCTTTCTGGCAAGTGTATTGGTCTCTTCGTTTCAGGAACCCAGACTAAAGAGACCTTATTTTTCTTGCCTTCTACATTAAGTTTCCTCCGGCACTCCCATATCAGCTTTGAGTCGATGATATAGGAGTTCAGTGCTTTGATAGCAGCTTGACTATCCGAGTGGATCAGAATGTCACACCCTTGATAGTTTCTTTCCAGGTTTATATCTATGCATCTTTCGATTGCAAGTATTTCTGCCTGAAAGGCACTCGAGTATACTTCAGGCACTCCGTATACTCCAGCGCCGGCCCCCATCGTGGTTTTAGAACCATCTGTATACCATTTAATGGTATTCACTTTGAAGTTTTGGGTAGTGTATTCCATTTCCCATTCTTCCTTTTTACATAGCATAGTGTTGAAGTTCTTCTCAATGCCTGCTTTTTTAATCATAGCATCACTAGGCGGGTTCGCTGATGAGATGTACTTGTTCATAGAGGACCTATTTTAGATACTCAAAACTCTTTCGTGGTGAAGAAAACAATTTTTTGCTACAAACTCAGATGAATTTTACACCTTTTGTGATTAATCATAGCATTTGTTGATGTTCGGTTATATGTGCTCTATTTTGTTATTATTTTTCATCCTATTTTTCTATGATCGCAAATAAAATTACCCAAATATTTTGGTATTATCTCCATAATAATAATTATTTGCTGCTACGTTCTACTCACGTGCAACTGAAAATCGGTCTCCTTTCCCGTGAATAAATAAGGGTTACTTAGATTGGACGGATGATTCATGAAGGGTTCAGATAGACCATTCTCAATCAAGTGCTTGTCCAGTTCAACAGGGTCGCCCAGAATCCTAGTAGGTACTAGTGGTGCGTGACTGCCTAACGTCTGAAAGAAATGATAAATGAACAAGGATTACATGAACCAATGAGAACTTCGTACAGATAAGAAGCAAGAAAATGAATACAATTCAGAATTACTGGTCATTGATGAGTTATGTAAATGAAATTGGCACATTCAAGAAATACATTTTGAGGAGGAGAAGATAACAATTTCGGTTCCATTTGAATTTTTGTTAGCTTTCTAAGCATGAGACATGCTATTCGGAGGTGAAATATAAGACAAATTGAATATCAGATATTGGAGCAGAGTCGAAACACGTTAGTGTTGGGAAGGCGCTTTTGTAAACACCATCTATCCATCCATACCAAACCTGATTAATGGGAAATACTTGTAGGGAAAAATCTAAGGAGGGAGAGCTTCAAAGATAAAAATCGCCATGATGATAGCCAATCTCCGATAGGAGCGGCATTCGAAGAAGAAGAAACAAACCTACCATAAAAATGATTCAACCCCCGCTATTAGACTAGAGAGTGACGAAGGAGAAGATGGAATTGATATGGGTTAGGAGGAATTTTGGTTTGTGGTTGCTTCGGTTATTTCAGCAGATGATGGTTTATATTTAGTTGACCTCACAAAGTCACACTTTCGAAATCTGATATAATCTGGCAAACCAAACTGTCTCTATTATCACGATGGTAGATGATATTTCTCGTGATACTCGGATGAAAACGTAAATGATAATTAGATAGATGAAAAATCGAATTACCTCGTTTCAGCGATTTATATGGAACGGGTTTTACCCTAAGACTGAATAATGAATAATAATGACATCCACCTACATCGATTAATGTACATGGGTACGCCTAGAAGCGAATCAACATACATTAAGCTACTGAACTCGCTGGCGGAGGAGTTCTTAATGAGCTGAGAAAACCGAAAGCTGCGAAATTTATTGGAAATAAGTTGATTGTTCTATAATGCTTATAAATATTGAAGAAAACATTTTTTTTCAAACGTACAGAAATAACGTCATATTTCGACTGACAGGATCATCGAAAAGTTCTACTTCTCCTCCACCGTAGAGAAATGTGGTTGCTATGTCAACGATGAATTACATTTCCTTACGCTTTAGGGAAATGTGTAATTAACTATCAAAATCAATTTTGCGAGACAACAGTAACTAGGCAAACTTTTTATTGATCACTCAGTTATAACGATCGTAAATATAAATCAAACCTCCAGATTTCAATGAATTTCAAAGCGTTTGAAAAAAAATTCCGAAAAGCACTGCCGTGAAGGCAGGAGCTTTTGAGCGCTCGTACATGCACCTTGTAGGTGGATTCGCATTTTTCAGTTTTAGAAATCAATTGAAGGAATTTTCGACAGCTGTCAAAAAAATTCTGAAACCTAGGCAAAACTCCAGACTTCATATCAGTGCTTCAGCTGATCAATTTTTTTTCGATAATTCGCTAGAATTTTCTACGGTATCTATGGTCTTGGAGATGCGATCTGGACAAAATTCTGCACGTAGTTTGAAAACATTATTCTTCAGCTAGGTGCAAAATTTCATTTCAATCAAATCGGTAGTTTAGAAATTATCAGGAACAGAATATTTTGAACGGCCATATTTACGGAACCCCTAGTCTAATTTTGCTCATTGATGAACGTGACTGCGATATTCGCAATCCAAACCCACTCCGAAAATTTCAAGTTCCTAGGCCTTTCCGTTCGGAAGTTACAATTTTCTATGGTTTCTATGGTTCTGGTAATGCGATCCGGACAAAATTTCACACGTAGCTTGAACACCTCATTCTCCATTTAAGTGCAAAGTTTCATCACGATCGAATCTGTAGTTTCGAAGTAATCAGGAGAACTAAAAGGAAAACCAAAAGAACAAAATTTTGAACGGCCATATTTAGGGAACCCCTGGTGGAATTCTGCTCATTAACGAACTCAACCGAGGCATTAGGGATCTGAACCTACACTGGAAATTTCAAGTCTCTAGGTTTAGCCGTTCGAGAGTTATCGTGCTTACGGACGGCCGGATGGACGGACAGACTCGAATTTTCCGAAGGATTCGTCATCAGTGAGTCGAACATAGTTGATTGAGACCATTTTCGGCTCAAATTCGAAAAATACAGACATCGTGACGAAATGATATAGCCCTCGTGTAAGTAGTAGGAGCGCTCAAAAATTAACATATTCCATTCGGAGAAGAAGTGACTTTTCATGGCTCGCTTTAAATTACCCGCCTCTCTCCGTTCGGCGGGTAAACACAAGCTCGCCATGAAAAGTGACACTTATCCTCCTTATGAAATAATATACCATTTTTCAATTAGAATTAGTTGCGATATTTTGTGAAATAACGATAAACGAAACGATATGATGTATAAATAATTAACGGTTCTGTAAAATTTACAGCGTCTCTTCTTCCTATTTCATCAATTCACAGATCCTGCAAGTATACATCTTGGAATAGTAAATATCAACTAGAGGAACATAGAAGGATGCCATTTGATTCTGGCATTCCTATTAACAAGGGCGTTATCAAGCCAAAAACAATCAGGTCTGATCTCACAGATAAATAATTCGTGGTCAAATTCAATCCTATCCGTCCGTAAACTCGATAGCTCTCCAAAATGAAGGAACAAAGTTTTCATGGTACGTTTGAGGACTGAATGTCGCTACAGTTGAGTTCGTAAAGGGGCGAAATCCTCGAAAGAATTCTGTAGATCTGATTTTTTCTCAATAACTCGATAAAAACCGATCTGATCGAATTGCAACTTTGTAGTTAGTTGCATAATACCGGGACGAACAATCGTAACATAGAAGGATCAATAAAAAACAAATTTATTTACAACCATATGTGTAATGCTGTCATTATTAACGTCATTGAAGGTTGGGAAGTGTCACATTACACACCTCTACTTCCCAACCTCACTTCCCGCCCTCACTTACCGCCCTCATTTCCCACCCCCAATTTCATCTATTCTAAATGAATATTTTTTATATTTGAAAAAATAACACATTTTTTTGACAAATTTTATAATACCTATTTCATGGCAAACAATAAAAAACAACAATGAACTAAATACAACAAACTACTTATTGATATTAATCGTTAAATTTGAATTATTGTAAGCATTTATTGAAATATTTAGGCCTATACCAGCGCTGGACCCTCTAACAGTGTCTCTTTGGGCGACAAATTAATTTCATGTGTAATGCCTGAGGTTTGTGAACTACTTGCAATAGCTACAGAAGACGTGGCACATTGAGACAGCATAGTGGCAGTTTTCGTTTTATTCTCTATTGAACCATCCACATAACCTTCTTCCACAGTACTAGATTTCCATCCTCCCAGCTTTTTCAATTGGAGTACACTTGCACCACTGTTGGCAAGTAACGTAGCGGCGGTTCTTCTGAGTGCGTGTCCTGTGAAGCCTTTCCAGTTCTCTAAATTCAAAAAAGTAGCAATTTTTTGGGAAAAATTAGCTATTGTATTGTGTCCAATTGGTTGATTTCTTGCTATTCCTCCTCTGAGCTGAACAAAAAATCTATCGATTTCTATGTTTTTTTTTTTAATTTATGTAGTCTCGAATAATCTTCACCCATACTGGATCAGTAATGAGAAATGATCTATTTGTATGTGTTTTAGAATCTGGAATCTCAACCGAAATTTTTTCTTCAAAAAAAACCACATCCAACATTTTCATTTTCACTAATTCGTCCGTCCGACAAGCTCCAGATACGCCTATTATTAATGCTACCTAAAACAATAAGGAAAGATTAAACTAGAAAAGTACTGACGTGAAGTCAGGAGCTTTTAAAAAATCACAAATAACTCACCTTTATCGATAGAAGATTATTTGGAGCTTTATTTAAAAAATCCTCTATATTATTCCTCGAAAATACGTTCGATTTCTTGGGCCTAAAGCCCACATTTTGGTGTTTTAGGAAGGCTAGCAGTTTCCCATGTTTCGAAATATCAATTTTTTCTTCAATTTCTAGCATCGTTCGTATCATACTGTACATTGCCCACAAAGTAGACGGCTTCTTTTGTCTGGTATGTTCTCCAAAATATGCCAAGAGTACCGATATTTTTGAGCGCTCGTACTACTTACACGAGGGCTATATCATTTCGTCACGATGTCTGTATTTTTCGAATTTTGAGCCGAAAATGGTCTCAATCGACTATGTTCGACTCACTGATGACGAATCCGTCGGAAAATTCGAGTCTGTCCGTCCGTCCGGCCGTCCGTCCGGCCGTCCGTCCGTAAGCACGATAACTCTCGAACGGATCAACCTAGAGACTTGAAATTTTCAGTGTAGGTTCAGATCGCAAATGCCTCGGGCGTTAATGGGCCAAATTCCACGAGGGGTTCCGTAAATATGGCCGTTCAAAGTTTTGTTTCCCTGATTACTTGAAAACTACAAATTCGATCGAGATGAAATTTTGCACTCAAATGGAAAATGAGGTGTTTTAGCTACATGCGAAATTTTTTCCAGATCGCATGACCAGAACCATAGAAACCATAGAAAATTGTAACTTTTGAACGGAAATGCCTAGGGACTTGAAATTTTCGGGATAGGTGTGGATCTCGAATGTCGTGATCACGTTCATCTATGAGCAACATTATACAAGGGGTTCCGTAAATACGGTCGTTTGAAATTTTGTTTTCTCGATAAATTCGAAACTACGGCTTACGATAGTTTGGCGAAAAGGTATCGATATATTGAAGCAATATTTTGTCCAGATCGCATGACCAGAACCATAGAAATCATAGAAAATTGTAACTTCTGAACGGCAAGGCCTAGGAACTTGAAAATTTGAGGGTGGGTTTGGTTCGCGAATATCGCAGCCGCGTTCATCAATGAGCAAAATGAGACTAGGGGTTCCGTAAATATGGCCGTTCAAAATATTTTTTTCCAGATAGTTTCGGAACTACTGATCGGATTGGAATGAAATTATGCACCTAGCTGAGGAATAATGTATTCAAACTACGTGCGAAATTTTGTCCAGACCGCATCACCAAGACCATAGATACCGTAGAAAATTCTAGCGAATTATCGAAACAAAATTGATCAGCTAAAGCACTGACATGAAGTCTGGAGTTTCGCCTAAGTTTCTGAATTTTTTTGACAGCTGTCAAAAATTCCTTCAATTGGTTTCTAAAACTGGAAAATGCGAATCTACCTACAAGGTGCATGTACGAGCGCTCAAAAGCTCCTGCCTTCACGGCAGTGCTTTTCGTAATTTTTTCATTACATTTTTATTCAGATATATGCAGCATAATTCTGTAGTTCCATCCCTTGAATTGTCGATTTTATGAAATGACATTATCTATCACACTGAATTTGATGAGACTTGGGACCAAGCAGCGTTGTGCAGGTCCAGTACCGGTATAGCAGTAAATTTAAACAAGCAAAAAAAAACTTCTGTCTTGCTCGTCAGTGCATTTCCCGTTTTTTTTTTGGAATTTGTATTATGCTTATTCGAAAACGCAGAAGAATCGTTTTCTCTTCAATTTTCACACATTATAATATTCGTATGCGGAACCCTCATCAGTACTTCAATCAATTGAAGGTTTTGATAACTTAGTGATCTTAAACACTGAACTTTTTGAATAATTCGTTACGCGAACGTGACTGATCCACCTCTGGTGCCTCGGATGATTGTCTCCGTTTGTTCATCAGTCATCGCGAGATGAGAAAAACATTCTTGGGCGGTTGTGCCAATATACGAGAAAATATATTTATATACATTGATAGAAGTAACCGTTAATTTTCACCCTCTTGGATTTTTGTAGATGTTACTCATTACTCACATGATACTCGGTATTAGTAGACTCAACAGGTCTTGCCACCACCATTCGAACGTGAATTCCACACTGCCGAAGAACAGATGCCACTTGTTCTGAGCCTAAGCCCCTCAAGTTCACTTCACCAATTTGCAGAATATGATCCCCACTTTGAAGTCGTCCATCCTAGAAAATAAATTGAAATTCAATTATGACCTTTGTGTTCCTAGCGGCAAAAAAAGAATGGATTAGAAATACTTCCAAGAATTGTCATTCCCTTCAATCAAGTACTTCAATAAGGACTTGACTTGATCCTACAGAAAGCAGTGAAAACTGCATATATATACTCGGCCAGCAGCGGCATGGTCGACAGAAAGGCGCTGGTCTCCCTGAAACGCGACCGACGACTTACGCGAAGCCGCCGCCGTCAACTTCCGAATGATATGTTCGGCAAACCACGGGCACGGTTCTGGTCTTCCCGAAACGCGACGAACGACCTACGCGGAGCCGCCCCCGTCAATTTCCGAATTATATGTTCGCGAAACCACGAGCACGGTCTCTCTGAACCGTCGCGTGCGACGTTCAGTCAGGGCGGCCGAGATTTAAAAGTTTCACCGACAGCCTTCCGTTTGACGTCACCACACCACACCAGACTCCTCTGAATCCTAATTGTTTTAACTTATCAACCATAAAAGCATGTTGAAGCTCATCGAACGCACTTGATAGGTCGAAGAGTATACCCACCACTGGAATACCCTCGTATAAATAGGAGTAAACGAATTCAAGATATTCGCAGCAGGCAGTTTGTGTGAATCTACCACATATAAAACCGTGCAATGAAAATTTTGACAGCTAGTCATATATTTTACCGTGAACCACTTTCTCAACTTTTTCTGACAGCTTGCTCAAGATAGAAATGGGGCGGTTATTAGTTACATCTTGAGTGTCGCCTTTTTTGAGAACTTGGTATGACTCAAATTAGAGACCAGTTGGAAAAATGACTGCGCACGCAGATTCATTCATGAGCAAAAGTAATGTGGTTAGAAAGCAATGGTGACAATAATTTCAATATTTTAGCTGAAATCATATCTGGTCCGGAGCTGTTATTGGCCTGGATAGTTTATTACAGAGCCAACCTCATTAGAAGTCACAGGGAAGAAGAAAAACTAACTTTCGTTCGTTCCAAAACTTCTCCAGTTCATCTTCAATAAAGCAATGAAATTCACAATATTTAAACAATTTTTACGCAACAAATCATATCAATGTGCAAAAGAGGTGGAACTAGTTCGCGAATACGGTCAAACAAATATTGCTAAGAGTAGAAATTCTTCACATAATTTGATATACTCAAATAGGCCCGAAATATAACTCAGATTGAGGAAAGAAGACCAGAATTTCGCCAAATATTTACTTACTCTGTCTGCAACACCTCCTGGTAAAATTGTTTTGACGACAACGCCTGTGCTCCTTCCGCCAATTATGCCGAAGGCCAACCCTGAGCCATCGTTAATAAGATCGATTACTTCTACTTGGGCCCATTCCGTGCTCAACTGAAAAAAAGCAATCCTTTTGAAATAATATACATTACGAATCAACGAAATCTAAATAAAAGTGTCAGCTGAGACAACGCGAGAAACGTTGAACCACGCGAGCCCAGGGAAAACCTGAGCAACAGGAATTTGTATGTCAAAATAGATGACACATTATCTTCCACCAGACAAATAGAAGCAGGGGTGCCCCAATGTTCAGTTCTAGGACCTCTTATCTACAACATCTGTATGTACGATATTCTGAAATACCCAAGATATCTGCTAGCCCTATATGCAGACGGCGCGGGAATAGCCGTCAGACATCGACGACCAGACGTCATATACAGAATATTGCAAGAAGCACTAGATGATTTAAAATGGTTCATGAAAAAAAGCCAAGCTATTTTACTACAGAAGTGGAGACTTCAAAAAATTCCAACCTAAGGATAGATGGAGAAGAGATAAAATGGGAAAATGAAGTCAAATATCTAGGAGTAAAACTAGATAAAGAAGAACTATATAAAATATGCAGTGAAAAAAACAAACTAAGCAATGAGTAGACTTTACCCACTGCTAGGAAGAAAGAGCCAGATGAACCAAAGCACGAAGCTACGAATGATCAAGTGAATTGCAATACCTCAACTAACATATGGTTCGGCGGCATGGGCCATGCAGCCTATAGCCAAATAAAGAAGATTAATGCAACAGAAAATAAACTGCTAAGAGCAGCAATGAATATGCCGTGGTTCGTGAAAAACCAAAAAATCCACAGAGATTTAGAATGGGAAACTGTCACAGATTCACACAAAAAGAACGCCGAGAAGATATTTGAGAAAGCAAGTCAACATCCAAATGATGACCTAAAAATACAAGTTGACTACAACTCTGCAGAAGAAGAAGATGTGATTAGGATGCACGACAGAGATCGTGAAAGAAATACAAACAACAAGAGTCAGAGGGTTGATAGGCAATAGATGCCCGTAATCTAAAACAGCAGGTTAAGTTTAGTTCGAGCAGGTCGTCCTTCACACAAAGTCTCACACTGTTCTATCTATCGGAGATAGTTCGCCCATGAGGTTTTCCTCTGACTAAACCGGAAAAAAAACTATAGATCGGCTGAGACAATTTTTTATGAGTCAAGACCAGTTCCTATGCCTATAAGAATTCAGTAAATAACGAGCTTGAACGTTTAGAAAGGGAAAAAGTCATAGAGAAAATGGATCATTCCAAACGGGGCACACCCTTAGTGGTGGCTTTGATGTCAGATGGAAAGTCCATCAGGTTATGTGCAAATTACAAAATCACTATGAATAAATATTTAGCTAAAGTCAATCATCCTTCATCTAGTATTTTTTAGCTCTACTGGGTTGTCAATATTTCGAAGGACAAAAGCGATTATTATAGAGTGAATTCTCTCCCGTTTGGAACTAAGCCGGATTGTGGGCTTTTTCAATAAGCGGTAGGAATGCTTCTTTCTGTTAGGAATACCAGGGGTAGTCATTCATTGAGACAATATTGTGGTTAATACACAGGATTTTGAAAATCTAAAAATGGTTTTTGAACGGTTGAAATCGTCTAGCTTGCGTTTGAATATGGAATAATGATAATTGTTCGAAAAAAAATTGAATATACAAGATCACATAATCAATTCTGAGGTGCTCATAGAAGACAAGGAGAAAATTATTGGAATTTCAAATTGTCTTGCACCGAAGTCGGCAACACAGGTAAAGTCTTTTGTGGTATGCTAAATTATTATTCCGAATTCATCCCAAAGAAAAAATTGAAACCTTCACATAGTCTATGTGAAAATCCAAACAATTTTAATGGTCTGAAGAGTTTCATCAATTAATTGAAGTTGCTAAAAGTCATTCACTATTAGATAATGTAATTGTAATTACCATCCAAAAAACGTCTGAATCTATATTGTGATGCTAGTAGTCGAAATAGGAGCTTATTTGTCACATGTTTTCGAAGATGGTTTAGAGGAACCTGTATTTTTATTTCTCGAATTCTGTATAAATCCGAAGAAAATTATTTAATTGTACATAAAGAAGCTCCTCTAGCTGTTTACTGAACAAAAGCTTGATCAATATTTGGTTATTGGACCTCCCGGAATTATTTCAGATGCTTTCTCTGTTTACCACAAATGGCTTCAGAACGTACTCAAAGATGGTCGTTGTTTTCATCTGATTTCAATCTCACATCTCCTTACATTGAAGGTATATAAATAATACAAGGGCTGATGCTTTGTATTGATTGCCTGTCGAAAAATAAGAAAAAAGAATACGAAAAGCACTGCCGTGAAGTCAGGAGCTTTTGAGCGCTCGTTCATCCACTTTGTAGGTAGATTCGCATTTTCCAGTTTCAGAAACAAAATGAAAAATTTTTAGACAGCTGTCAAAAAAATTATCAAACTAAAGCGAAACTCCAGACTTCACGTCAGCGCTTTAGCTGAGCATTTTTTTTTTCGATAATTCGCTAGAATTCTCTATGGTATCTATGGTCTTGGTGATGCGATCTGGACAAAATTTGGCACGTAGTTTGAATACATTATTTTTCAGCTATGTGCAAAATTCGAATCCAACCAGTAGTTTCGAAATGATCAGGAAAAAAATAATTTGAACGGCCATATTTACGGAACCCTTAGTCTAATTTGGCTCATTGCTGAACGTGAATGCGACATTCGCGAGCCAAACCTACCCTGAACATTTCAAGTCCTTAGGCCTTTCCGTTCGAAAGTTATAATTTTCTATGGTTTCTATGGTTCTGGTCATGCGATCTGAACAAAATGTAGCTCGAATATATCATTCTCCATTAAAATACGAAATTTTGTCTCGATGGAATTATCGAGAAAACTGAATTTCAAACGACGGTATTTACGGCTCATTGATAAACGTGAAAGCGACATTTCAGATCCACACCTATCCTAGAAATTTCAAGTCCCTAGGCCTTTCCGTTCGAAAGTTATGATTTTCTATGGTTTCTATGCTTCTGGTCATGCGACCTGGAGCAATGTAGCTCGAATATATCATTCTCCATTAATATACAAAATTTCGTCACGATCGAATCTGTAGTTTTGAAATTATCAAGAAAACTAAATTTCAAACGACCATATTGACGGAACGCCTAGTATAATTTTTCTCATAGATAAACGTCATCACGACATTCGAAATCAACACCTTTCCTGAAAATTTCAAGTCCCTAGGCGTTTCTGTTCAAAAGTTACAATTTTCTATGGTTTCTATAGTTTTGGTCATGCGATCAGGAAAAAATTTCACATGTAGCTTGAAAACCTCATTTCCCATTCGAGTGCAGAATTTCATCTCGATTGAATCTGTAGTTTCGAAGTAATCAGGAGAACAAAATTTTGAACGGCCAAATTCACGGAACCCCTGGTGGAATTTGGACCATTAACGAACTCAACCGAGGAATTTGGGATCTGAACCTACACTGAAAATTTCAAGGCTCTAGGTTGTTCCGTTCGAGAGTAATCGTGCTTACGGCCGGACGGACAGACTCAAATTTTCCGACGGATTCATCATCAGTGAGTCGAACATAGTCGATTGAGACCATTTTCGGCTCAAAATTCGAAAAATACAGACATCGTGACGAAATGATATAGCCCTCGTGTAAATAGTACGAGCGCTCAAAAAGAAGGAAATGATTTGGATTATTCAAATTTCGTTGAAATCATGAGTATATTTGCCAGCAATTTTGCTTGCTCGGCAACAAGGAAGGATAATAATCTGGGAAAAGTTTCCAATTATGTAAGTTATGGATTTCCTGAAGGAGACTTTGGTCAAGATTTGAAACTGTATGTTCGGAAAAAAGGAGAACTGTACATTAACATAATACAATAACGTGGGGATATAGCTAATCACGAGAGAATAGTTCAGATGAAATGTAAAGCAAGATTTTATTTTTCACTAGATGAGGATATTGAGAATAAGATGCAACGTTGTGAAATGTTCGTCAAATTTCATTCTGAATCGGTAAATCTGTTTCACGCCCCTGGAATGAATTCAACAGTATGTATGAGGGAGTTTATTTTGGACCTTTTTATATCAACCATTCTATAGTAAAATGATATCGATCGTCGTTGGCGCTTACTCAAAATGGGTAGAGGCCATCATTATGGAAAAAGCGAACTACCGAAACTATCGAAAAGTCTAGGGGATGTTTTTCTCAATTTGGTCTGCTGAATGTATTAGTCGCAGATAAATGGTTCCTCGTTTACATCAAAAGAATTCTCTTACTTCTTGAGCATGAATGGTATTCGACAATATTCTACGTACCATCCTTTCAGTAACGGTCAAGCGGAAAACTCGGAGAAAAGCTTTAAACTAGAAATCTCTGGAGCATAGAAAGACCCATTTGAGAAAAATGTCGAATTCGCAACCTTTTTTTGATAGTTTATATATCTTTTTATTTTCAGGGCATGTGTACATATAGACTATAGGTTCGACACCTACGAATATGATTTTGAAGGACAAACCAAAAACAAGACTGGATGTTCTGAAAAGTAATACCAAATAAGAAAAACGAAACGTTGTATAAAATGAATAATTGGGTGAAATAACCTCTTCGGTATCCCAATTGTGAAACATTGGCTTAATGTGGGATTGGCGAAATTTCAGGGAATAAAATGTATTTCGATGGGGAGATTGTTTGAAAACGACAAACAGCTTTCCACAAAAAAAACGATAATTCGGATTCCGATTTTGATGATTCAAGAGAAGATTTGCATACCGATAATTCCGTTGGAATTGTCGCCTCCGGTGTCGAAATTAACGAGTATTTGCACTAAAATTAAAAGACCGGAAGAATTGACTAAATTCAATATAGGTACGAGTTAAGATCTAGGGATAAATTGAAATTGAAACTGCCTGATCGCTCAGCTTAGTAGCAGGGATATTCTTATGTACACACATCGGAAAAGTCTAGGGATATTTTTATAAATAGGTGTTTTTAATTCTTTCAGTTGATTAAGGGGGGAACTAAAATCATAGAGTAATGAGTAAATGTTTAATATGTCATTAAAATAATTTTTTGCATGAAACGAACACAAAATTAAAAAAACTAAGTGTTACCATAATATACAAAAAAATTATCAATTTTGCAAACAATTTACTAATGAAGAGTATGACCTCCACGCTTTACACCTATTGTTCATAGTCCAAATGACATTGTCAATGCCCGATTGAGGTATACTTGCCTATTCTGTGGTTAGAAGCTCTCGGAATTGAAGAGCATTTTGGATATTGCCAAAAATGGGAGTAATTCTACGTTGAAGCATGTCCCATACATGCTCAATCGGATTAAGATCCAGGGATTGTGCGGGCCATGGCAATACTTTAATCCCCTCGTTTTCCAACCCGTTCATCACAATCGCAGCAGTATGGGGACGAGCATTATCATGCATTTGGCGAAAGTTTGCACCAACATCAACAGCAAATAAAGGCACAATGGGTTGAAGAATATTATCCACATACTGCTGACCTGTCAGAAAACCGTTTGGAAAAACGAGGTCAGTTCTGCCGCCTATAATTATTCCGCCCCATACCATTATTGTACCGCCTCTGTATTTGTGAACTTCCTAAACATTTCTTAAACATTCCACGTTCCCGGATCGTCTCCACACCCGTGTTCGACGAGAATCTGGATAAAATTCAAATCTGGATTTATCAGTGAACAAAATTGTTTGCTAATCATCTGCATCCCAATTTTGATATTCTTCGCACCAGTCTACTCTGGCAGCGCGATTGCCTCTAGAGAGAGATGGACATCAAATTAGTTTTCGAATATGAGAATTGGCTTCGTGGAGAGTATTTCTAACATAATCTCGCCCAACGGTTATGTTTGCGCTCGCTGCAATTTCATAACCAATTAAGGTGCTGGGTTGTAGGGTGTCTTCTTACACTTAGCAGTAAAAATCTACCCTGACTTGCCGTTGTACAGCGTCTACGCCCTAGGTGTTGTTCAGCCGGACTTCCAGTTTCCCTGAAATGCCCCCATAAACGACTTTTGACTCTTTGGGAAACACGAAACACCCACCCGCTCAGCTACTTCGATTTGTCGCAGGCCAGCTTGAAGAAGGCTTACTGCTAGATTCATCTCGTCTGAAGACAAATGTCGTCGTTCCATAGTGAAACACAATATTCTCAATGCAACAATACAATTGAAGAACACTATAGACAGAATTAAATCGAAATACTGAGTACTTATAGAATTTACTTTTTCCATCTATCATGTTTGTCGAGTTTTTTCATTATATTTTTTACATTTTTTCCGAAAAAAGACGTATTCAAACGGGGAAAATGAATTGATCAGTACGTTAGTAGTGAAGTTTAAACGGTAAAGAAGTTTCTTTCGACGCTTGTATGACTTTGTACGAATATCCCTAGACTTATCCGATGTGTGTATTTTGAACCGTATTGTAAACGTGTCTACGGTATTTTGATTCATGTGAGAATGTAGTTTTTATAGAAATGACACTGTCATTATTTTATGTTGTGATATACAATTTTGAGACATAACGAAATTTGAAATGGAAAATTCGAGAGCAGAACAAATGAGCGATAATGAAAATTATTTATAACATTTCGAAACGATTCCAAATTGACCACTTATTGCAAAAAAGAAGAATCAGGGTGGAAAGCCCTAAATCCCTCCTGAAATTAATATATTGGACAATTATTTATGCGATGTTCTATTGTTTCCTTGGCTTCCCCGCAATCCCAACTGAATTTCATCTGAAAAGCAAGCTATTACAAGGACTATAACCTGTCTTTACCCAATTCAGGCCATTATTTCCAGGAAAGATCAAATCCAGAAACTCTATTGGAAGGAACAGTAATTAGATCTTTTTTAAAAAAATCGCATTTATTCCATTCAGAATGCTAAATTGGTCGCTTTTATACGCATTAAGAAAGATTAAGAAGATCCAAGTTATAGTTTTGTTTGGTAAACAATGAGTAGGTGTAGATCTTATAGTTCCAGTTATAATCCTCATGAATGAATTCAGCTGTGAATCAGTTTTTTGCACAAGAACATTGTTAAACCAAACGAGGCAACAGAAAGAATCAAGGCTAGGGCTGCCGTTCGAAGTTTTGTTTCTAGTATTTAACTTTAGTCGTGAATCATCCAAATGAGTTTTAAAATTTAGAGAGACATCTAGTTTAACTGCTACATATTTGGAATTGAAATTATGTGTCAAGAAAGAATTCCAGCAGAGTACGCTGAATCTTTATATAAAAAATTACGTGTCACGTTGTTTGTCCTGGATGAACTCCTAAAATACTAAACCGAATTCAATCAAATTTTGCAACTGTGTGAAGTTTGATTCAACTTGAAAGATAGGATACTTTATATCTCAATTCACATTTGCATTAATTTTTTATTGCAAATTTTTTGTTTATTATAAAGGGTGTCCGGAAAAATGTGGGAAATCTCTCGGATTCAGATAAAACTTGAAAAAATAAGGTGATAAGTTCCAATAATTTTTTTTCCTAGCGGCCCTCCCTACGGAGATACGGCCTCCTAAATGACGCCACTGGAATTCATTTTACTGGAATAAATTTCAAACTACTTGATATAATTCAATGAAAATTTGATATGATAAACAATAGTAAGGACCTCTTAAAATACAGCCCTTAAATTCAAATTAGCTCGTTTAGTTTACCAGGGGCGGAATAGGTTGTACGTTATAATGCTTACATTTTTAACACCCTGTATGATAAGGGGTTAGAAAAAACAAATTTGGATACCTTGAACATTAAGCTAAAGAAAAGGTTTATTGTCGATAAAATGAACCGTTTTCGAAAAACAAAATAATAAGAGAAGTAATTTTTCTATTTGTATTAAAAAGAACCTTGAATTCTAATTTTTTTTGTCTCCACAAAATGTGATACGAAAGTTATTCAAGGAACAAAAAGGTTTCAGTTTACGTTATTGAATCCGACAAAATTACAAAGATTCTTAACAATGCAGTTTTGGCCTAAAAAAGAACCTCAACAAAAATAATTTTTTAGAAATGTACTCTCACTAAAGCTTGCAACGATTGAATCTAAATACGCTAATTAAAAATAATCAATTAAAAACTTCATAAGTGGATTCAACAAATTTTGTCGGATTCAATAACATAAACTAAAACTTTTTTGTTCCTTGAATAACTTTCGTATCACACTTTGTTGCAGAGAAAAAATAAAGAATTCATGTTTCTTTTTAGGAGAAATAAAAAAGTTACTTCTTTTATTATTTTGTTATTCGAAAACGGTTCAATTTATCGACAATGAACAAGAGTACCTTTTATTTAGCTTAATGTTCAAGGTATCCAAATTTGTTATTTTTAACTCCTTCTCATACAGGGTGTTAAAAATGTAAGCATTAAAAGGTACAACCTAGTCCGCCCCTGGTAAACTGAACAAGCTAATTTAAATTTAATGGCAGTTTTTCAAGAGGTCCTACTATTGTTTATCATATCAAATTTTCATTAAATTATATCAAGTAGTTTGAAATTTACTCCAGTTGGCAGTAAATTGCGGTTGTTGAAGAATATCATAATAAGTACATTGTTGAATAATTGCAAATTTATTAAATGTAGTACATCATGTACATTTAATGGGCTACTAACTTGTCCTATGAATTATTCACTGAAAAAATGTTGAAGCAATAGCTCAACTGAGGATGAAAAAGCTGGATTTTGAACTCTGCTTACAACTATGTGGATGTTGTTTCCTAGATTTCCATTCAACATTATGAAATGAGCAATAGCTCCGAGAACACGTGTCCCATGTGTGCTTTCACAAACTTTAGACAACTTCCAGGATGCTTATGGATGTTTTTGAGCGCTCGTTCTTCTTACACGAAGGCTATATCATTTCGTCACGATGTCTGTATTTCTCGAATTTTCAGCCGAAAACGTGCCGTAAGCACGAAAACTTTCGAACGGAACGACCTAGAGACTTGAAATTTTCAGTGTGGGTTCAGTTCCCGAATGCCGCAGTCTAGTTCGTTAATTGGCAGATTTCCACCAGGGGTTCCGTCAATAGGGCCGTTCGAAAAATTTTGTTTTTCATCTTATCTTACTTCGAAACTACTGATTCGATCGAGATCCACTAAGATTAAGTGTTCAAGCAACATGTAGAATTTTGTTCAGATCGCATGACCAGAACCATAGGAACCAAAATATAACTTTCGAACGGAAAGGCCTAGGAACTTGAAATTTCCAGAGTCGTTGTGGATCTTGAATGTCGCGGTCGCGTTCATCGATGAGCTAAATTAGACGAGGGGTTCCGTAAATATGGTCGTTATTATTAATAACTACGAAACTACTGATTGGATTGGAATGAAATTTTGCACAAAGATACAGGATAATGTACTACGTGTGACCATATATACCGTAGAAAATTCGAAATCACAACAGCGTTGTGAACAATAAGGACCCTTTGTTTATAGAACGCTTCACACAATACAAAGGATTACAATAATATGGTATTGAATTTGTTACTTTCATCATTGAGATTAATATCAACGAGTGGCAGCCAAAGTTCGAGTTTTCAAGCAAATAATTCATTTCATCAATTGTATCATTTATTCCGAACAAAAATTGTTCGAAAAGCAGGCCAACAAATCAATCTATGTAAACCCCTAGGGCCCAGAGAATATCAAATTCATCATTCGCAACTGTAGACCGGTTTCGACTCATCAAGTCTTATTCGTACAGCTAGCGATGATAAACTCGATTTGAGGAACAGAATGCTATAATAAAACGCACCGCACTGCTGATCAGAGAACATTTCTCCACTAACGCCACCTGTCCCCTCCAACAGCAACCGTCGCCACTTATCTGCAGGTTGATGGAAAGATTCCTTGACCCCCCAAATCCACAACCAATATGTGATATACGCGAAACTCGCGATATATTTAATTGTCCCATGTGGAAGTACGGGTTGAAACTATAACCTTTATTCGATTCCGAACAAATTGACAATGATAATTATTAGCTGGTTATCTAATTCAAATGCATTCAACGTATCATTATTATCTTTGGACAATTTTTCTTCGGGAAAATGGATACATGATCAGCATGAATGATAAATATAAATATGATTTTCGTCACGCATTTTATGGAATAAATCGAGAAGATCACCCATCTAAGATCCCACTATATTTGGGGTTGGCGAAAGAAATATTCATTCTTTCAGAATGAGTTACAACAGTGATGGAATAACGTGTCTTCTTCTTTCTCGATGCTCTGGTGCTTTTGCGGAACCACTCTTCCATCTATTTTTAAAATCTATGCTTACATCATCACTTCCTTCACAGTGGCGAGCTGCATCCGTGACGCCTGTTTACAAGGTCTTTCCAAAGTCTTTGAAAGAATAATTACTGACCACATTCTTGATTTTGCTAAATCCAATGAATTGATACCTGGTGTTCAACATGGTTTTCTTTCGGGTCGCTCATTTTTGACAAATCTTCTCGTGGCGGTGAATGATTGGTCCAGGTGTTTAGACGCTGGTATTCCGATGGATGTAGTCTACTCAGATTTCGCCAAGGCGTTCGACAGGGTTCCTCACCGTCGTCTTATTCATAACCTGAAGCATTTGGGAATTCGAGGCGATTCGTTTTCTTGGATAAAGTCCTTCCTCAGTGACAGAACGTTTAGGGTAAAGGTCGGTGGTGTTTTCTGCATTTGGAAGGTGCGATTGGAAGGTTGCAAGCGGTGTGTCCCAGGGTTCTGTTCTTGGTTCGATCCTTTTCCTTCTATATACAGCGGATCTCCCTCATTCATTAGTTTCAAAGTGTCTCCTGTTCGCTGACTATGCCAAATTATACAGTGTTCCATCCCTTGCCTCTAACCAGCTGCAGGACGTCCTGGATAGTATTGCTCCCTGGGTTAATGAATGGTTGTTACCCCTCAACATCGAAAAGTTTTGTGTTCTGCACATCGGAAAATACAACCCTCAACTTCCGTATACACTAGCCGGACAGCCCCTCATTGTGGTCCGCAGCCATCATGATCTTGGCGTAACTGTCAATTCTGATCTTTAATGGTCAGAACATATTACGAAAGTTTGCAGTAGAGCCATGAAAGCCGCCTACCACATTCAGCGATCCTTTAGAGGTTGTACTGTCCAGACAGCAAAATCGCTGTATACAACACACGTAAGGCCCATTTTGGAGTACGCGGGACCAGTTTGGTGGGCCGCTCTGAGATCTGACTCGCAACTACTTGAGTCTGTTCAGAGATGGTGCACAAGAATCCCATTTTCCTATTCCTCTCGACACAGCTATGAAGCAAGGATGGAAATGTTTGGACTGACCAGCTTCGAGGACCGGCGTGCAAGGGGTGATATGATAGTTGCTTTCAGGGCAATGCATGGATTCTTCGCTGTTGACCTCGAACATCTATTCCTTTTGAATGTGAACAATCTTCGAGGGCATCTCTACAAACTTGCTAAGGAACCATTCAGAACCTCCTGCTGGATGAACTTTCTGTCTAACAGAGTTTTCGATGCTTGGAATCGTCTCCCAGGCGGGGTGGTGGATGCAACTACCATCAATAGATTCAAAAACTTGTACGATCAGTGGAGAAGTGCATAAATTGATTGCTAGTAAATATGTAATGTAATTTTTGAGCGCTCGTACTACTTACACGAAGGCTATATCATTTCGTCACGATGTCTGTATTTTTCGAATTTTGAGCCGAAAATGGTCTCAATCGTCTATGTTCGACTCACTGATGACGAATCCGTCGAGTCTGTCCGTCCGTCCGTCCGTCCATAAGCATGATAACTCTCGAACGGAACAACCTAGAGACTTGAAATTTTCAGTGTGTGTTCAATTCCCGAATGCCTCGGTTAAGTTCGTTAATGGGCCAAATTCCACCTGGGGTTCCATAAATATGGCCGTTCAAAGTTTTGTTCCCCTGATTACTTCAAAACTACAGATTTGGTTAAGATGAAATTTTGCACTCAATTGGAGAATGAGGTGTTCAAGCTACATAAAAAATTTTGTCCAGATCGCATGACCAGAACCACAGAAACCATAGAAAATTGTAACTTTTGAACGGAAACGCCTAGAGACTTGAAATTTTCAGGATAGGTGTAGATCTCGAATGTCGTGATCACGTTCATCTATGAGCAAAATTATACTAGGGGTTCCGTAAATATGGTCGTTTGAAATTT
Organism: Aphidecta obliterata; assembly: GCA_963966015.1. Classification (NCBI taxonomy): domain Eukaryota; kingdom Metazoa; phylum Arthropoda; class Insecta; order Coleoptera; family Coccinellidae; genus Aphidecta; species Aphidecta obliterata. Next base: position 34,424,724 of record OZ014427.1, read on the forward strand.
AGTTTTCTTGATAGTTTCAAAACTAGAGATTTTATCGTGACGAAATTTTGTATATTAATGGAGAATGATATATTCAAGCTACATTTCTCCAGATTACATGACCAGAACCATAGAAACCATAGAAAATCATAACTTTTGAACGGAAAGGCCTATGGACTTGAATTTTTCAGGATAGGTGTGGATTTCGAATGTCGCGTTCACGTTTATCAATGAGCAGAATTATACTAGGGGTTCCGAAAAAACGGTCGTTTAAAATTTTGGTTTCTCGATCATTTCGAAACTACGGATTCGATCGAGATGAAATTTTGTATTTTAATCGAGAATGTTATATTAAAACAATATTTTGTCCAGATCGCATTACCAGAACCATAGAAACCATAGAAATTCTCAGGATGGGTTTGGATCGCGAATATCGCGGTCACGTTCATCAATGAGCAAAATTAGACTAGGGATTCCGTAAATATGGCCGTTCAAAATATTTTTTTGCTGATAGTTCCGAATAAACTAAGCGGATTGAGATGAAATTTTGCACCTAGCTGAGTAATAATGTATTCAAACTATGTGCAAAATTTTGTCCAGATTGCACCACCAAGACCATATTTACCGTAAAAAATTCGAGCGAATTATCGAAAAAAAATTGATCAGCTGAAGCAGTGACATGAAGTCTGGAGTTTCGCCTGAGTTTCAGAATTTTTTTGACAGCTGTCGAAAATTCCTTCAATTGATTACTGAAACTGGAAAATGCGAATCTACCTACAAGGTGGATGTATGAGCGCTCAAAAGCTCCTGACTTCACGGCAGTGCTTTTCGTAATTTTTTCATTGATGTTCTGAATGCATCGGTATTACCTCCACTCTTATTGTAATTTAATAATAATAATTATAATAATAACATTATAACCACTGGTAACAATGAGTTTTCAATATGCACATTTAGAGATATTCCTTTTCGGAGTGTCACTCACATCGTTTCCGGTCGTCGAAATCTTTTTCGCATTTATTCATTCACCATTAGATGAAAGTAGTGAATGTGAAAGCTTTTTCCCTCTTTTCCAACATCCCATTCTAAATTTTGCCTCGGTCGAACATGGTTCAGAGCAATTCAAAAGTTATCGGTGTTTGATCGCGGGCGGAGGGATTCCAGTGTCAAAAAATGGAATTTTTGAACTTGGTCGAGCTCATTCATGATTAGAACGTATCTTGAATCTTTTCCTATAGAGGTTTGTTGCCAAAGGCACTTTATCGCAATATCACCCTTCTCGAATGAATTCGAGAACTTCAGCCCTCTTCTCGAGCTCATGAAAATTTGAAGTGCCGATGTTTTGTAATTGGGCTGACGGTATGGTCCTTCTGCCGCGGTCGATACGTACTTGATATAGACGCGGCCGCTCCAAAAAGTTGAATCGCTTAACGGTTAATCCATCTTCATTTCTTAGCTCGTGGGTCTGCCTCGCGCAGGGATACTTAGCTTTAGAAGTATGCTCAGACTTTATTAATATTTTGTCGCGTTCGGATTATTGGATTCTTCTAGTCGTTCACCTATCTCACTCGAAAAAATAAATTATTGAAATGAACTATTTATTACTAGGTTTTCTTCAGGTAGAGAGAAATGAATTTAAGCAACATAGAGAAATATTGGAAATATTGTGTTGAGATGATAAAACCATCAGGTGGGATATCAAATAGTCATTTTTCATTTTAATATAACTAAAACTTACCACCATCTCAACGGAGCCCCTTCAGTCAACCATTTCACGGATATTTTTCTTATGAAATATCCATCTTCTCTTCTATATATTCACACTGAAGATTACCTACGTTATATCCAATTTCCTATTTTCAAATATCCAGAACTAACGATTGAACACAGCAGAAAGATAGGTGAGGGAGAGTTTCATGAAGGATGCCGAATATAATCCCCTCAATTTTTCTCCACCCACGGGCAGTCGCGACGTTATCGATTTTTCATTCTTATTAAGAATGAGCGAAATTGCTTTCGTTCGGAATTCACTTCGCCGACCACTGTAAAAAAAAATATTACTTAGATATTATTGATTTGATAGATACGCTACAGAAATAAGTGATTAAACTCAATTGGAATATAAAATAGGTACCGAATCAATCGGAATAAAAATAAAATAATTGTCAATTTTCAACCACCTGCAAAAAGGACTCATATAATTATTGATGCGTTAATATTATATTATGAATTTTGTTAATGAGTAGTTCATTGGGTGAAACTCGATTCTTAGTAATAGTTTTCTATAGGAACACTGGTCCATATTATCCGAACGAACGACTCGCTCACAACAGAGGTATTTTCACAGATTGGGAGGAGGTGAATCTTCTAAATACTGAATTGAGAAGATTCAAGATCTCCTCAAAGAGTGGTACTAGCCACAAGCCTTCAAACATGTTATTTGTCGATCGTTCATTTTGGCTCACATCCGTGTATCATCGAGATTTGTAAATAATTTACACGTATCTGCACGTATTGATATAGAATATAGGGGCTTATCTTCTCCTGTGGTGGTAAGTTTAGAAATTGAGTTGTGCTAGCTTAATTTCTCAGGAGTTTATACGGTAGATCTTCATTGTCTCTGTGTCTTCTTTGGGATCGTATTCAACTAATTAACTGAGTTTCCGTTGGGGTGTTGACTCACTTCCTCAAATATCTTCTTGATATACTTCTCATTCTCATGAAAGTTCTGACCAATTCTCATTTTAGGTTCTGACAAAACATTGCTTACAGTTGAAATCATGAAGATCTTCAAGATGTGAAGTGAAGTTGTGGAAGTTGATTGCTCTTGGGAAAATAAATAAAAAATCTTAAAAATGACAATATTTGTGAATATTGTGGTCGGAAAGTATTTCTTGCACAAGATGTGATGATAAATTCCATCGATCTTTCATGTCTGAATCATCAAGTAGAAGGATTCAGTATGTCTTCATGTACCCATGGTGAGGAGGAGTGAAACTAAAGCTGATGAGATGAATTCAAGGATGAGAAAAATTTATTATAGAAAGCCCTAGTTGAGGAATCAACAATTGAGAAGGAAATCTTGATATAAAACAATACATTACTTATCGATGAAGTTAGCTACTATTTCTGATTTGGTGGATTCTGACTCATGACCTCAACAAAAGAACGAGAGATCCGAAACGTATACGATACGTGAACTGAAACCTTCAGAGTCAACCAAAAGTACCTTAAAAAATGTCATTACTGAATATCAGAATATGGCATTTTCGAAACAATTTCAGAAAAAAAATTACGAAAAGCACTGCCGTGAAGGCAGGAGCTTTTGAGCGCTCGTACATGCACCTTGTAGGTAGATTCGCATTTTTCAGTTTTAGAAATCAATTGAAGGAAATCTTGACTGCTGTCAAAAAAATTCTGAAACTTAGGCAAAACTCCAGACTTCATGTCGGTGCTTCAGCTGATCAATTTTTTTCCGATAATTCGCTAGAATTTTCCACGGTATCTATGGTCTTGGTGATGCGATCTGGACAAAATTTCGCACGTAGTTTGAATACATTATTCCTGAGCTAGGTGCATAATTTCATTAATATCCGATCAGTAGTTTCGAAAATATCAGGAAAAAAATATTTTGAACGGCCATATTTACGGAACCCCTAGTCTAATTTTGCTCATTGATGAACGTGACCGTGAAATTTGCTATCCAAACCCACCCTGAAAATTTCAAGTTCCTAGGCCTTTCCGTTCAAAAGTTCATGCGATCTGGACAAAATATTGCTTCAATATATCATTCTCGATTAAAATACAAAATTTCATCTCGATCGAATCCGTAGTTTCTATTTTATCGAGAAAACAAAATTTCAAACGAGCATATTTACGGAACACCTAGTCGAATTTTGCTCATTGATAAACTCAATCGCGAAATTCAAGATCCACACCTATCCTGAAAATTTCAAGTCCCTAGGCATTTCCGTTCAAAAGTTACAATTTTCTATGGTTCCTATGGTTCTGGTCATGCGATCTGGACAAAATTCCACATGTAGCTTGAACACCTCATTTTCCATTTGAGTGCAAAATTTCATCTCGATCAAATCTGTAGTTTTCAAGTAATCAGGGCAACAAAACTTTGAACGGCCATATTTACGGAACCCCTGGTGGAATTTGGCCCATTAACGAACTCAACCGAGCCATTCGGGAACTGAACCCACACTGAAAATTTCAAGTCTCTAGATTGTTCCGTTCGAGAGTTATCGTGCTTACGACCGGCCGGCCGGACGGCCGGACGGACAGACTCGAATTTTCCGATGGATTCGTCATCAGTGAGTCGAACATAGTCGATTGAGACCATTTTCGGCTCAAAATTCTAAAAATACAGACATCGTGACGAAATGATATAGCCCTCGTGTAAGTAGTACGAGCGCTCAAAAATTGATGAAAAGCACTGCCGTAAAGTCAGGAGCTTTTGAGTGCTCATTCATCCAACTTGGAGGAAGATTCGCATTTTCCAGTTTAGTTATAGTTATAGTTATAGTTAGGAAGGGGTTACGTTCCACTGCGACCTCAAGGTCTATTGTGCCCCCCATCAGAGCCGTATTCGCAAATGCGCTACCTACAGCTCGCCCTCCAGCTCCAGAGCTCCAATGAACTCCAGTATCTGAGAGGGCTTCAAGGAGGTTAGATCCTCATTCCTCCTGTAATTCTCTTGTCCAAGACATTCTTTGCGCTGGTTTGCAATGGCGAGGCATTCTGTAACCAGGTGAACAGGAGTCTCCTCCTCTTCACCACAGAATCTACACTCGTCTGTTTCTGTCAAGCTCATTCTCATCATATGCTTCCTAAGGCGACAATGTCCTGTGAGGAAGCCAGTGAGTAGACGCAACTTGTTCTTACTGAGATCCAAATACTTTTTGGATCTTGAACTTTCATAGTTCCGAATGAACCTTTTAGAGATTTTCCAGTTTAAGAAACTACATAATTGAAAAACTTTCGACAGCTGTCAAAAAATTTCTCGAACTAAGGCGAAATGCCAGACGTCAAGTCAGTGCTTCAGCTGTACTTATCTTTAATACAAAATTCGCTAGGATTTTCTACGGTGTCTATGGTCTTGGTAATGCGATCTGGACAATCCAATCAGTAGTTTCGAACTTATCAGGAAAGAAAATTTTTTGAACGTCCATATTTACGGAACCCCTAGTCCAATTTTGCTCATTGATGAAAGTGACCGCGACATTTGCGATCCAAACCTAACCTGGAAATTTCAAGTCCGTAGTCCGTTCCGTTCGAGAGTTATAATATTGTATGGTTTCTACAGTTCTGTTCATGCGATCTGAACAAAATGCAGGTCAAATATATCATTCTCCATTAAAAGACAAGTTTTCGTCGATCGAATCCGTAGTTTTGAAATTATCAAGAAAACTAAATTTCGAACGACCATATTTACGGAACACCTAGTCGAATTTTGCTCATTGATAAACTCAATCGCGAAATTCAAGATCCACACGTATCCTGACAATTTCAAGTTCCTAGGCCTTTCCATTACAAAATTATAATTTTCTATGGCTTTTATAGTTCTGGTCATGCGATCTGGGCGCTCAAAAATTACGTGGCTGCTACTCGTGATGCGGAAAGAACTGAATAATTGTAGCTAGTTCGCCTTGATTCTTCTCAAGTTCGTGGAAAAACTGACCGTAAGCTGCACCGTTTCGTATCAAGATGAAACGATACGTTACTTGGCAATAAATGGATACCTACTTCAGAAGTCGAAAAAGATGTGCAAGAATATTTGAAAGGTGAAATCCAAAATTGTAATTTTAAAGTTATACCTATTATCATTATTATATCATTTATTATATGAATTATAATCATCACAATTAGTGCCTATTGTAAGAATATATCTATCCAATGGAGGGGGTTGATATTTATTTCATCGAAGGTTTTTGTATATATCGAGGGGTTCAATAAAAATCGAGGTCAAGAGTGCAATGGGCTTCTCGAAGCGAGACTTAGCTTGTGTCATGTCTTATTACATTTTTTGTAACCTCACCTGAAACGTATTCCTAGGATTCAAGCTAAGACATGCATTCGAAAACTCATGACTTGCCTTTACCTCGTTTTATTCAGCGCACGTTCTCACCTTTCTCTGGAGAAGGGTCGGTTCAAAAAACAACTGGTCTCAGGATGAGGAAAAATATTTTGAGCAGATGGATTGCTCTAATATTATCTGAACTTTTTATTTTCGAAATTCCTAAGAGGAGGCCTCCATCCCCCTTTTTTTTATAAACAAAATTCAAGAGGTCTTTCTCTTAGGAAAGTCGAGTGGCCTACAGTACACACGGTACGGTCTCGATCTGTATATATTTACAGTTAGAAGCATATAGAAAAATTGAATTTACAAAAGCTCAAGTTCCGACAGCCACCTTCACACTCAGTGAAAACATTTTTATAGATTCAACTATGGCGTTAAATACGAACATCCATGGAACCAAAATTACAGGAATATTGAATGTTCTAGGAAACCCATTTATAGAGAAAATAAATGTGAAGTTACGAACCAATGAAACTTCTCCTCATTATTAATGGATGAAACGACGGATGAAAGCACTATAAAACAATGCTGTTTTACGGCTATTTTATATGACCACGAAACCAATAAAATGAAACATTTATTTCTAGATATAGCTGAACTGTTTTCCGGAACTGCATCTGGACTATCTTATTTTATGAAAAATGCTCCAGAACATAACATACCCAATGAGAATATAGCTCGATTTACTTCAGACGCAACAAAGATGATGGTAGATTGATGATTCTCTGCTTTTGCTTTTGTTCGGAAGGATCTACATAATATCGCTCTAGTAAGATTCTCCAGTCCCAGATTTTCTGTGTTCCATTGAGGCTTACCTCAGTAGACAATTAAAATTTAAAAAGTTTGAAGAGATAGGGTTTAGTAGATCGTTTATTAGAACAATATCTACGTTCTATCAAAAAACTACTCTGTATTTTATGATCCTTCGAAAACTGCTGACGCCAATGAACAAGCAATTTATTCAGTATATTAAGAATTTCACTGCTAACATATCGCACCCTTAGTAATATAAAGGCACAAAACGAAAAGTAGTTTGTTGGGAATAGGTATCTAAAGATTTTAGATCTTCAAGCACGTATTCCCAACTAACAAATTTTCGTTTTGTGCCTTCATATTTCTAAGGCTGCGATATGTATGTATTTCAATACCATGTTTCAATACGAAACATTACCTTTTCAGACTTTGGAACCAGAAATAGAAAAACTTCGGAAAAAGCTGACTGCTAGATAGAAATGAGCTACGTCAAACCTCTTCAAGATATTATAATCGCTGGATTCAGAAATACAACTCATTTCGACACAGAGGAGATGTAGCCTATATGGGGATCTTCAGAAAGTCTGAAAATTTTCAAAAAATGAAAATGTACCTCGTTCAGCTATTGCAAATTTCTACAAAATATGCTGCAATTTTATATTGAGGTAATAACCGACGTTTGATTCTAGGAAACCTTTGTCAATCCATCAGAAGCTCAACGATTGAAAAAATCACTGATGCACGTACTGGATCGATTTACAGTGCTTGAAAAAAATATCGTCATTAACTTATTCCTGGTGTTGCCATTTGCACCCGTAGAATAAAAACTCAGTTACCTTGAAAATATAGAAGCGAAAGAGATACATACATACCACAGATAATGCAATATTCAAAACTTGATTTTCATTCGTCATTTCAAAATGAATTAATAATAATTTTTAAATGAAATAATAGTTTGTTCGCGAGCGAATTGTATAAGGTTATAACGTGATTTGATTAACGTGTCTTGGCTCCAAGTGTCTATTGAGTTTATGAAACACCGAAATTGTGCCTTGATAAAGGGAAATACCCCGAAACGTTGGCCAAATTTTATGTGAATAAAATTGATGAAAAATAAGAAGGCTCAAATACCCGAAAAGACTTTCATTTTATAATGCAGTATCATTGACGAATTCCAAAAAAGGAATTGTCAACAAGAAGGTGATTTGAAATTTAATCCATCGAAGAAAATTTTAACAACTAATAATAACTGATTGAAGAAATATTTGTGACCAGGACTCCATCATTTTCGTTTAAGTGTTCTATTATCTCAACTCTCCAAAGTGGACACTTTTCGTTCGCTTGTTAATATGAACAAAAGCGTTATCATTTTGCCAAATGTTTGTGATTTTATAATTTTGAGGCTTAATCGATTCGGTTGAAGTCGCAGATGAAGAAGTCGTGGTCATATTCAATTATGTCTGTCTGTCAGGCCGAACGTAAACAACGTTACTCTCGAAAAGGGAGGCCTAGTTATCCGTAAATGGGCGAAATCCGCCTAAGCTTTTATAGATATTGCCATCTGATTTTTTCCTCTCAATAATTCAAAAAACACCGAACCGATCGAACTGAAACTTTTTAGTAAGTTGTAAGATAACACCACGAAGGTTCATTTGTAATTTTGTAAGAATTTTGGTACTGAAAGGTTTTTTTTTGAAAACTTCATTATCTCAGAATGTATAATATCCATAGCATTACCTGCTAAATATTGCGTCTTCATAAGAAGCATCGATTGAATGAGTTATGAGCCACTTCAGCTTCCTAGCTACAGTAGACTCGCGCTAGAGTGACCACACGTCTGTGTGAACAACCTAATAATGTGAACAATGAAATATTCTCATTATACATCCAGTAGAGTGAACAATTCACGATCTCGCTAGTGTGACTCCTCTAATTTCTTGTTTCAACTTGTTGAATCATGCTCAAAGCCACTGAAATTAAATAAAATATTTTAAACGGCCATATTTACGAAACCCCTAGTCGAATTTTGCTCATTGATAAACGTGACCTAGAAATTTCAAGTCCCTTGGCCTTTCCGTTCGAAAGTTATAATTTTTATATGGTTCTGGTCATGCGATCTGGACGAAATGCAGCTTGAATATATCATTCTCCATTGCCATACAAAATTTCGTCATGATCGAATCCGTAGATTTGAAATTATCAAGAAAACCAAATTTCGAACGACTATATTTACGGAACCCCGAGTCTAATTTTGCTCATGATAAACGTGACTGCGACATTTGAGATCTAAAGCTTCCCTGAAAATTTCAAGTCTCTAGGCCTTTCAGTTCGAAAGTTATAATTTTCTATGGTTCTTGTCATGCGATCTAGACAAAATGTAGCATGTACCTTGAACACGTCATTCTCCATCTGAGTGCAAAATTTAACCTCGATCGAATCAGTAGTTTCGAAGTAATCAGAAGAACAAAATTTCGACCGGCCATATTTACGGAACCCCTGGTTGAATTTTGCTCAATAACGAACTTAACCGCGGCATTCGAGATTCAAACCTACCCTGAAAATTTTTAAGTTCCTAAGTTGTTCCGTTCGAGAGTTATCGTTTATACGGACAGACTCGAATTTTCGAAGGATTCGTCATCAGTGAGTCGAACCTTGTCGATTGAGACCATTTTCAGCTCAAAATTCTAGAAATACAGACATCGGGACGTAATGATAAAGCCCTCGTGTAAGTAGAACGAGCTCAAAAAGAAACAAATAAATTTTCCTGTAAGAGGAGAAATTTTGAAGCATGAAGTTCCTCAGCTTCATAAAACCTTGAAAAGTGGAAATGAAAAATTTTTTGCAAGTGATGGATGGCTGCAGAACTTCAAAGTTCGTTATGGTCTTAGAATTTTGAAGATTTGTGGAGAAAAACTGTCATCAGGGGAACAGAAACATTCATTTCATGTATATTACACACCTCCCAAAATTTTTTTGTGTTTACACTAGGGCGAGTCTACTGTATTTCATTCATTAGTTTTCTTATAAATATATTCAATATTATTCGGTGATTCCATCTTTTCAAGTTTATAAAATTAAAATGTCTGTATTTGTCATACTGACCACTGACAATGAACACTAAGGGAAGTTTTTGTACATAAAAACAAGCGCGCAAGAGCTCCTGAGTTCGCGTCAGTGCTTTCTTCGAATTCTCTGAATATAGTCATAAACAAAATAATAAAATTTTACTTTTTCCCGAGTTCAATGGCCAGCTACGACTCCATTATTTTCCTTTCCGTAGGAAGTATTCATCCTCAACTGTCAAAAGTTATACAGGATAAATTTCAACCTGACAAAATATTTTGAATATTAAATTTCACAGAACATTTGTTTTGCGCGCTTGTTTCTATGAACAAGAGCATTATCAGTTTGTCCAAATGTCTGTAAATTCCTATTTCTGAATCGAGACAAGTCTTAATTTGTTGTGATATTCGATTAGATCTGCCTATTATTATTACGTCAACAAGCCAACTACCATCCAGCAACTCAAAGACCAAATGTGAAGGCTCTTTGGTGAGATTGAGGAACATTTATGTTGATATGCGGGTTCGCATTCAATTGTAATAGATTCAAAAATATGTTTCATTGAACAAATTTTCAAAAAATGTATGTTTCAACCACGACTCCCAGATATTTTTCTACCCTCCTTTCTTCCAGAGATCGAGGGGGATGAATCTGATTATATCGGATCCAAATTACTGGAATAACATCTCAAATTTGGATAATCGTTGAAAAAATAAGTTTCAGTACTGAAAAACATTTTGAACACATGCTCTTCTTTTAATAATATATCCATGAAATATCTAAAATTGAACGAATTTTAAGAAAGTTAGAGTCCTGGAAAAATTATCTTCGTTTCCATGGCGTCTTTCGCAATCCTCATCTACCATGCTGACTATGTCGGAGCAGCAATGTCATGCTGCCTTCTTTGCGTTCTGTATTATTGTTGACCTCAATGCTCCGACTTTCCACTTGAAGAGAGCCTACACCATTGTGAAAGTTTTTTGTAAATGGTTTTTGAGCGCTCTTACTACTTACACGAGGGCTATATCATTTCGTCACGATGTCTGTATTTTTCGAATTTTGAGCCGAAAATGGTCTCAATCGACTATGTTCGACTCACTGATGACGAATCCGTCGGAAAATTCGAGTCTGTCCGTCCGGCCGTCCGTAAGCACGATAACTAATAATAATTTTCAGTGAGGGTTCAGTTCCCGAATGCCTCGGTTAAGTTCGTTGATGGGCCAAATTCCACCAGGGGTTCCGTAAATATGGCCGTTCAAAGTTTTGTTGCCCTGATTACTTGAAAACTACAGATTTGATCGAGATTAAATTTTGCACTCAAATGGAGAATGAGGTGTTCAAGCTACATGTGAAATTTTATCCAGATCGCATGACCAGAACCATAGAAACCATAGAAAATTGTAACTTTTGAACGGAAATGCCTAGGGACTTGAAATTTCCAGGATAGGTGTGGATCTCGAATGTCGTGATTACGTTCATCTATGAGAAAAATTATACTAGGGGTTCCGTAAATATGGTCGTTTGAAATTTAGTTCTCTTGATAATTTCGAAACTATAGATTCGATCGTGATCAAATTTTTTATTTTAATCGAGAATGATATATTCAAGCAATATTTTGTCCATATCGCATGACCAGAACCATAGAAACCATAGAAATTTGTAACTTTCGAACGGAAAGGCCTAGGAACTTGAAATTTTCAGGGTGGGTTTGGATCGCGAATATCGCGGTCACGTTCATCAATGAGCCAAATTGGACTAAGGGTTCCGTAAATATCGCCGTTCAAAATATTCTGTTCCTGATCATTTCGAAACTTCCGATTTGATTGGAATGAAATTTTGCACTTAGATGAGGAATAATGGATTCAAACTACGTGCGAAATTTTATCCAGATCGCATCACCAAGACCATAGATACCGTAGAAATTTATAGCGAATAATCGAAAAAAAATTGGTCAGCTGAAGCACTGACATGAAGACTGGAGTTTCGCCAAAGTTTCAGAATTTTTTTGACAGCTGTCGAAAATTCCTTCAATTGATTTCTAACACTGGAAAATGCGAATCTACCTACAAGGTGCATGTACGAGCGCTCAAGAGCTCCTGACTTCACGGCAGTGCATTTCGTAATTTTTTTCTATTAGTCCTTTCCTCCCTTCATTCCAGTGACTTTCGTCAAGGTAAATCTTTGGTTTTCTAGATCAGTATTAATCTCATTTATTTCCTCAAGAGACAACACAATTTGTTTTCGTTATGCAATTCATAAACATGAAATTCTTCTCTTCTCTTGTTACCAGAGTGAGAATGGAACATTCACCCTGCACTGCAAATCGGAGGTGGAGCCTTAAGTATAATTGCACCCAAGAATGAACTTAAATAATCGAAATAGGTGATGGTTGTCTTTCCGGTTCACTACATGATTTCACTACAAAAATTATGAGTACTATTTCCATACCTATTCTTTCGGCTTCGAGTCGAAAACCAAACTCTTCTTTATAATACTTTTAAATAACAGGCTTCTTGCATAAGATTTCGAGTTCATATTTTTTTGCCGCGAAATAATTCCGCACGAAGAGGTAATTTTGAAAAGAACAAGCATGTACGTTTTTAAGTGAAAAAAAGCACTGAGGAAATCCAGTGCATTGATTCAAATTTCGGAAATTATCTGATTTTTTGACAATACCGCAGATTTCAACAAAGTTCACTCCACGGGATTCTCAATGCCTTCAGAACTTCTTATCCCTGCACGTGACATCAAAAATTATCTGGAAAAACATCATAAACACAACCACCTATTTCATGGCACAAATCGATATGAAATGAACACTGCGGCCCTTTTCCAAGGGAACCTAGGTACAATGCTCACCGTTAATATAATATGAGGAGAACGAAGTTTTGAATAATTATTCAAATCACAACTAGAAGCAAATAGCTCCAAATGCATGTAACCGAAACTAAGGGAAAACCAACGAGTGGCATCATACGATGGGGGAGACTCGCGAACTGAGCATGAAGCGCGTATACGGTGGACATCAGCGTCAAAACGCCGACGCTGACACAAAGGCGTAGCAAGCGTAGTCAGCAATTTTGCGCCGACAAATTCGAAAAGAAGTTCAGCAGACGTTTACTCTCAAGGAACTGAGCTTCAGAATAGATAACATTGCTCGTTTACGAATAGTCTAAGATTTCATCTGAGTGTCATGATTTTCGATACGTTTTTATCTCTAATAAAAATGTTATAACGATATTCAATGTACATTCAAACTTTGTTTGCCCCTTGTGTACTAGCTCAGGACAAATGAGTTCAGTTGAAGAAATTCTGCTAGAGTTAAAGGTAGATCATTATACTTTTCCATGTATTTTCCAGCCAGCCATAGTTTCGCGCTGAAGTATTTTCACTGATCCAGCACAAAAAGGGGTAGATTGAGTAAGAGTATATTGAGTTTCAACACATTTTCATTATAAGGATAGTATTTACTTCCTTGAGGAGTGAACATAGTTGTCACGAACGGAATTGTGAAATTGTTAAATCCGCGATCATCGGCGAATATATTGCAATTTTGTTGGGTAACGGCGCTTCTTCGACAAGAGAAGCGGTAGGTTACATTACTGCTGTTGAGTATTTTTGCCAGGAAAAAGGAATTCTGTAAACTCTCACGTCAATAGTTTTAAGTTCAATTTTTTCTAGACAGCCCAACCAGATTTCAATGATAAAATATTGAACGATTAATTATATTTCAGTTTCTTTATTTGATTTTGAGATGTTAGTTATAATTATAAGAACATTATTTTGGTGTTATAGCTCATTCAGACTCTGAGCGTCGAGCGAATACAATTAAACGACTGCTGGTTCTCTTATTTAACACTCGACTTGTTCCAATGCGTATCATTGTATCAAGAGGTTCTCAGAGTGGTGACGTCATATACCACAGATTTGTAGACTTTCACTTGAAAGGCTGCAAATTGATGTACCTTCGAGTGCTTCAGAGAATGAGTTCTATATGTTCAACACCAGCATGTAGAACTCGAGGAATGGTTGTAAATTGATACCTTAATTATTTGGGTGATATTTCTAGTCTCTGCACTGGGACCAAAACCCGATATGCTTTATTATTTTTCCTCGGCTTCTAAAACCAGAAACAACCTCTGCTCCAGTGGGACTGATACCAGTGATACCAGACAGACATTAGTTGTTGTTGCGAGTACAAAATTAGCGTAATAATTCTCACCCGCTTAATGATGAGCAGCGCACTACCTTGTGTCGCTGATTATGCACTGTTTGCAGCGTCTAAAAATGTGACTTTTGGCAGGGATAATAATTGCAAGGTGAATAAAGAGACCAACTGCATTTAAAAGTAAAAAACAATATATTTACATTGATCTCAAATTACTATATACAAACTTAAAGGAAATGTATCTACTTAAAATCAATTTGAAGCACTTTTACAAACAAGGAGAAAGATTAATGTTTTTGGTTTGAATCGGAACACCTTTTCAAACAAGAACGAGAATTCATAAAGTCTTTTAGAGTTAAAGATTGGGTTTCTTTACCTTTCTTCGGTAATTTTATACGGTGTTTGAGTGAAACAATGGAATTTTCTGACCTTATTGTCCTGGATTTGATAATCTGAAACAGCCCTGCTTTAATTGTACAGGTCCAACAGAAAACAGCTAAACTTCGTAGATGAACCAGTCTGGACTGAAAGTTTCCTTTGGCTGCTTCGGGAATTTTGTAGGACACAGCTACCAACTTAACACTTAACGAGGGGTACTGACTGACCCTGATTTTGGAGAGAAGAATGAAGTAGAACTAGAATGAAGCAGAAATTACGTGAGTTACGTACGAGAACTGTGCGTAATTGACAAACGAATTCCTCCGAAGATGGGACGAAAAAACTGTTGCGTTTTGACTAACGCATTTCTTGGAAGATGGAATGTAACTTTTCTGCGGTTTGACTAAAGAATTCCTCCGAAGATGGAACGGAAATCTCGAGCGTTTTTGACTAACGCATTTCTACGACGACGAAACGTAACTGACTGTGATTTTACTGAAGAATTCTCCGAAGATGGAACGATGTTATCGTAAAATCGGTGAAGATAACATAAACAAAACGTTAGGGCGCTTGTGACGCGTAAGATGCAGGTGGCTGCACTTGAAACAGAGAACCCCACGTGATCTGAAGAAGTTTTGATTACGGAAAAATTCTTGCTTGGATATGGATTTTGTGGGTCACTCCTTGTTGCGTTTATTTCAACGCAACATACTCCCGCCCGTTGAAGCTTCTGACTTCAACAAATAATGAAGGAAAATTATATTAAGAAACAAAAAAGAGGGACGGGGGGAACATGAGAAGTGTTATTCATGAAGACAAAAAAAACTTGCGGCTAAGTCTCATGTACCTCTGGTATGGGAAGGGGGCACAACTTGGCAATGCTTCTTGTGAAGATGCCATCTGCTGTTTTGAGTTTTACAACCCTAACTCTTTGGTCCCTACCAGGGAAAACTTCCAACACTCTGGCCAATGGCCATTTTAAAGGTGGGGTCTCCTCATCCTTTAAAAGAACTAAGGCTCCTGTTCGCAGCTCTGGAACAGGACGATACCATTTTGGACGGTTCTGAAGTCTGTTGAGATAGTCAATTCTCCATCTCCTCCAGAAAGACTGTGTCACCTGACATACTCTCTGCCAGCGTGACAACCTGTTTTCTTTTATATTGGTAACGTCTTTCTCTGGAGGGGCCGTGAGACTAGAGCCGATCAAGAAATGTCCAGAAGTCAAAACCTGAACATCATTTGGATCACTTGATAAAGGCCAGAGAGGACGTGAATTGAGAATGGACTCTATCTGCACTAATACTGTATAGAATTCCTCGAACGTGAAGTATGCTTCCCCAATTAATATTCTCAAGTGATATTTGCAACTTTTGACCGCTGCCTCCCAAACACCACCCCAGTGAGGACTTCTGGGGGGTATGAACTTGAATTCTATCTCATTTTGAGATGAAAATTCCTTTATAGAATTTTGGAATTTTCCGTTTTTGAAAGTCTTGAAGATTTCGTTGAGCTGATTCCTTGCTCCTACGAAATTCGTGCCATTGTCACTATATATAGTGGAAGGATTTCCTCTTCGACCTATGAACCTTTTGAGAGTCATGATGAACTCCTCAGCAGACAAACCTGTTACCAGCTCCAAGTGAACTGCCCTTGTGCTCATGCAGACAAAAACTGCCAGATATGCCTTGATTACTGGTGCCTTTCTCAACTTGGAAGATTTGATAAGAAACGGACCGCCATAGTCAACTCCAACTTGACCGAAACAGCGAGCTTCCGATACTCTCTCCTTTGGCAAGTCTGCCATCAACTGATGAATGGGTTGTGCTCTGAATCGATAACACGTCACACAGTTTCTTATTATCCTTTTAACCTCTCGAAGCCCATCAAGAGGCCAAAATCTTAGCCGAAAATTGGATAGCACATTCTGAGCACCTGCATGACCTAAGGATTTATGCATCTGATTGAGCATGAGAGATACAACATAGTTGTGAGGGGGTAACAACATAGGGTGTTTATGGTCAAAGGGAATTTCTGCATTTTCAAGTCTTCCACCCACACGTAGAATTCCATCTTTATCGAGAAAAATGTTCAGTTTAGCTAAATGTTTATTACGAGTAGGAATTTTTGCCCTCAAATCCTGTATTTCCTTGGAAAATGCAGCATGCTGAAGAACCTTAACTATCAATTTGAGCGCCATATCCAACTCAATGACCTGAAGAGAACCATACCATCTCTCATCACTCTTTATATTATGATAGAAACGAAGACAATAAGCGACAACTCTTTGAAGCTTAGAAAAGGAGGAGTACTTGTGGAACAAGGAAGACCAAAAACTATCCTGAAGCGACATGTCCGAAGTTAAAAGAACTATTTTCCTCTCCTCCGGGACCTCTATTTCTGGAACTTTGAACTCTCGAGTGTCTGAAGACCTCCAAGTTGAATTTAAGAGAAATTCTGGACCATTCCACCAGAGCCGCATGTTGAAAAGTTCTGACATTGCAATACCGCGAGAGGGAATGTCAGCAGGGTTATTTTCTGATCGCACATGACACCAAATGAACCTTCCTGTTAATTCCTGAATTTGTGCCACTCTATTTGCAACAAAGGTAGTCCAACGAGAGGAATGAGCCTTTATCCAACTAAGCGCTACCTCAGAGTCTGACCAGAGGACCACTGAGTTGACCTGGAATCGAGTTTTGAGAAAGAAGCAACATGGCACACAGTTCAAGCCTGGGTATGGTGACAGTTTTAAGGGGAGCTACTCTAGATTTTGAAGAGACTAGGTAGCACGACACCGTGTTATCCGTGTAAATTGTCCTGATGTAGACACAAGCTGCATAAGCCTGGAGACTTGCATCTGCAAATCCATGAAACTCTATTTGTCTCACAGCCTTGTCTAATAAGAGATATCTAGGAATGTTCAGCCTCGTCAACAATTCGAAATCGTTGGCAAACTGGTACCAATTTTGAAGAAGAAAGTGGTCGTTGATGGGAGTGTCCCAGTCTAGTTTGCTAGTCCAGAGTCTCTGGACGATGAGTTTACCTCTGACTATTAAAGCGGAAAGAAGCCCGAGAGGGTCGTAGCATTGTGATAGTATTGAGAGAACTTTTCGTTTTGTCATTGGCCCCACAAGGGATTTTTTTGGAACAGAAATACCAAATGAATCAGCATCTGGCTTCCATATCAGGCCAAGAATCTTACTGGAGACATTTTCTAAGCTGATATCTCTTTCTTCTGTGACCTTTTCCGAGATTTTCTTCAAAAACTCTCTTGAGTTTGAACACCACTTGTGTAGTTTGAAACCATGAGTAGAAAGAAGAGAACTTAGTTGAGAATATAGCTGATCTAGTTCCTTGATATCATCCGTTCCGCCCAGAATATCATCAACATAGGTCTGATTTTGGAGAATTTCAGCAGCTATGGGGAACCTTAGAAGGTTCTGAAGGGAAATTTCTTTCAATACTCTGGTTGCGAGAAATGTGGCACAGTTTGTACCATAAGTCACAGTAGAAAATTCAATACACATCAATTCTTGTTGTGGATTGTCACGCCATAAAATGTTCAGAAGGAACCTCTGAGCAGGATTAACTTCAATCTGTCGAAACATCTTTGCGATATCCGATGTAAGGACAAATTTGTAGGATCTGAACCTACACAGGATATCGAACAGATCAGGCTGCACCTGGTAACCAGTGAGTTAAACATCGTTGAGAGAAAAACCAGAAGAACTTTTACAAGAGCCATCGAAAACTACACGAACCTTTGTAGACACGCTGTCCTCCTTAAAGACAGCGTGGTGGGGAAGAAAGAATTTAGGCTGGGATAATTCATTTGTCAGGGAAAGAGGAATCACCTTGCCATGCCCGAGAGAAACATATTCGTCAATGAATTTTTTATACTCTGCGTAGTATTTCGGATCCCTTGAAAACCTTTTTTCTAGATTGGCAAACCTTTTTCGAGCGATAGTGAAAGAATCTCCAAGCTTGAGATTCTCACTTGGGGATTTAAATGGTAGATCTACTTGAAACCTGCCATCCTTCAAGATCTTAGTTGTTTGAACAAACAATCTCTCAGCTAACTCATCAGCTGAAGAGAGGGACATTGTCTTGGAGACTTCTTCTAGTTTCCAAAACCTTGAGACTTGCTGTTCAAGTTCAGACTCCTCTGTTTTTTGAATCAGCAATGAAACACTAGGATGAGCATTATGAACAGAAATATCTGTGCTCAGTAATGACTGCTGCCTTTTCCCCTTTTGTTGAGCTGGAAAGGAGCCTCCAACAACCCATCCCAAATGGGTGTTGATAAGAGTAGGTAAGTTTTTGCCTATTGGAACAATGCCTTGGGACAGTAACCTATAATACAAATCGGCACCGATGAGCATGTCAATATCAGAAGGTTGGTTGAAATGAGGATCTGCCAGTGCTAGGTCACTGGGGATGTTCCACTTAGAAACATTCAACTTGAACTGTGGAAGTTGACACGTTATGACAGGAAGAATTGCACAAGTTAGTTCAAACTTTTGATGTAGTTGAACGTTCGAAAAGAAGGTGAGATCAATCATTTTAGTTGAATGATTACTGCTCAATCCTATTCCTGCGACCATAGTAGAGTGGTTATAAGGCGCATACCCTAGTTTCTCTACTAAACTCTCAGTGACAAAGGAATTCTGAGACCCATTATCCAGAATGGCTCTGGCCTCGATTCTGCGCCCCTGCGAGTCGTATAAGAAGACACGAGCAGTAGCCAGAAGAACAAAATTATTTTTTGTAGAAACCCCTGAGAATGCTTGAGAACACTTAGAAGTACCGTCATTACCTTCATGAATAACCTGTGAGTTGCCTTTGGGTTTAGAGCTAGAGGAGGAGGAAGGAAATCTACCTCCTGAATTTGAATGATTCTGGCTAGAACAATGAGAAGAACTAGCCGCCTCGACATGATGATCTATCACGTAGGGATTCTGAGAATAAGAAATCTGTGATCCCTGATTGGGATGAAGTAGAGAGTGGTGTTTTTTGGAGCACACAATGCAGAACCTTTTTGAACTACATTCCGACACTTGATGACCCTTTGAAAGACAATTGAAGCAAAGCTGTTTGGAGTTCACAAACTGTTTCTTTTCAAAAAGGGGTATACATTTGAATTTGTTGCAAGCATAAATTCTGTGAGACTTATCATTACAAAAGGAACATAGCGGTGAATTTGAGGAATCATGACGACTAGAAGCATGAAGAGACGCTCTTATTTGAGGTCTCGAATTCTTATTAATCAGTGGTGTCTCAGTACTACTCAAACTCTCGAATACTAAACACCTTTTTTCTAAGAATTGAAAAAACTGACTTAACGAGGGAAGTTGCTGCATGTCCCTTTCAGATTCAAACACTCTTCTTGTATTGAAGTCAATCTTTTTGCCTAGCACATAGATCAAAAAGAATTCCAGAAGCTCTGAGTCCGAGTAACCCAGATTGTGTAAAGAATCCCAGTTCCTTTTACAATTTGTAACAAACTCTCTTAAATTTGAGGCATTACATTTAGACATAGGAGAAGTTTCCAACAATGAGATGAAATGCGCATTGATTACAGTTAATTTATTTTCGTACCTTTTCTTCAAAATATCTAGAGCAATTTCGAAATTCTTTTGAGTGACTGCTAATCCCTCTATAAGCTTGAGTGGCTCATCCCGCAATGACATTCTCAAATATATGAACCTTTGAATCTCAGAAAGTGAAGAATTTTCTATAATCAAAGTTTCAAACAACTGTAAGAATGAAGTCCACTCAGTGGCATCGCCCTTGAACGGTTTGATATTTATTTGAGGCAAACTAACATTGGACTGTACTTGAGGAAAGGGAGATCTACTAACTGAGATCGACATTTTGTCCAACTGGAGTTCAATTTTTCCAGCAAATTTATGGAATTTCATTTCTACTTCGTCGCGATTTTCATCATCAAAATCTTCAAAGTTCGGTAAGATTTCAATAGAGTCTTGAACATCTTCATAATTTTTGAAAGCTGAGTCAAGCTATTCAAGATATCTCTTTAAGACTTTCGGATTTGATTCTTGCTGCAAATTTTGATCAGCCCAATTGATTACTCTAGTTATTTTTGCCTTGAATGTGGTACGTTTTGCCTTCAGATTATTATAGAAAACTTCCTCCATGTTGAACGAGAACGAGGTACAATAGCAATATATAAAGACTTACAAAACGAGGAGGAAACAAGAAAGCAAGTAAAAAACAATACGAGTTATGTAGACACTGAAAATAGTCAATTCACAATTTGCAAATTCTACCAAAGTCACAATCTTAGATCCGGCTCGAAGGACCAAATGTTGCGAGTACAAAATTAGCGTAATAATTCTCACCCGCTTAATGATGAGCAGCGCTCTACCTTGTGTCGCTGATTATGCACTGTTTGCAGCGTCTAAAAATGTGACTTTTGGCAGGGATAATAATTGCAAGGTGAATAAAGAGACCAACTGCATTTAAAAGTAAAAAACAATATATTTACATTGATCTCAAATTACTATATACAAACTTAAAGGAAATGTATCTACTTAAAATCAATTTGAAGCACTTTTACAAACAATGAGAAAGATTAATGTTTTTGGTTTGAATCGGAACACCTTTTCAAACAAGAACGAGAATTCATAAAGTCTTTTAGAGTTAAAGATTGGGTTTCTTTACCTTTCTTCGGTAATTTTATACGGTGTTTGAGTGAAACAATGGAATTTTCTGACCTTATTGTCCTGGATTTGATAATCTGAAACAGCCCTGCTTTAATTGTACAGGTCCAACAGAAAACAGCTAAACTTCGTAGATGAACCAGTCTGGACTGAAAGTTTCCTTTGGCTGCTTCGGGAATTTTGTAGGACACAGCTACCAACTTAACACTTAACGAGGGGTACTGACTGACCCTGATTTTGGAGAGAAGAATGAAGTAGAACTTCAGAAATTACGTGAGTTACGTACGAGAACTGTGCGTAATTGACAAACGAATTCCTCCGAAGATGGGACGAAAAAACTGTTGCGTTTTGACTAACGCATTTCTTGGAAGATGGAATGTAACTTTTCTGCGGTTCGACTAAAGAATTCCTCCGAAGATGGAACGGAAATCTTGAGCGTTTTTGACTAACGCATTTCTACGACGACGAAACGTAACTGACTGTGATTTTACTGAAGAATTCTCCGAAGATGGAACGATGTTATCGTAAAATCGGTGAAGATAACATAAACAAAACGTTAGGGCGCTTGTGACGCGTAAGATGCAGGTGGCTGCACTTGAAACAGAGAACCCCACGTGATCTGAAGAAGTTTTGATTACGGAAAAATTCTTGCTTGGATATGGATTTTGTGGGTCACTCCTTGTTGCGTTTATTTCAACGCAACAGTTGTTCCTGGCAACTGATAATCAGATATAGTGCCTCCACTAGGGCCTAAAATCAGCTAGGTATTTATGTGGTATATTTTTTCACCCCTGAAACATTTCTGACTAGAGATTTGGAATTCTTAATATAAGTCGAATTTTGGATGCGCCGGGTACGTTCGCAAATGACTTAAATCTGCCGAAGGGTTCCGTAGATGAAGCCATATTTTTCTCGAATATATCGCAAAAATACCGATTCGATCGAATTGAAACTTCGTAGTTAGTAGTACAATAATGATAACCATCGACAACGCAGGGGTGAAATTGGGATCGTGACGATCGCTGACAGTGTAATTAATTCCTTTCTTTCCTGAACCTCCCCAAAAACTACTAACATTGAATTCTGGAGGAACGACCCCGATATGCGTATGGAATAACCGGTATCCCAGGTGGCTTAGTGTCGAGAGCGCAAACTTTCCCCAGCTATCGAAGCCTATCAGCCTACCCGCACTCTCAAGCGATCACAATCCTATTCTCCTATCACACGAAGTGACCTCACTCAAATGCCCCCAAAAATCCTTTTTCGACTACAGCAAAACTGATTGGTCCAGATATAGAAACATCATCAATGGTCGAATAGAAATTAACAACGACATAAACAGTACTGATAAACTGCAAAAAGAAATTCAGCGACTAACGGAAACCTTGATACTTGGAAGAAATCTTACCACCAAAAAAATAAATTCTACTCCATTTCTCTACAAACTCCCTGACAAAACCGTAGACCTTATAAAAACTCGAAATTTCTACAGAAAGCGCTGGCAGAGATCTCGGAACACGCAAGACAAAACTACAATGAACAAACTCACGCTAAAAATTCGAACACAAATCACGATATACAGAAATAAAACATGGAACGAAAAAGTAGATACACTCAACCCTAAAGACAACAGTCTTTGGAAAATTACGAAAATTTTTAAAAAGCATTCTACCTCAATTCCGCCTCTCACACACAACTCGACGAATTACATCAAAAACGACGAGAAAGCAGAAATTCTGTCCAACATATTCGAAGGAATTCACGAAATAGAGAAGAGTGATAACGCCCAAAAGGAAATCGAGAACAGTGTATCAAACTTTCTCTCGTCCAACCAAACCTTTAACCTCGAAAAAGCCATTACCTCTCCTTCGGAATTAACAGGCCACATCAAAAACCTCCATAACAACAAATCTCCCGGTTCGGACGGAGTCGACAATAGGTTGTTGAAAAACTTACCAAAAAAAGGCATAATTCAACTAATATACATAATTAACGCCATATTGACGCTTTCACACTGGCCTGATTCTTGTAAAAAAGGTTTAATAATTCCTATACCCAAAAGAGGCAAAAACCACTCTTTGCCTACTAGTTACAGACCAATTAGCCTCCTGTCGACCATAAGCAAACTTACAGAAAAAATAATACTCGATCGCTTGGACACTGCCCTTCAAAAATCGAAAATGCGCGACCCCTATCAGTTTGGATTCAAGAAAAAACACAACACCGTTTTGCAAGTCTCGAGAATCGTCACCGATATAATCACTAACTTCAACAAATTAAAGAACACAGTCATGATACTACTCGATATAAAGAAAGCCTTCGATGGAGTATGGGTAGAGGGCCTACTATACAAATTAATACTACTAGAAATCCCACCGTACCTAATCAAACTCATTCACTCTTACCTAACGAATAGAAAATTTGTAATGAAAATCGAAAACAAATTATCTAAAGAGAAAAAAGTGAAAGCAGGTGTACCACAGGGATCAGTTCTCGGCCCAAAACTATTTAACATATACATACACGACATCCCGGAATATCCAAATACAAAACTGGCACTATTTGCTGACGACACAGCAATATATGCACATTCCCATTATGCCCAAGCATCCAACTCCCTGTTAAGAAATCATCTTTGGAAAATCCAAGACTACTACAAAAAATGGAAAATCAAAATGAATGACTCTAAAACCGAACAGATCGTATTCAGTCGCAAAAAGACAAATAACAGAATACTAACCCCCATTAAGGTAGGAGGCCACACAATAACCCCCAAAAACAGTGTAAAATATCTTGGTGTCGAGTTAGATAGGACTCTCAACTTCCATAAGCACATAAATAACTCTATTCGTAAAGACTACGCTGCCCAAAAAAGCATATACCCCCTATTAAATAAACGAAGCTACCTAAGCGCCAAAAACAAAAAACTGTTGTACACATCTATCCTGAGACCAATCATAACATACGCTGCTCCAGTATTCTCCCACCTAAAAAAATCCCCTCTGAAACCTCTCCAAACATTCCAGAATAGAATCCTAAGAATTGTCACCAACAAAAACAGATACACCCGTATCAATGTCCTACATCAAGAGGCTCAAATAGAAACTATGAAGAACCACATTCTTAAAATATCATCTAATTTCTACGAAAAACAATGCCAAGCCAATAATATAACAAGAAAAATCACCTGCCTGAGGCACGATAATATCGACCCAAAAGCAAAGCACAAACTCCCATACCAAAACCTAGCTATCTTCGGCAAATCCACGAAATAATAGGATAAATCCTAAAAACAGCGAATTTTTTCAAACAGGTTTTTCATTTTATTTTTCCTGTAAATCCTTACCCTGAACTAAATGCACACCGCACTTTAGCAAATAAACCAAACAATTCAATAATTAATTACTGTACTTTTTTTTGTAAAAAACACACTTTTATGTAAATAACAGTGTAAGCATACATATGCAGGAACTGTGTAAACAAATTGTAAAACTAGATAAAACTTTTCTATACCCTTGTAAACATTGTATACTCCGTTTAAGAATTATTGACATCTCGGTTGGCTGTGAAAAATCGAATTTAAGTTGGTAATAGACTATTCAGTAATATTTTGGGTTGCTGAATTCTGGTTGGTATAGGAATAACACTAACATTACCCATAGAAATCTTGCTTTGATGATTTTATCGAAGATATTGGTGAATATGTAATTATAAAAATTTGCTCTGAATTTGAGTATTTTTTGTCTTTTGCTATTAAAATGGCTGGAATTCACCAGGATACATCCCGCCTAACAAGAGAACGCCAGGCAGTTTGTCGGTGTTACTTCGAGTTTTTCAAAGATTTGGCATATATTTC
This sequence comes from Aphidecta obliterata, assembly GCA_963966015.1. Taxonomy (NCBI): domain Eukaryota; kingdom Metazoa; phylum Arthropoda; class Insecta; order Coleoptera; family Coccinellidae; genus Aphidecta; species Aphidecta obliterata. The sequence continues at coordinate 34,449,689 of OZ014427.1, forward strand.
CGCTAGTGTTTCAGGTAAACTGTTATTCACCGACTCAAAGTGTATTCTGATTGATCAATGTCTCTTAAATTTTCAGATTTCACCAAGCCCTGTCCGTAGAATATTAGCATGTTATTATAGCCTGGAATTAGCAGTGGAAGAAAACCTGTGCGATATGATTATTCCTTCAAAGAGACATTGAATGACTTTGTTTTTGCTAGAATTAAAAACAATGAATATATCAGTTTAGATATCCTTTTTGAACTGGCCAAAGAGCACCTAGATTTCAATTGATCGAAGTCAACATATTATATCATAAAAATACAAAAAGTTGATCGAAGGAAAATTCTTACTGATAAACAGAAAAATATAATAAAAATAGTACAATATTGTGATAAATACCGAGAATACATGGAACAAAACGTGAAATTCATTTATCTAGATGAAATTTGGATATTCAAAAACGGTATTCAAATTTGTCAGTGGACACTTGAAAATAATCCAAAAGGTATGCCGAGTATATTCAAGGGTAAAGGCAGAAGGTGCACTATTTTGAATGCTGGAACAACTGATGGATTTTTACCTGGATGTGATCCGATTCTTGACAGTAGTATTAATGATAAGGATTACTATGAATGGTGAATTATTTCATAAATGGGTTATTGAGATATTGAAACCTTCCCTGCAAAAGGATGCCCATCAATAGGATTATGTCAGCTTATTCAATAAACACATCCAAATCACTACACTTATACGTGGAAACAAAGTTTTCAATGATATTTTTATCTTTGCTCTTGTATCATTCATAGATATTTTAAGTTTATTTATTATACTTATACTGTATAGTACCCTGTTCACATTCCCTCTGCTAATACACATGCTATATTGTTCCCAATTCAAAAGTATACTGAATAATTGTAAAATTTCATGTCAAAATTCTTCATGTACTACATAGATTCTTAATTTTTGTTTCTCTCTTATTTTAATAATAATATATATCGCACCCGACGTAGACTAAGGAGACAACTCAAAAAAGGTCCATTTTGTGTTAGTGACGGTAATGAACTCAGGAAGTATCCCTTTTCTTACGTGCAATATCAGAATAACTCTAGTTGGCCTCTCCGCCACATGAGAGACTGTTCGTGAAAAAAGGTAACATTTCAAATGTTTTCGAAAAACAGTGGAATATTCCACCACGATGGGAAAAATTGCATTTATTGAATATTGGGTGCTAGAGTTATAATGTTCAAATGGATTGCTGCAGTTATTACGAATGTTCAGCGTGTTAAATTGAGTAAGTACACAAAAGTATAGAACGAAAACTTCGGTAAACCAAAACTTCAAATACGATTTCCCAAGAAAATCAATTTTTGAGTTGTCTCCTTATTCTACAACGGGTGCGATATTATATCGAATGAAACATTTTGGGTAACGCATCGTAGATCTTCATGCACATGTATTTCACATTATTCTGTGCTAGTGGCAATTGTTGCCTCGGGTATATATAAGGATCAATTTTCCAAGTTGGGTTGTTGTTCAGAAACGGTTTAAATAGTTCACTGTGGCTTTGTAGGAAGATAACATTCTTCAGCACATATATTGCTGTTAACGTCAGGATTTTATTCCTTTTGAAAACACTTCTACAAGTCTCTCTATATTTCATTCTATACATAGCTCGGATTGCTTGCTTTTGTGTTTTAAATATTTTTTTCCGACGTACTGTTTCCCCAGTAAACAATGCCATATGAAAGGGTTGACTTAAAATTGGCTGTGTATAGGAGCTTCAATGTATCTTGTTGGATATGGTATTTCATACTATTGAGGGTGTAGATTATGGTGGTGAGTTTCCTGTTCAAGTTTTCTATTTGGGGGTTCCATTTCTTAATATATATAACGTTGAACCTGAACTCCCATTTTTAAACTGCAGTCGAAATATTCCGGCTTAATTAATAATTATTCGATAATTCGTATAATGAACACTTTTCTAGGTTATATTTATGTTTTATATTATTTCTATGATTAAAACAGTAACTTTTTTGTAACTAGAAATAAAGCATCGACTAGACGTTCATGGCCTGCTTCGATGTCAATAATTCTTAAATGAACTATACGTAATATTCTAAATAAACATTTTTGACTTTGACTTTGTCGAGAGCGCTGTACCGGCAAAACGGAGTCGTGAGTTCGAGTCCGGGTCCGGGGAGTTTTTTTTTCCAGAATCATTTATCATTGTCATCTTCTGTCTGCTATGCCATTAATATTTACTTTTGTTCATACCTCCAGACGTTAAAAATCTCAATATTTAATGACACGAAAGTTCGTGTGGAAGTTCGTAAGAATAGTATCACTAGAAAATTTGAATTTTTTAAATTAAAACCTCGGTATCTAAGAAACTATTCGCCATATTCTGCTGAAATTTTGGGGGCATCTATAAAATGAGTTATGTAGAAATCGAGCTTTCTAGCTATTCCAAGTTTCCAAGTGAAGGTTTAATTGAGTTGTTCGTATTGATAATAAATAATAAAAATAAATTTGATAATAATTCTGTAAATTCATATTTTATTCATAAAAAAATATAATCATTTGTCACACTGGCAGTTGGTTTGGTTCAAAGAATCTGTCTCCGAATTCGCGAATTTCAGATGAAAATGACGTGAAATATAGGTACTGATTTATGGTAGACGTTGGATTCAATAGGTCTCCTTTCAATATTTTTGAAGCATTTCCTTGTATTTCCGATTATTTGGAAGTACCTGGATGGTTTACCGCTCTGGTGGAAAATATTAAAAAGCGCTAAAACTCCAAGTCAGTGCTTTTCAATTTTTTCGATCGTGCTATCGAGAGTTTGTGAAGTGCGTATGGATCCAATTTTATGGTATTGATAGAGTGAACAATACAAAAATAAGACCAAAACTTCGTAATTTATGATAAAAGAGATGAAATTCTCCCAGTTCCGTTCAGCTCTGGTATACCTACTTCGTCTATTCGTTTTATTCCGAGCATATTCCTCCGCATGAAGGATAGATATTTCCTATCAAAAATGCACCATCTTCCTTTTTTGAAGTCATATTTGGGGAACATCCACGGTGCATTTCAATGATCTCATCGGACCGATCAAGTCTGGTAGCTCTAAAGTTCGGTATTAGTCATTTTCATCGGACGATCAATACACGAAGCGCGCTCGTTCTATCCATCTCCAATTAGAACATAGCGAAAAGGTCGGTAATTATTTGTTGCCAATTCGCGAATCCTATCATCGTTACACATAACTTCAAAAAATTCCATACTCGATAATAAATGCTCCTTGAACTTCTGAAAATTCGCACTACGATGATACGATACGTCGCGCGTTGTGTGACCGAAAAACCGCACGACACATCACGTTCACGGCGTCGATTACTGAAATAAGAGAATATTGGATAATGGCAGATCTGAATATTTTAACAGAAATATATTTAATCGTTGTATTTGATATCGTCATAAAATAACAAAGATACAGTCTGGGAGGAAATTAAAAATTACACATAAAGTTCACTTATATAAATTGTAAAATGTCATAAATATTTTTCAGACTAAGTCACTTCAAGTTTCCTAGGAATCAGCCTTTCTTCTTCTTGTTTCATCTACCACATTATTATAATGTGCATTTTAGTTCCTGAAATATGCAGGACGGCCCATACTGTATGTATTCATAGGAATACCTCCACCCTGTTTGTAAATATCGTTTTGATCATAATCAACGTCGTAGTAGATACCACTCTGATTCTGAAAAAAAAATAGTCTATTTCATTGAAATTCTTGCTTGACGAGAAAAAACTACATAACTTATCATTTTACTGTCACAAAAATTCAATTATGGGTATGAGTGTTGGAGAACAGATGAAAAATTTTAGAAGAGTATTCTTGTCAATTTGAATTTAAAATGTATATGTCCTGGAATTCAAAAAAATCAAATATCTAACGAATAGAATATCCTCAAAAATGTTGATTTTGTTCGAGAATTGGTATGATCAAATTCACATGAAAATTCCACACATGTGATTTTCAACCAATCAGAACGTGTATTTCTGACAGATCACCATCGCAACGGATGAATTTTAGTGGAAATTTTTTCCTCGTGGGTACCCAACAGCGAATTATACTGGAAATTTTTTTGACGTTTATAATGACAGAATTTTATACTTGATGAAGACGAAAATTGATGTTGTTGGAAATTAACGCATTTGGTGAGGAATTTTCTTACCGAATAACACACGAGGTCAAATTAAATCCGGAAATTTTTTTTCGTTTATGAATATTTTTAGAAAATTATTTTATTAATTTTCAAAATATTCATGAGCTCGAAAAAATTTCCGGAAATAATTTAACCTCTAGTGGTATTACTAGTGAAAATTCATTCCAGAATTTTCGATTCGTCTACAAAGAATTTGATCCAAATCTTCTCGTGTCATCATAGGCCCTTCCACCCGCGGTATCTATTGCGCGAGGCAGACCCACGAACACTGTTCTAGCTAAGATCGGTAAACTGTAAAGAGCTTTATCTTTTTGGATCAAGTGCGTATCGACCGCGGCAGAAGGATCATATTGTCAGCCCAATTATGAAGCATGAACACTTCAAATTTCCATGAGCTCGAGAGAGGGACTGAAATCCCTCGAATTCATTCGAGATGGATGATGATTGCGATAACTAGTGTCTTTAGCAATAGAAATCTGTGTGAAGAAATCCCACAACCATCTCATTTATAAATGAGGTCAACTAAGTTCATAATTTGCGAACCCTGGAATCCCTTTGCGCGCGAGAAAGTTTGAATAGTCCGTGTTCAAGAGCGAAAAAATACAAGATGTTTGTACGGGAAAACAGGGGGAAAAGCGTCCACATTCAACGTGGCCGAATTGCAAGCCAATATCCGAGAGTTGATTGAAGCGAGATTCGAAAAGAATCGGTGGATATGGCCAACTCTAGCCCGAACAGTGTTCATGAGTCGATCTCGCACAATTTAGACGCACCTCTAGATGATCTTTAGCCTTGAAAATCTTCGACTACGGTTCAGTATTTGGCATTGACGAAAAACTGATCTTGAGAATTTTGAATTTTTCAATTATAGGCATGATACTGAATAAAATTCGAAAATAGGAGTCCCAGTGTGGTTTAATAGAATTTAGATCATAAGAAGTCGCAGAAAATTCACTGCGGACACAGTTTTAACATTGGTGCAATGACAATTGCAATGACAAAAGGGGCTTACTTTTAGAGATACCATAAAGTTGTTTCAAAGTAGATACCTATTCTCCCCTCTCGAAATTCGTTATCTGTTGTCAAACTAGATCATATTGGTTTTTGTCTACCTCAGTTCAGTCAATTGAAAAAAAATGAGATCAAACAATTTGCTTTCCAATACAAAAATTAAGTTCTCAACAAATTCTATGTTCATGGTTATACTTTATACTTTTAATGAACTCACAGCAATGGAAGCATTACTCCTGCTCTTGGGTCTTGGTACTTGAAAACTTCTACCCAGCAGATCTGCCTTATCCTCTTCTTCACTTGAGCTGGAATTTTCGAATTGCTTCATGCCTCCATGTAAACTTGCAGTTCTGTTTGCAATTTGAGCTTGTAATGTGAGTCGTGGTAAAGGTATCGGGGGAAGGGTTCCATGCATGGAATTTCTTTGAACTGATCCAAGACTAGGGTATCCAAAGAGTGCTGATGATGGTCTTGTTGGAGCAACTGGCTCAGGCTGTTGAGAGGAAAATAACCTGATGTATCATATTACGAAATTGTGTAATCTATCGCCATTGAGAATAGTTATCAGGTTTTTATCATCATTTAGAAAGTACGGGGTTGATTATGTCAAAAACTCAAAAGCTTCATTAAAGAAACTACCAGTACTAGGAAACTTATATATGTTTCAAGCTACAACCGTTTCAATTAAATTTGAGAAATGATAAAAATGTTTCCGCTTCGTCAAACTTTTTAAAGAATTTTCACCAACTTCACTGCACCATATACTCACTGCATAATGATTGGCTTGTGCCATAACATCTGCGAGTTGGGCCCATCGAAGCCTATCTTCTAAGGTCAACTGATATGGAGGTCCGCCGACTATTGGTGCTTTGACAGTATTGCTGGCTGCTGCCATATATCCAAATACTGGGCTTCCAACAGATGCCTTCTGTTCTCTCTGCCACTTGCGGCTAATGTTAATGAATAGAATTGATTGAATAAGAAGGGAAGTAATCATTGAGAAATTCAATTCTTACCTCCACATCACAAGTGCTACCAATGTTAGGCCTATTATAATAATGGCTGCCACACTTGCTCCAATAGCTACTCCAAGTACTTCGCCATCGAGTTCACACTGGTTTCCATAATAGTTCCCAGAACACCTGAAATTTTCCATTTCACTGTATAATCATCGTATGAATTTGATTTGTTTACTTACTCGCACACTTCTTGTCCATTTTGATATTTGCATTCGCCTCTATTGTTACAATATTGATTAGGGCATTGCTCACAATGTCTCCCTGCTCTATATTTACTATCCAAAAATTGATCTCTATAACCTTCCTCACACTCACATTTAAACCCACCAAAAACGTTTATGCATTTTGCTAATTGATGGCAATCGTGGAGTTCCGGGGAAGAACATTCATCCAAATCTGAAAGAAGAATGGAGGAATAATAATTGAGGAAGTAGATTCTATTCGGTATGGAATGAAATAAGTTGTTTTATTTTTGAGCGCTCGTACTACTTACACGAGGGCTATATCATTTCGTCACGATGTCTGTATTTTTCGAATTTTGAACCGAAAATGGTCTCAATCGACTATGTTCGACTCACTGATGACGAATCCATCGAAAAATTCGAGTCTGTCCGTCCGGCCGTCAGCACGATAACTCTCGAACGGATCAACCTAGAGACTTGAAATTTTCAGTGTAGGTTCAGATCCCGAATGCCTCGGTTAAGTTCGTTAATGATCCAAATTCCACCAGGGGTTCCGTAAATATGGCCGTTCAAAGTTTTGTTTCCCTGATTACTTGAAAACTACAGATTCGATCGAGATGAAATTTTGCACTCAGATGGAAAATGAGGTGTTTTAGCTACATGCGAAATTTTGTCCAGGTCGCATGACCAGAACCATAGAAACCATAGAAAATTGTAACTTTTGAACGGAAATGCCTAGGGACTTGAAATTTTCAGGATAGGTGTGGATCTCGAATGTCGTGATCACGTTCATCTATGAGCAACATTATACAAGCGGTTCCGTAAATACGGTCGTTTGAAATTTTGTTTTCTCGATAAATTCGAAACTTCGGATTCGATCGAGATGAAATTTTGTATTTTAATCGAGAATGATATATTAAAGCAATATTTTGTCCAGATCGCATGACCAGAACCATAGAAACCATAGAAAATCGTAACTTTCGAACAGAAAGGCCTAGGGACTTGAAATTTTCAGGGTGGGTTTGGATCGCGAATTTCACGGTCACGTTCATCAATGAGCAAAATGAGACTAGGGGTTCCGTAAATATGGCCGTTCAAAATATTTTTTTCCAGATAGTTTCGGAACTACTGATCGGATTGGAATGAAATTATGCACTTAGCTGAGGAATAATGTTTTCAAACTACGTGCAAAATGTTGTCCAGATCGCATCACCAAGACCATAGATACCGTAGAAAATTCTAGCGAATAATCGAAAAAAAATTGATCCGCTGAAACACTGAAGTCTGGAATTTCGCCTAAGTTTCAGAATTTTTTTGACAGCTTTCGAAAATTCCTTCAATTGATTTCTGAAACTGGAAAATGCGAATCCACCTACAAGGTGCATGTACGAGCGCTCAAAAGCTCCTGCCTTCACGGCAGTGCTTTTCTAAATTTTTTATATATTATTTTATTATATCCTATTGAAATGTCCAAAATTACTAATTCGAATTTAACACTTCTTTGCCTTTTGTCCTATGTCACAGATGCAAATGGCGATGCGCTAGTATCACGTGGGCTGTCGTTTTTGCGCCCTTGTTCAGAACGAGTGTTATCATTTTGCCAATAAAAGTCTGTTTTTTTTTATTTTGAGCTGAGAATGGTATCAAACGATTAGGTAGGACTCAATATGTGCAATTCGAGGTCAAAATTCAATTATGTCCGTCCGTCTGGCCTTTACACGATTGCTTTCGGAAGAAATGGCCTAGATCTCTTAAATTTTCAGAGTTCGTTCGACGTCTGAATGCGATAGTTAGTTGGTTAGTTAGAAGGCAAAACCCACAAGAAGATTTCGTAGATATAGCTATCAATATTTTTTTTCTCAATAATTCGAAAAATAACCGATTCGATCCAATTGAAACTTTGTTATTTTGAAATAACGACAGGAAGATTCATGTAAAATTATAAAAGGGAAAACAAACAAAAAATGTTTCCCAAAACTTCGGTCTCTCAGAAACTATTCTCTCTACCCTGCTGAAATTTTGTGTCTACACAGGCATCAATAAAATGATTTATAAAATTCAGTTTCACAGCTATTCGACGTAAAAATATAATTGAATATGGTAATGGGAAATTTGTAATCTAATATATAAAATTCTCGTGTCCACAGTGTTCGTTGCCATACTCCTCCGAAACGGCTTAACCGATTTTGATGAAATTTTTTGTGCTTATCCGGTATCTATGAGAATCGGCCAACATCTATTTTTCATCCCCCTAAATGTTAGGGGTAGTCCACCCCTAAATTTTTTTTTTTTATTTTTTAGACAAAATTTCTAATTTCTATTTTTTTATGATACAACATACAAAAATACATACAATCCCCAATTTTCACCCTTCTACGATCAACCCTTATTTTTTAATAGCCAGAACAACGAGAGGCCGAAGGCCTCGAGCAATTTTGAAATTGCGAAAAAAGGGAGAGATATGGCAAAACAACGTTTGCCGGGTCAGCTAGGTTAGGTTAGGTTAGGTTTAGGTTAGGTTATTTTGAGACGAGAGGCCGAAGGCCTCGAGCAATTTTGAAAATGCGAAAAAAGGGAGAGATATGGCAAAACAACGTTTGCCGGGTCAGCTAGGTTAGGTTAGGTTAGGTTAGGTTTAGGTTAGGTTATTTTGAGACGAGAGGCCGAAGGCCTCGAGCAATTTTGAAATTGCGAAAAAAGGGAGAGATATGGCAAAACAACGTTTGCCGGGTCAGCTAGGTTAGGTTAGGTTTAGGTTAGGTTATTTTGAGACGAGAGGCCGAAGGCCTCGAGCAATTTTGAAATTGCGAAAAAAGGGAGAGATATGGCAAAACAACGTTTGCCGGGTCAGCTAGGTTAGGTTAGGTTAGGTTTAGGTTAGGTTATTTTGAGACGAGAGGCCGAAGGCCTCGAGCAATTTTGAAATTGCGAAAAAAGGGAGAGAAATGGCAAAACAACGTTTGCCGGGTCAGCTAGTATTCCATATAATTATTATTTTTTATTTTTTAATAGCCAGAACAACGAGAGGCCGAAGGCCTCGAGCAATTTTGAAATTGCGAAAAAAGGGAGAGATATGGCAAAACAACGTTTGCCGGGTCAGCTAGGTTAGGTTAGGTTAGGTTTAGGTTAGGTTATTTTGAGACGAGAGGCCGAAGGCCTCGAGCAATTTTGAAAATGCGAAAAAAGGGAGAGATATGGCAAAACAACGTTTGCCGGGTCAGCTAGGTTAGGTTAGGTTAGGTTAGGTTTAGGTTAGGTTATTTTGAGACGAGAGGCCGAAGGCCTCGAGCAATTTTGAAATTGCGAAAAAAGGGAGAGATATGGCAAAACAACGTTTGCCGGGTCAGCTAGGTTAGGTTAGGTTTAGGTTAGGTTATTTTGAGACGAGAGGCCGAAGGCCTCGAGCAATTTTGAAATTGCGAAAAAAGGGAGAGATATGGCAAAACAACGTTTGCCGGGTCAGCTAGGTTAGGTTAGGTTAGGTTTAGGTTAGGTTATTTTGAGACGAGAGGCCGAAGGCCTCGAGCAATTTTGAAATTGCGAAAAAAGGGAGAGAAATGGCAAAACAACGTTTGCCGGGTCAGCTAGTATTCCATATAATTCTGTGATTCCATTTTTTTGAGTGTCGATTTCATAAAATGACATTATTTGTCACACTTGGAATATTGCTCGAAAAACTTAAATTTGAGATTTGACAAAAACTGAAATTTGACGTAATTTTGTGTTTCCTAAGCACACAATATAGAGTTGGCATAGATTGTTCTTATAATCCTCCCGGTGAGTTTATTCTTCAAAAAATAGAATAAAGCACTACCGTGAAGTCAGGAGCTTTTGAGCGCTCGTTAATCCACCTTGTAGGTAGATTCGCATTTTCCAGTTTCAGAAACCAATTGAAGAAATATTTGACAGCTAAAAAATTTCAAACTAAGGCGAAACTCCGGACATGTCAGTGCTTTAGGTGACCAATTTTTTTTCGATAATTCGCTAGAATTTTCTATGGTATCTATGGTCTTGGTAATGAGATCTGAACAAATTCCGTAGAATACACTATTCTTTATATATCTGCGAAATTTCATTCCAATACAATCAGTTGTTTCGAAATTATCGGGGAAAAAATATTTTAAACGGCGATATTCACGGAATCCCTAGTCTAATTCAGCTCATTGATAAACGTGATTGCGACATTAGAGATCCACACCTATCCTGGAAATTTCAAGACCCTAGGCTTTTCTGTTCGAAAGATATAATTTTCTATGATTTCTATGCTTCTGGTAATGCGATCTGGACAAAACTTTGCTTGTAGCCTGAACACGTCATTCTCCATCTGAGTGCAAAAGTTCATTTCGTTCGTAATCATGAGAACAAAATTCCGAACGGCCATATTTACGGAACCCTTGGTCTAATAACGAACTTAACCGCGGCCTTCGGGATTCGAATCTACCCTGAAAATTTCAAGTTTCTAGGTCGTTCCGTTCGAGAGTTATCGTGTATACGGCCGGAAGGATAGACTCGAATTTTTCGACGGATTCCTCATCAGTGAGTCGAACTGTGTCGATTGAGACCATTTTCGACTCGAAATTCGAATACAGACATCGTGACGAAATGATATAGCTCTCGTGTAAGTAGAAAGAGCGCTCAAAAATATAGCCTTGATTCTTTTACTATTTATAAAAATTCTGCGAATGATCACTTCTTCAAAAGGAAATTATGGGTTGATTCAATCCGAATTTCGACAAATAGTTCTTCAATTCATTAATTGTTTATTTGATCCAGTGTTCAATTGATCTCAGTAGTAGTTATTAACTGGTTGGTTCATCTTGCAAAGATTTATGATATATTTGAGTGTTACAATATTTCCGCTTTAACCAACATTCCTACGAAAATTATACTAACCTTGAAGATTCGAAACAGACCCTGGGGGACTATCAACCCACAATGCACTGTTTCCAACATTATTACTTCTTCGTTGAATAACTCCAAGTAGATGCTTCTGAATATCTCCTCTAACAGTTGGTCTAGATGTATCAAAATTTTCCTCCAAATTGAGGGTTAGATTAACAAATACTCCTGCCTGGCCGGCTGATCTTTCGCCACTGTAAATGCTGTTCACCTTAGCCCCCAAATATTCATCACTGAAGGGAGTCATGGACATGGCTGATTCAATCTGAAAACAATGCCATTTTGCAAATTTTGCATTTCAAAGAGTGACATTTGAATTAGACTCGTGGACGAGAGGTCTTGGGATTGAACCCTTCCGGCAGGTAAGGAAATTATCTGTCCTGGAGTACCGCTCCACTAATTCAAAGTTGGGTGAATAATTAAAACTGTCGTGTCGTGAAAACACCTATGCCTATACATATGCAGAACACAACTTGATCTCCTAATTCGCACAGGTTTTGAGTATTCGAGAAGTTTTACCTTGGATGAAGACATTTGGAGCATATTGAAAAATAATACACTTTTTCGATCTTGGTTCCAATTTGACTGGTGTCTTAGTTCAAAAATTACAATCTTTCGATAATTATCGATATTAAATTAATGTTGTGACACGATTTAGGGTTTTGTTTTTCAATTCAATTGAAATTACAAGCGTTCAGAATGGATATATTATTCACTTCCACAATCGTACTTATGAGATTTTCTGATTCAATACAATTTGGTTTTCCTGAAACGGTATTCTTTACTTACCGCTCTTTCGGCTTCATAAGCCAATTGCTGATAACTATCACTATTTCTATCGCTCAACTCGTTCGCCCAAACAATTCTTCGCTCATGAATCCTATCGACTCGAAGCGAAAGAAGTACTGAGACGATCTTCCTACAAACATCCCTGTGTTTTCTTCTCGTGAATCCAGGTCTGCAGTGACAAGCACTTACGCCACTTTCAGTCAAGCACATTTCGTGTTGTGATACATCGCAAGTTGAGTCATCACCCACAATGCAAGTATCAATTCTACAAAAGATCTCATTATGTAATTTCGTTTCATTTTTCAGTTAGGTGAGTTTCTTACCTTACTGGCGGATGGGTTGTTTTTGGTCTACCATAAAGTGGCCTTCTTTGACTCTGCGTTGGCTTTATAGAACCAATGTTTGGTTTCTTCTCATTCGCTTCAGCTATTGCATATCCCGTTCCTGTGACTTGATTATGGGATGCTCCACTTGGTTTTATATTTTGCGATGGTGCTTTTGTTGCTTCAACTTCCCCGAATAAATTGAGATATGTCCTTTTTCCATCTATTGATACAAAGCCATTTTCTCCTTCAGGACTTGTTATGACATCTTGGCCAACATAAACGTTTTCTATGTCGACTGTGGAAGAAAGTATTTTTTTTTTATATTTTGAGGGTAATCAAGAATACACTAGGCTGGAAATATTCAAGATATTATATGGTTTGAGGAAACCGATTATATCCCTTGAAATATTTCCAGCGGAAGCAAGTCTTCATTACGAATTATTACATGTTTGATTAAGTGTATTAACCTGGAATAACGTAGGGCTTTCCCTGTTCGTTTGAAGTGCCACCAGGTCCTTGTATTGCCGATACAGTTATGTCGAATATGTCTCCTAATTGTCCTATTGGAGGCCTTGTATTTATTGGTTGTCTTTGTCCTCCTGGCTTGTATTCAGTGTCGTCCAAAACTATCCCCGGCCTTGGTCTATAGGGGTAATAGGAGAAGCCTTGCTGGGAATGATTAGAGTCTGCATCGGAATATAAGTGTATGTGTGAAAAAAAAAGTCGAAGAGACATCGAAGATTACATGAAAAATAAACACACAACCGCAAAATCATATGTAATAATCATCTGGGCATGATATTGTTGTAAACAATCATTATTTCATCATATTCCCCAGGTACCTAAAAGTTATGGAATTGAAGGATCCTTTTGTGACTTTATTTGTAAAAAAGTTCAAAATGTCCTGTTGTTGGACCAATCAGAGAAATTTCAAATCAAGACATTTTCCAAAAACAAGGATTTCCTTGAGAAATTTTCAACCGTTGTAAGTAAACTATCTTCTTTGTATTCTAATGGTAAGGCCAAGATGTCTGAGTTTGCGAGACTTCTCCGGAAAATATGATGTATATTTTATGTACAAAGTGATAATTAGGACATTATTCATACTGACCAGTTAGATTAAAGCCCAAAATACTATACAAAATAGATTTGGAATTATAACACCAACCTTCAGGTAGTGTATAGTGATAAATAAATATGTACAGGATGATTGTTTATATTTTACTCAATAGCTCAGTGAATATTGGTCCTACAAAAACGTTTGAATGAGCAAATATGAAGTATTTTTGATGGGCAATCAGTAATAAAATTTTTTTTATGTAAGTTGGTATTTTTCAAATGGAACACCCTGTATTTCATCTTTTTTATCGGTAGAGCTCTTTCTTCTGATTTCAAATATATATATATATATATATTGTCATGGAAATCCAAGAATGAAAAATAAATTCAAATTAGATCACCAAAATTCAAGAATTTTTTTTTAAATATCGTATAAATTATAGTATAGTTTTTTAAGATGGTTCCGAATAATTTAAATGTTTCCGTAGAAATTGTTGTTAAATTATTAGAATCAAGCAAGCCAATTTTTTTTGACAATTGTAAAAAAGTCAGTGTGGAAAAACTTCTTTGAATTATATTATTGAAATTGAGATTTAAAAAATTTCGAAAAGCACTGCCGTGAAGGCAGGAGCTTTTGAGCGCTCGTACATGCACCTTGTAGGTAGATTCGCATTTTCCAGTTTTAGAAATCAATTGAGGGAATGTTTGACTGCTGTCAAAAAAATCCTGAAACTTAGGCAAAACTCCAGACTTCATGTCGGTGCTTCAGCTGATCAATTTTTTTCCGATAATTCGCTAGAATTTTCCACGGTATCTATGGTCTTAGTGATGCGATCTGGACAAAATTTTGCACGTAGTTTGAATACATTATTCCTGAGCTAGGTGCATAATTTCATTCCAATCCGATCAGTAGTTTCGAAACTATCAGGAAAAAAATATCTTGAACGGCCATATTTACGGAACCCCTAGTCTAATTTTGCTCATTGATGAACGTGACCGTGAAATTTGCGATCCAAACCCACCCTGAAAATTTCAAGTTCCTAGGCCTTTCCGTTCAAAAGTTAGAATTTTCTATGGTTTCTATGGTTCTGGTCATGCGATCTGGACAAAATATTGCTTCAATATATCATTCTCAATAAAAATACAAAATTTCATCTCGATCGAATCCGTAGTTTCGAATTATTGAAAAAACAAATTTTCAAACGACCGTATTTACGGAACCCCTTGTATAATGTTGCTCATAGATGAACGTGATCACGACATTCAAGATCCACACCTATGCTGAAAATTTCAAGTCCCTAGGCGTTTCCGTTCAAAAGTTATAATTTTCTATGGTTTCTATGGTTCTGGTCATGCGATCTGGACAAAATTCCACATGTACCTTGATCACCTCATTTTCCATTCGAGTGCAAAATTTCATCTCGATCAAATCTGTAGTTTTCAAGTAATGAGGGAAACAAAACTTTGAACGGCCATATTTACGGAACCCCTGGTGGAATTTGGCCCATTAACGAACTTAACCGAGCCATTCGGGAACTGAACCCACACTGAAAATTTCAAGTGTGTAGGTTGTTCCGTTCGAGAGTTATCGTGCTTACGGACGGCCGGACGGACAGACTCGAATTTTCCGACGGATTCGTCATCAGTGAGTCGAACATAGTCGATTGAGACCATTTTCGGCTCAAAATTCGAAAAATACAGACATCGTGACGAAATGATATACCCCTCGTGTAAGTAGTACGAGCGCTCAAAAACGAAAGATTATCAAAGATTTATGCAGCCTGACATCATGAATTTGTTGATTTGGTGAGATTCAGATGGCTGTTGGTTGTTGAAAGCCTTCAAATTCGAGGTTCAAGGAGATACTGGAATCGAGCTGCAGTATATTCATTGCTGATTTCACAGTTTAGAAGAGAACTGTGGGATAAAACTGTCCCAACAGCTCATACCAGAAATATTAGTGGAAACCGAGGCAATAGATCTTATAGGATCAATCACTGAATTCAAAGATCTTCTCTACGAAACGGAGGAGAAATTTGAAGCTTACATTTTATGAACTATATTTAGAGTAAGCTGTTTACTGTGAGTTTTTAATTTATATTTTGTTCGATAGGAGTCATAATTTAGAATTTATAGAATTATTAGAATTAGTTTATTGAATTTAAATAATAAGTTGTTGTAAACAAAAATTAGTTTATTTGTGCAATTTGAGAACCCCCTTAAAAAGAGTCACGGGAAAAATAGAAGAAAAATTGAAAAACAAAATTATAAGAATATTGTTAGTGGTTCTTTCACAAAATTTAATATTATCAATATCAAAAAATTGAACCATAACAATATATATATATATAATTTATTGAGGTTAGCTTTGTCGATTTCCGAAAAATATAGATTTTCGTCTAAATCTGAGGCAGCTGTAGAACGCCACATAACACTGCTGCGATTTTTCTTATATCAAAGTAGCCGTGGATAATAGAACAACTGGTCTTTGTTTCATTAATTTATCAACAAAAATTTAAATGAAGTGTTCAAATGGCCCCTATTCACTTACAAACAATCGATATTTTTTTATTGAGTTTTCGGGGGCTCTCCTTAGTATTTCTGGTTGGTTGTTGAGATTATCAATTCCTTCCTTTATTCTGAATTGAATATCTTCAATATTTTGAGAACGGTCCATATGAACTTCAGATCCTTAATATTCCCATAAGAAAGTATCCAATGGGGTCAAGTCGGGAATGTTAGGAGGCCAGAGAACGATTCCGCTTTTCCCAATCCACATATTGTAATTTTTTTTGTCGTATGGCGTTCTACAGCTGCCTTAGACTCAGACGAAAACAACCATATTTTTCGAAAACTGGCAAAGATAACCTCAATGAGGTATATATATTTGAAATCAGAAGAAAGAGCTCTACCGATTAGGAAGATAAAAGACAGGATGTTCCATTGGAAAATACCAACTTACATAAAATTTTTAGGTTAACGATGCTTTTTTGCATTTTCCAGTACTGAATTCAGAATGCCCATAAAAAAATACTTCATATTTGCCCATTTAAACGTAAAAGGAGCAATATTTACTGAGATAGCTATTGAGTAAAATATGAACAATCACCCTGTACATACATATTCTTTGATCTCTGAATTTTCAATTGTGAAAATAATCGGACATCAGACCTGCATACAAATTAAAGAAATCATCTATCCTAAGAATCTTGGAAAATGAAACCTGACATTGATGGCGCCAGAAAGAATAGATCTTTTGTCTATCGTCCTTCTGGCTGATTTTCAAAATTCCTTAGTCCATTGATATTTTTTGTTTATTTTGGACTATCACAGATTTCCCCACTTTAGAGGTATTTTGAAGCAATGAATACGAAGTCACGTGCACCTTATCAATGAATGAACTGCTGCCTTATATGCCGAAAGAGTCAAGTATTGTTCAGTCACACTTCAGATGTAACTTTTCCTGAATGTTAACTGTAAAGACCTATAAAAATATACGGTCATCACACCATGCATAATTTTTGTTCCTATTCACTTTTTCATTCTGGTGATATGATTGATCTCGATCGCCTTTGAGGGTTGAAAAAGCAATTGAAGTATGTTACTGTTCACAATTTTAAAATATGTCTCCATAAAAAGCTCTCAAATATAATTAAGTGTTCCAGAAACATCTGAGAATCGCGTATACCTAATTATGTAAAAAAAGAAATATTGCGATTGTGTGTTTGTTTTTTTCGAATGTACCTATAAAAGTATAAAAACTCACTTGTGTGTGCGACTGTTGAATTACTCAAAGCGGAAACGTCTGAACTAGAAGAAGCAATAGATAATAATTCTGAGGTGGGTGAATTGAAATTAGTTGAATTCATTAATAAGTCCCCCTTGGAGGTTTGCAGCACTTGAGTAACTGAAGATTCTATAACTGGAATGCTACTCAGTTGAGCGTCCTTTCCGTCGGAATTGAAAATTGTTTCGTTCATCGCAGGCGTTGTAATTTTTATTATACTTTCTGTTGGTGTAGCCGATATTTCTTCTTCTGAAGGCCGTTGTTCAGATATTATGTGCTTATCCGTTTCTTCGATCGTATTATTCGTAGCTTCCGCGTAACTTGAGCTAGATTGAGAAGAAGCCGTTGATATATCAATTGATACTGAAGTCTGCAACGGTACTGTTGGTGTTACAGAAGTAGTTTTTGCAGAATATTTGTCTTTTTTTGTTACTTTCTCTTTGTTTTTTTCGAATTCTATGGTATCATAATCTACGGGTTTTGAACTCTCCAAAACTACACTCGTTGTTCCCTCTGGAAAGTCTGATTCGAAAGTTGAGTTTTCTCCTTGTGTTTTCATGGTCACAGTTTCTTCAGAAACTTCTTGTTCATTTTCTGAGTGTACTTCAAGATCTAAATTTAGAATGTCTTCCATTGGTTTATCCGTCGTTAGACTGATATAGTCCGAAGGAAGTGGTTTGTATGCAGGAATTGGACTTGGTCGTCTTTTTCCGATTCCTGGCCTCCTTTGTGTTAGTCTGTTATTCCATGGAGGAATAACTGTAGGTCTATATAAACCAGGCCGCTTATTTCCTTGTAAATGGTCACCATAGGGTCTCACAGGCGATGATGAGGGAGGTGGTAAATCGAATGGATAAGGGGTAGGTACTCTATTTGAAGGCATAGAAGGAGCAGGGGGGGGCATTTGACCCAATGGAGGTGGAGGAAGAGGGGGAGCTGGAACATCGAAATCTGGTGGTAGTGCAGGTAAATCACTTATTCTCGGAGGTCCCCGGTTATTAATTCTTGAAGATAAGGGTCTCAATGGCCGTCCTAAAGCAGGAACTGTATTGGCTTGTACATTCACGTTTCCATTCAATAATTTTACTATTCCAGTAATTATGTCTTGTATATCAGGATTAACTTGTCTAGCCTTACCCAGATGGTTGTAAAGGGAAGCAGTATTCTGATGAGACATCGTCGCAGTTGGGGTGATAGGGAGGGGCTCCTCTAGTGATCGTCCATGAGGAGCCCTCCTCTCTTCCCCCGAAAACGACACAGTGGTAGAGGACTGAATATTTTCCAACATATAGTCTTCCTGAAAACAAAAATTCCGAGTAAAGTTAATCTGAATTAATGAACTCCACTTTGATTTCTTTAAGATGTCATCCACTTACAGGGGTATCTAGTTAGTCTTGAGTGTGAGCTTGACCTGCAAGCTAGCACAATTCTTGTGAAAGAAAAATAAGGAAAAGCACAAAAAACCAGCTACACAAATACACATAACAATACATAATTTAGGCATTTGTTTCATCAATATTGATTGATTAAGGAAAGAGTAATTTAATGAAAAAAGTAATGCATGAAATGAAATGTTAGTAAACCTAACCTACATTAATTCATTACTTACAGTTTTCGAGGGGGAAATATCCACATGTCTACCAGACAGTTCTACATCGTTACTATCAAGAGCTTCTTCGATATTCTTGTACATGATGTATTGGTCTCCATCACTGGTTTTTGATAATATCGGATTGGCTGATCTTTCTAATCTTTCATGGTGTACAGCTGAAGGTTCCAGTCCGAAACTTTTCTGTTCGGATAATTCCTTATTTTCTGATATCGTTCGTATATGTTCGAGATCTATCGTTTTGTCTTGAAAATTGTCATTTTTTGGTCCATCGTGTGCTGAAGACTTCGGCGATATGTAAGAATTGGAGTATATTCCGTCATTGCCTGAAAACAGAAGTAATTCTATGATTTCACTCAAAACACCGCTAAAATGTTTGAACATAGGAGCATTACTTTGAGTTTATTTTGTCTCTTCTATTCCAGTATGAAAATAAAATAATATCAGAATTTCAGGCCTTTAAGTGAATCGGCCGGTTTCACGGACTACTAGGATCGATGCCAGGTACCAAATTATTTTTTTCCAGAAAGATGCCAAAAGTTTATTATCGAAAATATTAAACCGAAACAAATGATTTCAATCACCAGCATTCATGAAAATATCACTTTTCGAAGAACTTTCAAGTCAAATTGAAAAAATTTACAAAATAATCTTTTGCATGGACTCGAAAGACCGATGGCGGACAGCTCTAAACTTAACGGAGGGAGAGAGGAACGACCGATGAGCTGATTTTTCTCATTTGGTTTTTGGATTCAACACTATTCAGAACGTGAACTGGGAATATTTCTATAGGGTTCGGAACTTTATTTCTACGATTGGACGATTCCAAAAGTTTAATATTCAAAATAATAACGAAAGAAAACATTAAAAGCATTCACGTGTAGTCAGGAGCCTTTGCGCAGTTTTTTCTTTGTACCAAATCGGCCTTCAGTGTTCGTTGTCAGTATGACAAATAATGTCATTTCATTTTTGTAAACTCATAGAAGGAAACACCGAATTTTATTGAAAATTCCACACATGTGATTTTCAACCAATCAGAACGTGTATTTCTGACAGATCATCATCGCAACGGATGAATTTTAGTGGAAATTTTTTCCTCGTGGGTACCCAACAGCGAATTATACTGGACATTTTTTTGACGTTTATAACGACAGAATATTATACTTGATGAAGACGAAAATTGATGTTGTTGGAAATAAACGCATTTGGTGTGGAATTTTCTTACCGAATACCACACGAGGTCAAATTAAATCCGAAAATTTTTTCTCGCTCATGAATATTTTCAGAAAATTATCCCGAGTCGGAGACGAGGGATAATTTTCAAAATATTCATGAGCTCGAAAAAATTTCCGGAAATAATTCGACCTCTAGTGGTATTACTAGTGAAAATTCCAAACATGTGATTTTTAACCAATCAGAACGTGTATTTCTGACAGATCACCATCGCAACGGATGAATTTTAGTGGAAATTTTTTCCTCCTTTTTTGGCGTTTATAATGAGAGAATATTCTTTTTGACAATCAAATTTTTTTTTGTTCATATGAGTGGAATTTTCTTACCGAATACCACACGAGGTCAAATTAAATCCGGAAATTTTTTCGAGTTCATGAATATTTTTAGAAAATTATCCCTCGTCTTCGAGGAATTTTCAAAATATTTCTAGAATTATTGAGGAAAAATTTGGGATGGTTATTATATGCGGGACCCTTTTGCGTTTTTTGACCTCGAACGCCCCTGAAAATTTAAAAGGGCTTTATTCCTTTCGAGATCAATCGTGTTTACGGACGGCCGAACAGAATTGTATTTGACCTCGAATTCTTTATCTATGTGTCAAACCTAATCGTTTAAGACCATTTTCGGCTGAAAATTCGAAAATTAAAGACATTTGTGCAAAATAATAAGGCTCTTGTTCATAGAACCAAGCTCGCAAAAGGGTGCAAATTACTTAGTGAGTTGTAGGTATATTATATTTCCTGGAGCCGCGTAATAATTATGAGCAGAATGACACGTAGTGCAAGGTGAACCATTCGGTCAGCCTTGCCAAATAAGTTCATTACATTATTCGAGTGTTTCTCTGAGATATCGACATAATTTATATCAAATTCTTCGCATGACGTATGGGAATCAGTGATAATTCCATTGGAATTGTTGAACTTAAATAAAACTGTATCTTCAAAGAAGCGTGCAATCAAGTGAAGAATAACATAAATAATTCATTAGAAGAATTCCAAATTTCATGAGTTGCTGTTGATCATTTATTCAACTCGTTAACAGTTCAACCATGAAAAGGAAAGGCTAACGGTAAAATATCCCACCTTATTCTATTTCGATGCTACTATTCAATTAGAGTTGATTTGAGAAAAAATCGATTTTTATATGCTCCTTCCATCAAGTCTGGATTGAAATTATATATTATACGCGGTGTATATCGTAGGCGCTACAACAATTGATCCTTCAGGTTTTTACCAGAACGATAAATAGGAAACATCTTTGGATCAGGTGTTCTGTTTTCCACCCCATATCAAATAAAGTTCCCCTTTTTTTGATATGCAAGAAACTCATTTGCACATGTATGCGAGACTCAATCCTTTTCTTCAACATAATAAATAGATGGTCCATATTTTTTGTTAGTCTTTTTTGTCCACGAAGATCCAAGAATTTTCAGGGTACGTTACAGATAGGTACATATCTTCTCGAGATTTTGTGTTTCATATAAATATGAGGCATCGATAAAATGATTTGTATAAAAATTCAGCTTCACACTCGATATATTCCATACAATTCTGTGATTTCTCTGAATTTTCTGATTTCGACGAGACTGAAGTCCAAATTTATTGGGTCTAAAATTATCGAGAGAAGTGATTTGTTGTGAGAAATAGAGATAAGATATGATTTGTATCGATTTCCTAGTCACATTTCTTTTTTCATGTTTCTAGAATTCAACGTGGAATTTGTCAAACCTTTGTGTTAAAATATATATATAAAATATAATTATTTCCACATCACCTTGTTTGTTTACCCAAATTTCATGGAATATTCCAACTTTTCAAAAAAACAATGTAGGTGTTTCAGTAGTTCAAATAATGTCGCCTAATATTCAAAATTCCATAATTCGCAGAAAAACTTCTTGATTATAGGTTGGGCAGTTTTTCCGCAATTAATTTTTCTCAAATTTCGAAATTCTTTTAATAAACAAGAAAACTACCATACCTTCCAATAGTAAAAAGTTTTACTTGGATGAGTTCAAAAAAGATCAATAACGGGACCTAAATCCCTTTCGGTGAATAACATACCAAGTTATTGCGTCTTGCGTCGCATGATTTCTAGTTCAAACTTGATGATATGTGAGCCAAGTTATTTTGCATACCCACCTTAACCTACAAATTTACAAATACCAACGTGAAGTCGATGTACTGCACCTGAAATTGTTTATACGTGAGTCCACCTCATCCAGTAAGCGCATTATAAAATAACATTAGTGATAACTGAGGAAACGGCTATTTTCTCGTTTGTGTTAATCGTTAAAAAATCATCAAACTAGAAATGGACAATGATTTGTTATGATGTCTTGCAAGTAACTGTTCCGTTACGGTGGAAAAATGAAAACTATGCATATGGAAGTGAATCTATTTCAGTGAATTAATATTTCTGAAGAATGAGAAAAGATGGTGTCACAATTTTCAATTATGAACCTGAGGCGTTTTTTTATAATGAGCTCTTAGATCTAACAAATTGAAATCCTCAAGTTAGGATTTATTTTATTTTTTGATCATTTTATTTCATGTATTTATACATAGTTTATATTGGTCCATATTTACATTGAATCTCGTAAGATGAAAGAACAAAAAGCGGCGGTAAGTTTTATTATTAGGGTAATACTTCATTCAAAATGGATATGTGGGAGTTTTCAGCGAGTCGAAGATCATAATTTTCCTTCTTCAAAATTCATGGCTTTTTCAAATTGGCGAAAGAATCAGGGATGAGTAAACCCCCATTTTTTCTTCCAGTGGGGGTTCTTTAATCCTATATATTTTCAAAAAGAGTTCAAGAATATAAATTTCTTCCTACTAGGAGTACGTTGTTATTTGAAGCTTAATTGATTTTTGAGAGCTCGTTCTACTTACATGAGGGCTATATCATTTCGTCACGATGTCCCTATTTTTCTAATTTTGAGCCGAAAATGGTCTCAATCGACAAGGTTCGACGAATTCGTCGAAAAATTCAAATCTGTTCGTCCAGCCGGTCGTAAGCACGATAACAACTTAGAGACTTGAAATTATCAGGGTAGGTTCGAATCTTGAATGTAACCGTATATTTCGTTATTGGTCAAAATTCGACCAAAGGGTTACGTAAATATGTTCGTTCGAAATTTTGTTCTCCTGATTACTTAAAAACAACGGATACGATCGAGATGAAATTCTGCACTCAGATGGATAATGACGTTTTCAAGATACATGCAGAATTTTGTCCATATCGCATGACCAGAACCATAGAAACCATAGAAAATTATAACTTTAGAACGGAACGACCTAGAATCTCAAATGCCGCGGTTGAGTTCGTTATTGTGCAAAATTCCACCAGGGGTTCCGTGAATTTAGTTTTCTTGATGATTTCAAAATTACGGATTCGATCGTGACAAAATTTTGTATTTCAATGGAGAATGATATATTCAAGCTACAATTTTTCCAGATCGCATAATCAGAACCATTTTAAATTCCAACGAATTTTTGAACAAAAAACGCTCATATTTCTGTAACAGCTGATAAGGCATACTTGGCGAAGAGCTGCTTTCATTTTTTTGACAGCTGTCAAAAATTTCTTTAATTGCTTTATAAAACTGGAAAATGCGAATCTACCAACAAGGTGGATGAACGAGCGCTCAAAGCTCCTGACTTCACGGCAGGGCTTTTTATAATGTTTAAGATGTTAACCGAAAGATAAGACGAACCGTATTATGAAAATTGTACTTGTTGACAATCTCATTTTTCTATTATATTATTTCAACAATAACACAATTCATAGAAAGCTCGTTATTAATGTTAAAATGTTATTGAAATGATCTGAAATATGAGAAATAATTTTTTGATATGTGACTAGGTCAATTCATACATCCGAATAACATAAGAATTTCATGGCGTGTCATAAGGTCCTACTGTGATTTTCAATACGGGGGAATAACTCAAAATAAGGAGTAAGTGGAAAACCAATGAAATTATCTATTTGTCGCACGAGCCGAAAAGGAAATAGGTACAGTTACTTTAAATTCAAAATTTGATTTAAATAAATTTCAAACGCATCGACGTGAAGGAAGGAACTAACGCGGAATTTTTCAATTCAGCGCCAGACAGGTACTGCGAAATGATCAAAAATGCAAAGAAAACTGCGGATATTATCGAAAGGAGACGTTCTTATTCGTACTCACTCAGTGTCTTCCATAAATCTGTATATTTCACGATATTTTCATATGAAAGATATGAAAGTTCGAATTTCGGAGACAGACTCTGTGAACCAAACCAGCTGTCAGTGTGACAAATAATGATTATACATTTTTATGAACTTCAAAAGATGAAACCACAGTATTATTTTCAATAAATTTTTTTCAACACTGCATCAGGAAATCTCAATTTTTTTTTCACTTGGATGCTGAAGTTTTCCATAACTTCAGTTTTTTCATTCTTCTACAACTACGAAGGTTCTATTTTATCGAATCGGTATTTGTCGACGTATTGAGGAGAATAAATCAGATAAGTACCACGAAACTTTTCGGTGGGTTTTCCCCTTTTATGATCTTCGAACTTAGTACCCCCGAAAGTTATCATGTTTACGGCCGGACGGACAGAATCGAATTTAACCATGACTTTGACTCCAACCTACTCGTAAGACCAATTTTGGCTAAATAATTGAAAATTATAGATATTTGGGCAAAATGATAATGCTTTTGTTCATAGAAACAAGCGCGGAAATAATAATACTTAGGTAAGTAAAATAATTCGTTTATAAATGAAAACAGTTTTTATTCTTCAAGTTAAAATCGCGTGTCGTGCAAAAAAATTTCAAAAAATAATATTTTTCAGAAGGAAAACGCAGAGGCGTACACCGCGTACATAATATTGATTTCAAGAGTCAACGTCTCGTTCGGACGCTAATGGTCGAAACATTGAAACATTTTCTGCATCAAAGAATGGCTATTGATGCTTAGAGGGGTTTTAACCAAATTTGATAAAAATATGTACAGAGGTATTGAAGCTATAATGAAAATTGAGGAAAGGACTGACGTGAAGTCAAGAGTTTTTTTAGGCGCTATTTTTTTATTCACATGGAACAGCTAGGAAGCTGAATTTCCTCATAACTCATTAAATCGGAACCCATTATATGTAGACACAAAATTTTAGCAGAATATGGCGAATAGATTCTGAGGTACCGAAGTTTTAAAAATTATTTTTTTTTCAATCTCCTAGTGATGTGAAATTTCACAAGAACCATGTCGTTGTCTTACAACTAAGAACAATGTTTCAATTCGATAGGATCGGTATTTTTCGATTCATCGAGAAAAAAAAATCAGATGGCTATATCTATGAAACCGTTTTCAGGATTTCGCTTTTTAATGAACACTACCGGCGCATTCAGAGCTCAAACGTAGCCTGAAAATTTCAAAACTCTAGGCCCCTATTTTTAGAGGGTCGGACGAACAGGCGGAATTGAATTTGTCCACGAATTATTCATGTGTGAGTCCAACTCAATCGTTTGAGACCATTCTGGCTCAGAATTTGAAAATTACAGACATTTGGGCAAAATGATATCGCTCCTGTTCATAGAAACAAGCGCCCAAAAACGGTTTTTCTTCAAAACATCAACAGACACTAGTTCCAAAGTTGGTCTTCCTTATTCAAATAATTTCTGATTCTGCACACATAAACATAATTCAGCGAATGCGCCGATTAAACGACTATTATTTCATCATATTTCAGTGGGAACTCCCAAACTAATTCGGATATAGGTATTTGCAATAATTTGCATCCTTAACCGTCGTGTACGCCTACGCTGGACTTTCTCTTCTGCCTTTAGTTCGAGTATATGAGTCACATCAGCAAAGCAAACGTGAAATGCTCTGTTTTCACTTTCGTCATTATTACGACCCGCAAGTTACCAGATACATATCCATCGAGATGACTAGCAGACAACTTTCCATCGTGTGGTTGTAATTTTCCCAGAAGTGACTTCACGTTGACAACTTTGTTTTGTCGCAATTTATCGACGGAACTTGCTGAAGAGATATAATCTACATCCGCAAATTAAATTGGTCACAATTCACACTATATCATATTTTACATTAAAAAAACGAACACAACTCTCGAAAGTATGGCTGAGCTTTTATCATATTTATATTTCTATTTCATTTCATGTACCTTAACAAATTTCAATGGCTCTAGCCGAATTTTACGATATATTTGAATTTGTGAGAAAAAACTGACAAATTAAAAAGTTTTTCTCAGGTCGGTAAGAGAGATTTTTCATTAAGATAGTGATAGACATGGAAGTATTCTGTGAAACAATCTCAACTAGAATTTAGAACCCTATATTTTCGAATGGTAATGGATTGTCAAATTTTGTTGAATGCGAGACAAGGAGAAAACTAAAAGATGCAACTTCCATCGCTGTAGCACACTATCCTATCAGACGCTTGGAAATAAGAGACCGGTAGGTGCTGATCAAGAGAAGATCAGTGGATTAGTGGAAAGAAATAATCCAACCCAACCAGCCCATACCACACTTGTGAAGGTGTCGTGTATAATCAATCAATTTGATTTTGATTTTGTAATTGAATGAATCTGTCGAAAACCAGCCCTTCCCTTTACAGCTTTTCCACGTAAAAAATTGAGTTTTTCTGGTCTAGTGGGGAGAAATTCGATAATTTTTTGATTCCATCCACTGAAGTGTATAAAAATCAAATGAAATTATTTATCGAACTGACAGCATTATCTTCATTTCTATAGTCTCGCTATAGTGTCACCCCATGCCAAATCAAAATGATCATAGATAAGTTTATCTTTCACTAGGCAACAAGGCAACATTTCAGTTATTAACATTTGGAAATGGGGATAAGTGATGATTTTTGAAGATTTCCCAGATTCACAATAAGGTTTTTCTCCGGATTTCCAGAATTTTACGTGAAATTTGTCAAAATCTTGAGTACTAAAATTTCAGATTTGGAGATGGAAACTAGGTGAATACGATTAAATTCGTTTCAAAACGTTTTCCTTTATTTTCGATGATCTCGAATTACCTGATCGCTCTGGTTAATTCTGGTGTTAGAAGCGTATCTCACCAACTATTCACTTGACTGAAAAATCAATTCCAAACGTAGGATACCTATCATAAGTGGTACCCTGATTTGCTTGTCTTCAAACAATGAATAATACTTGTCTTATGAACATCCATGAAACGATTCCAAGGGCATAGTTTAAAATATTTGTTTCACAAAACTCATATATTCTATCAGCGCTTTATTCTTTTGTTACTTTTTTTTCTGTTGCATTCGATTACCCTATTCTTTTTCATTTATTGCCAATATTAGTTTGGGATCGAATATTTGAATAGTTCTTCATTTCATTACTGGTTTTGAATTCTCATCAAAATATTGAAATTTCCGAAGAAGTACGAATATAATAATTGATTGGACGGCGATTTCCTGAACTTTGTTGCGTGCAAAGATGAACTCTGTAAATATAACTCGAGTCCTCATACGTTGCAAAATGGCGAAATTTAAGAATCCACAACTGCCGGAATAATAAGACTTATAACTCGCGTTTAGGCCAAAAGTCCTGCTTCCCTTCCTTCGTTCGTTTTTGAGCCGTTTGTATACCATTTTTCATTAGTATTGTGATACAAATCATGACTGGAAGGTTCAATTTTCTGTTCCCTCTTTCTACTTAACCTTGTAGTTAAATATTCTCATAGTCAAATTTCTTTATGCGCTCCCACTAGGAAGGTTTTATGATTGTTGAGAGGTGGCCAAAGTTCAATGAACGATCACTAGTTTCGATATATTTCGGAATTCTTTCGTGGTAATATCCGATTAGTCATTCGTTAACTAACCATCATATTATGATCCTCAGAATTATTCGCCAAAAATGATTCGATATTAGATATGCAATAGAAAATTCAACGTAATTAATAAGTAACAGGATGTAACATACAAGAATGCTGCTCAGTTGCTTTCTCAACATTGACCAATCTTCGACGTCCACGTTGTTAAAGTGGGTCACCCGAAGAATTACCAGTTGAGTAGGCATCATTCATGGAAAGGATTATACGAGTACATGACAGATAGGAAAAACCGCAAGAATGTTGACAAATGTTATGCAGTCAGAACTGAAATGGGCGCAGAAATCGATAATTTTGACTAACTCTCAGGATGTTATGTTATGTTTTGTGCGCTTGTTTTTATGATCAAGTGCGTTATCATCTTGCCTGAATATCTGTTATTTTCGAATTTTGGAGAATTGGTAACTTTCGAAAGAAGGGGCCTAGAATTCTGAAATTTTCAGGGTACTTTCTCAGTCTGAATTCGCCAGCTAACTTTGTTATTTGGGGAAATCCGCTGAAGTTTTCCGAAGATATAGTCATCTAAATTTTTGTCCCAAATAATCAGAAAAGACTAATTCGATTTAATTGAACCTCAGTTGTAAAATAATAACATAAAGGTTCATGTGAAATTTCATGAGGATAGTTACACTCTAACATTGAAAAAAATTCTCCTTCAACATCGGTATCTCAGGAACTATTCGCCGTATCCTGCTGAAATTTTGTGTGTACATATGGGGCATCGATAAAATTAGTTATAAAATTCAGTCCACAGCTGTTTCACGTCGAAAGGAAATCAAGTTTTCATGATCATGTGTTGAAAAATTTGATACGTATGTGATTCCATCTCTTGAAGTTGATAGAAATAAAATGACATTATTTTTCAAACTGACGGAAGGTTTGGTTTACAAAATCTGTGATTTGTTTTATAATCTTTGGTTCGGTAGTTTTGGTTCACCTCATGTCAAATCAAAATGATCAGAGATTAGTTCAGTTTCCTCTGAAGAACATGTCCGTTACTTGCAGATGGAAATGGGAGTAAGTGATGATTTTCAAAGATTCCCCAACACTGGCGCAGCCAGGGGGGGGGGGGCTTTGGGGCTGCAGCCCCCCTCAAAGACACAAATTCTTTGATTGAATTTAAAAAATTAATTAAATTATTTAAAACCGATTTATAAATTGCTAACGATAGTAATTTAACAAAACCAGTACACGAATGGGTGAATTTTTGATGAAGATTTGTAAAATTTGGGCGAGACCGGTCAAAATTTATATTGTCCTGGTTTCAGGTTAGAAAAAATGGTCACCTTACTCTGGATAGATCTCTTCGTTAGGAGCCATATGCATGCGATGTTTGTTTTCTCGGCATTCATTTATTGCAAATTTCTATTCTCTTTCAACTTTTATTAGGAGATTTTTTCTAAACGGTATTATTGTTGAAGTTCAAACTGAGGAGATGAAAAATCACTGATTGAAAAGGATCACAAACTCACCTATAAAATAAATTGATCCGAATTGTTCACAGAAATGGTTCGAAATGGTCACCACACCATTTGTTTGATGTGCACAAAGTCTTGCCTGGCGTAATTTCGAATGGTCACCTATACTCTTATTTTTTCAACTGACCCATGAAGAAAAAAATCACAGGGGTTTACTCGGAAAACTTAGTCATCATACGCATCATATAAATTAATTCCCGTATACTGACCTCAAAAAGCTGGTAATATCTGAAAATTTAAATATCAATACGAACCTAATGAAGATCCGTGCAAGGAAATTCTCATATTTGCGGATAACTCTGATATGAACGTGTTTTGGTATATGGACTTATTTTGACGAGTTCTATTGCTGGTCAAAAAAAGCCTCACCTTCAAAAGGTATATTATGATTTCGAATTCAATATTGACGACGTATTAGATATATTAGGAACATCTGAAAGACGGCTGAATATTTGATATTATCAAAAAGGTCTAACCTCGTAAGGGAACGAGAACAAAATCAATCGATTATAGAAAATTTGAAAATTAAATATTGAGAAATTATGAATTCTTAAATTGGATTGTTCATTGATTCTTTGTTTTATTATTCCTTCCTTTTTGAGCGCTCGTACTACTTACACGAGGACTCTATCACTTCGTCACGATGTCTGTATTTTTCGAATTTTGAGCCGAAAATGATCTCAATCGACTATGTTCGACTCACTGATGACGAATCCGTCGAAAAATTCGAGTCTGTCCGTCCGGCCGGCCGTATACACGATAACTATCGAACGGAATGTCCTTGAAACTTGAAATTTTCCGGGTAGGTTTAAATCTCGAATGCCGCGGTTAAATTCGTTATTGGGCAAAATTCGCCGAGGGGTTCCGTAAATATGGCCGCTCGAAATTTTGTTTTCCTGATTACTTTGAAACTACAGATTAGATCTAAGTGAAATTTTGCACTCGGGTGGAGAATTGCGTGTTCAAGCTACATGCAAATCTTGGTCCAGCTCGCATGACCAGAACCATAGAAATCATAGAAAATTATAACTTTGTGATTGAAAGGCCTAGGAACTTGAAATTCTCACGATAGGTTTGGATCTTCAATGTTGCGGTCACTTTCATCAATGAGCAGAATTTGACAAGGGGTTCCTCAAATATGGCCGTTTGAAATTCAATTTTCTTGATTATTTCAAAACTATGGATTTGATCGTGATAAAATTCTGTATTTGAATTGAGAATGATATATTGGAGCTACATTTCTCCAGATCGCATGATCAGAACCATAGAAACTATATAAAATCATAACTTTCGAACGGAGAGACCCAGGGACTGGAAATTTTCAGGATAGGTTCGGATCGCAAATTTTGCGGTCACGTTCATCAATGAGCAAAATCAGACTAGGGGTTCTGTAAATATAGCCGTTCAAACAATTTTTTTCCTAATTATTTCGAAACAACTTATTGGATTGGAATGAAATTCCGCACATACATGAAGAATAGTGTATTCAAACTACGTGGAAAATTTTGTCCAGATCGCATTACCAAGACCATAGATACCGTAGAAAATTCTAGCGAATTATCGAAAAAAAATTGGTCACCAATTTTCTTCGACAGCTGTCAAAATCTTTCCATTTGTTTTCTAAAACTGAAGAATGCGAATCTACCTACAAGGTGGATGAACGAGCGCTCAAAAGCTCCTGACTTAACGGCAGTGCTTTTCGTCATCTTCGAATTTTTTTTCCCATCTTTCGTATATTTCTAGTTTCATTATTAATTGTTCAGTTCAGCCCCCCCCAAAACAAAATCCTAGCTGCGCCAATGTTCCCCAACCTCATAATGCGATATCCATCAGTTTTCTAGAATTTCAAGTGAAATTAGTCAAAATCTAAGATCTCGAATTTCAGATGAAAATATCGTGAAATATACCAGTAAACTGGCTGAATATTTCAGAACATCGTTCTTCATCGTTCTGTACTTTTTGAGACAAATTAATGAATAAAACTTAGTTTCTCTGTTATGTTGCATCATTTTATAGTTTGAACTTCACCTGTGCTTATCACTATCTATAGATCTATAGATTCCCGCCAACTAATTTGACCTTCGCGTCGAACAATTTATTCGCCGGAGCTTTTCTAGAAAAGCTAATTACATGGAATTGTCTACTAGTTGCAATCCTGTTAAATGCAAAAATCTAGGAATAAATATTTCTCAAATCTTTGTAGAAAATATGTCAAATATAGAGTCATTAAATTCAGAGTGTGTTGGTATAATGTTGCTCAATCATTTTTTTCATACTAATCTACCAT
This sequence comes from Aphidecta obliterata, assembly GCA_963966015.1. Classification (NCBI taxonomy): domain Eukaryota; kingdom Metazoa; phylum Arthropoda; class Insecta; order Coleoptera; family Coccinellidae; genus Aphidecta; species Aphidecta obliterata. Next base: position 34,481,453 of record OZ014427.1, read on the forward strand.
ACTCAACACAATCGATTAATTTGCACAGATATCGATCCACCAATAGTTTATTTCATTCTAGAGTTCCAATTCTTGATAAAATGTGGTATTTAGAAGAAAGGAAAGTTTTTGTTAATAAATTTCTTTCGCTTTATCTCTGGATTTCCTGAAACTAATATTTCCAAGATATTTTTCTTCAATTCTACCGTACATATTATATTCAAGCAACCAGGGGATTTTCAGCGATATCTTATGAACTGAAATTCTTCATATAAAAAGGCTATTTCGGATATTGTCTCGAAGGCCTCTATATTAGAACATAAAGATTTGAAGTTCTTCCTCTGTCAAGCGGGTTTCAAGACTGGTTTCAACGTGGTCAGTGGTCACCTCAAAAGTGATGAAGGAAACACGAGTCGGAATAATATATTGAAATATTCATTACAGTTAGATATGCAGTAGATTCCTCCCAATCAGAAATTAGATTCGGTAAAAATTTTGCACTGATATAACTATGAACATGTTATACATCTTCAAATTTGTTCTCAAACGTATTGTAGGTATCGTTTTTCAGCGATGAATTTTTTTGGTCGATTTTATGCCCTTTTAATCAATAGATCGAATTCGCGCGATAGGAGGATTGAAGCCAGGTTTGTAAGAGCAAAACCGTTATCATTTCGCACAAATGTCTGTAATTTTCTAGTTTTGTGCCGGGGATAGTTTTAAACGATTAGGTTGTACTCACATATGAAGAATTCGTGGTCCAATTCAACATGACATTTATGTAGGTTTCTAGAATTCTACGTCAAATCTGCCATCTCGAAATGTCTCCTAACTCGCACAAGCTCTGAGCTTCTGAAGCTCTGAGCTTCTGATGGGTCTCACAGAGACCTAGGAGAGTCGGGATATAAACAATAAATAAATAAAAATAAAAAATAAATATGGAGATATCGTGAAATTTGATGATTCAGAGGTGGAAACAATTACGGCTGCTTTCGATAACTTCAAAGTCAGTATTGTCGATAATTTCGAAGTACCTGAATTTAAACAAACGCACTCAATTATTTTGTATAAAATTTAATGCTTTTGGCTCTGACAGTTTCCGACAAAAGTTCTGGGCTTTGGCATCGACAGCTCTCGTAGAACTCTCGAACCATCGAGTCGTGCTCATAATGCAATAATGAATACAGGGTGTGCGAAATTTTTTACTGAAATATATAATAAAATTCATTTTTAAGATAGTTAGGTAAAAACAAAAATTCAAATACAGTTTTTATTCTATTCAATCGTGTGCAAAGCGTTAGAATCAGACCGTTACGCAGCTTCGGAGTTATAAGTAAACAAGTATCTTATTTTCAGATCTGATGATCCGACATCCGAAAGTCATTTCTTGCGCAGGCCGATGATCTTAACTCGCAAACTGCTTCGAAATAGGCCTAAGACTTTTAGTTGATCAATTGTTATTGCCGTGAAAACGATGGCAGACAAAAAACAAATCTGAATTCATTACTCATTCATAGAAATTGAAACGTTTTGTAAACTGCAGAAAACGAGAAACAATCTTCATTACTGAAAAAGTTTCCGTATGAAGTGCCAACAATGACGATCCCATTTCGAGTCCCTAAAGCTGAAGCACCAAAAATTCTTTCGCTGATTCGCTTGAGAAAAATCAATGTAAAGTTTGACAATATCTAATTCGAGATACTGAGTTTTTCTTCCATTCCTGAAACATTCTTGACAGGATAATTCTAAAAACTTAAATTTAATTTTCTTTTTCAAATTTTTGATAGGATTGTTGAAAATTCTATCTATTATCTACTTTTGCTACTGTGGACAAGTACGTTCTCCTGATTTGACCCCACTTGTTTTTTTTTGGATTATATTGAAACGTTAGTGCATGCCTTTCCAGTTGAAACTGTAGAAGAACGTATTCATACTGTAAAAGTGCATTTGAAGAATTTCAACTCTACTGGGATATTTAGAGCGGTGCGCAGGTATTTATTTCGTAGGTGTGCTTAGAGTATTAAATCTAAAATTTTACACATACTATAATTTTGTTGATTCTTCAATCAGTTATTGTAAATTTTTCAGTTAGTTGATTTCTGCTTTTTTATTTTGATTATTTAGGTTTGCTCAGTTTTGAAACCTTCCGTCAATTAATTTATTTAGAATTTCCTTCGAATTTGAAAGGTGGGAGAGAGGGATCTATTCGTCCTGTATTAATTTCTGTTGTTATAGAAGGGGCAAGGAGGTTGATATTTTTCAGAAATAAATAAATGATTTTTTCCTGAACCTGGCCAATGATGAAATTCCATTCTAGCCTAAATCACATTTATTTATTGAACATTTAAGCTTCTGCTATATCTTTTCGCATGATAAACGTTTTATATAATCCAAAATAAGAAGAGCATAAGATGGAAACACGAATCTGAGATCAAAATTGAAGTTGAACATTATTACCTTCATCTATATTTTCAAATTCGGAAAATCTGTTCCAAATATTGAAACACAGTCTTTCATTCAAATGTAATAATGAATAACTCTCGCACAACTAATTATATAGGTAGATACTAACACACAATCAACCCATGAAAACAACCGTTCTATAGTTCATCAACAACAGTTATGCGAGATTATTGGTATGAGCTCACAAGAGATTCATCTCAATTGGTTATGATTTTTCCACATTTGACCTGGTAGGGAAATGAAGTGTATTTTGCGAAGGAATTGAGGAAAACACCACTTTTCCTTGGACAATTAAATAATTCCACTGGAACGAATTTTTTCGTTCATCATTAGAAGTTCAAAGAAATATATTTTTTGTTTTAATGTTTACGTTTTCAATTTCCCCACTATTCAAAATCAATTATTTTCATACAAATGATCCTATTCGAGTTTTGAATGGAATATCACTCCTTAAACCAAAGATTTAGGAATATAAATCATTGAGTTTCATGGTACATGAGGTACAACATGAATCTTGTATAAGTGTAACTGGTTCAGTATAACTTTTTCAATGATGTCGTGAAGCGAAAGTTTACTATCAACAACAGAACTCGAATCCCTGCTAATCGAAAAAGATAAACGAATTACATTTTGAGTTGATTATTTCTTATTGATTTTCATCTGTCTTTTATTCAGTACCAGGAGATTAATTATCCATTACTCATCAAAAGTTTATTTTCACTTCTTTGCTCATCTCTCGGTTAATGATCCTAGAGCAATTGAGCAACCAATGTTAACTACCCCTACCTGTAAATAATTCGTCTCTTTGGTTCAAGGGCGAATGATTAATTCATGTACCAAATTTCATTGTGGCGAAACGTTTTTGGTTCACAATTCAAAATTATTTTCCAATTCCCCTTAAAGAAGACGTTTCATATTTGAAAATTCAAGACAGGGTGATCAGCTCGCGGTCATTCGAATTGTTAAAAAGATATTTATCTGTTTCGGTATTGAAACTCAACTCTGAGTACTGAAGAAGAAAGGAAGAATAGAATAGTTTATGTTCTTCTTTCAAAAAAATGAAATTTTTTCAATTATATCAACACTGGACAATGAACTGATATGTATAATATGAAGGCGCTAGCTATACACACACAGCTATACAAATCACTGAGGTGAAGTCAGGAACAACGTTATAGCCAGTATGACAAACACTTTCATTTTATATTCAGCAGGATATGTCGAACAATCTTTGAAGAACCTTCTAGTATTACGATCTGGGCGAAATTACACATGAAACTCTGTGTTATTATCTCACAACTAACTGCCAAGTTTCAATTCGATCGAATCGGCATTTTTTGAATTATCGAAAAGAAAATAATTCAGAAGACTATATCTACGGAGCCCTTCGCCGGGTTTCGCTCATCAACCATCTCAACCGGTTCATTCAGACTTCAAACGTAACCTGAAAATTCAAAACTCCAAGCCTTTTCGCCCTTTCCTTTCAAGAGTTATCGTGTTTACGACCAGAATTGAATTTGACCTCGAGTTTTTCATCTGTCAGTCTAACCTAATCGTTTGAGACCATTCCTGGCTGAAAATTCGAAAATTGCAGACATTTGGGCAAAATGATAACGCTCTGGTTCATGATAACAAGTGCGCAAAAACCGAATATGCGCATGGTAAAGTTTGTGATAATATTCAAGGACCATGGGATTTTTTCAAATATCGAGACCGTGATAAATTCATTAATTTGGACTATTCCGATCTGAAATCCAATAGTTCGGCGGTAACTTTTGGCATATATTATTTATATATGGAAAGAACTTACTATCGTTTCGTATAAAATTATTTTTATTTGTAATATTCACACAGAGGAATGTGCAATTGTGCTTGTCCTGGAAAAAAGTCCACTTGAATAAATTCGTAACGAGTTTGCTGCTAATTCTTCAATATTCGACGTGCCTTTTTCTCAAAAATGTGATATATGTAACATGAAATCTGTAATTGAGTTTTCCGTTCTCCAACAATTTTTTTTTTTAGAATCCAACATTTCTTATCTTTGATATTTTCTAGTGCATATTCGCATCAGATGTAAGCTTCATAAACTTTCTTTCTACTTCCGGAAATAAAATGAATAACTTCACACGATTCTGACGGACTTAAGTGTCATTTTTTGTCTGTCCGGGATCAATTATTCAAGAAAATCAGAATTGATGATTCAATTTCCGAATTATTATTCTTTGAACGCAACATAACTATGGAAATTTTTGAGCAGCGATTGGTCGAATGAATGCGTTGGTCACCGCAGCCCCGACTGTGTATCTAAAAATATTTCTATGCCCTTTTCAATATTTTGTATACCTACCCCAAATCCGAAAGTACGAAGAAAATCTTATACTACTTGCCACGGAATTACTTCTAGTCCGTCAAGAAATTAAGGCCTTCCCTTCGGTCAGGATTAAAAGTGCTATTTCAGTCCCGCGGTAAAAGTACTATTTCTTCCTACTAAATCTTAATCTTTTTTATACAATAATTGATGATCATCATGTTATAATTTCGGGAGAAATTCTTTCGAATATACACTAATTTATCTCTGACTAGTCGAAAATTTTATTGATTTCTTTATAGATCTTCATTTATGTGCGTTCCTGCCTATTTTTTAATGAACAATTGTAAAATTACTTGTTATTAACGCCCTGAAACCTCGATTATCAATATCTTCCGAACAGCAGATAGTAATTATTTCAAGAGGCAAGAATACACTTGAACTAGAAGAGACATGAATATAAAAAGAAAGTTCCTGCACAATTAATTGCTTATTCAATTAAAGTCGTTGTTTTTCACAACTAAACTTTCTTCTCTTTGCATCGCCAACGTTGCAAGCAATTCCAGAGTAAAGTAATAAATTGGTTTATTTCATTTAGATTTGTGAAGCTGCAGAATTGCTTACCTTGAACCAAAGCAATCGTTAGGGTCGTCAACACCAGATATTTCAATAAAGAGATTCCATTTATATTCATCATATTGTCGAGTTCCTCCACTTCACATTTCACAATAATATTATAAAATATTCTGCTAGTTTCGAATATTGAGAGTTAGGTTTTCCAATACTGCCAAAAAAGCGAATCACTTCATTCCAAAGGAAAACTTTTTTTAAGCACCGCACTCAATCATTGTCCCTATTCCACCCAAGTCTTCGTATGACTTCGAACGTCAATCCACATTAGGAATTTAGGTCATCGTTGGTAACGAATATTTAACTTTTCACATCCAAAATTTTGATCTACTTTAATTCGAATCACTGTTGACTAACTACTCGCAATTAAACTCTATTCTTGGTTCTCCTTTAAAAGTTTTTCCCTATATTTTCCGGTTAAATGTACAACATATTTGAACAGGTGTAATCGAGACATACATTATTCACACAAGACAACACGAAACACCAGAGTGACGCACTAGGTAACGGAACCCATTGGGCTCATGACAGTAGAGGGATATTAGACTGGTCTTCTGTTCTTTGGTACCATGAAGGGGGGAGACGGGGACCAGATTGGCCGCGTTAAGCCTGTTCGGTGCTGGGTGCTAGAAGGCATCCAACACACATCAGGGAAATTGAGAGAGCAGATAGATAGTTCGGATTCTCTTTAATTTTTTTTTTCGAGGAACTTTTTCGATTCATATGAATCATGGATTTGGATGCTGAACGATTAATTTCATAATAACAAACCAACTAAAAGAACAATGTAATAACGTGCGGAAATATATTCTTTCATTTGTATATCAGGTAATGTCTGATGTTCTTGAAAAATACTCAAAAACAAACAAAAATTTTCAAAACTTATGTTGGGTTTATGGCGTATTAACGAGATATCCCGCCCTACAAGAGAACTAGATTAAATAGCAGGGGGCGGTTTGCGACGAAAACACAGTAATCAGTTGTATAAAACCTCAACTTTTATACAATGTGGAACATTTAATATTGCAATTATACGGCAGTCAAAAATTCGTAATCCATTGATATCAAGTTCTGAAAATGTATGATTTATCAGTTCAAGAGAACCCATTCTAATGAATATACAACTTAGAATAATCACATTCGAAATGCTAATTGGTACGATGTTACCGAATCGAATATTTTTTATTGCAAAGCTCTTCTTTGAATGGTGAATTATGGAATTTTGCAATATTTAAGAGGGTACCAAACTTTTTTGAGAATGAACTGAGATATTCTCTGAAATCTAGATAGAGTAAAGGTGATTGGGAAATAATAAGTGTGCAATTTGCATCTTTTGTTATTAAAAGGAACCATTCAACATGTCATAAAATTGATAATCAAACCGTAGAAAATACGATATAATTTTTCACATTTTCAAATGCTACTGAACAATCAAGGGGGTAACATCAACTACGCTAGAACGACAAAAAATTGTTGTTCTCATTCCCTTCAAAACTTATTACTTTATTTTTTAGCATTTCTAAATTTATTTGATTATGATTTTCGAAATCAATGAGGGGGCATTGAGACTATTTTGTGTATGTAAAAATCGAACGAAAAATGTTCTTTAGAAAACCCCGTTTATCATTTGCTACAGTTTTGGTTTCGTTAGCAATATTCTTCGAAAAATATAAATAATTATAATAATAATTATCACTATAACATCATTGATGTGATCGTTCACTGTATAATAACATCCATTCAACATAAACCTATAAGCAGATTTTTTGAATTTGCTTAAATCAAGAGATCGAATATTGGGTGGCAAATGGTTATAAAGTTCAACACATTGATAGAAGGAAAACTCTCCAACTTAGTTGTTCTGTGCTTGGGGACAAATAATTTTTTCTCACTACTGGTAACATAGTAATGAAAACTAGACAACTGTTTAATATTTTGCTCATTTTCTTTCACATATAAAATACATTTGAAAATGAAAATGGGTGATAAAGTTGGAATATTGTTTTCTATGAATATAGGTATACAGGACGAACCTGGAGGTGTGTTGATTATCATACGTAAAATACCTTTTTGTATTATGGATGGTAGAATATGTGTATTGAAATTTGATGCAATAGTTTATTGATTCGCTGAATAGCATTTTTGGATAGGTAGGTATATAAATAATTTATTTCAATTGAAAACGTTTTCAATGTTTCGATGTGATCAGTGATATAAATTCATCGCCAGGGCCAGGAAAATGCTTCGAAATCATAGGGAAAAACGAATTCAATCGTATTCGCCCAGTTTCCATCTCTGAATCGGTATATTCCAAGATATTTTCATTCGAAATTCGAGATGCCCGTTTTCGACAAATTTCACGTGGAATTGTGGAAATATACAAGTCAGTGCCGACAAACAGAGGGTTCTGTTTGGGCGTGGAACCTCAAAGAGCATAAAAAATGTAAACACACGATTTTCATATAACATGCAGTTATGTATTTCAAAACCGCTGACTGACTCTCGACTTGGAAACCTGAATGTAAGAATTCTTTTCGGCATATCATAATTATTTGTAAAAACTTGAACTTCTTCTTCTTTTTGTTCAAGTAATGGGAGAATGTGAGAAATTCAATTTCATTCATTTTTGTAAACGTGAAAAAGATTTCGTTACGATTACTCATTACAGTTCCTTATTAAAGGAAACTTCCGAATGATGCGTTCGGGAAACCACGAGCACGGTCTCTCTGACCGTCGCGTGCGACGTTCAGAACCGTGCCCGTGGTTTCAGGAACGCATCATTCGGAAGTTTACGGCGGTGGCTCCGCGTAAATCGTCGTGTGCAGCGGTTCGGGGAGACCAGCGCCTAAGAGGTATCCTCAGTTCGAATTCTTTTTCTTATTAGGAATTGTAGGTATACAGGGTGTCTACTTTTAAAGAGACCAAACTTCGAGGGAAGATCATACATAAGATTTGCAACAAAAAATGTCATATAACACATGGTCGAAATAATGACGGTTTTTCTTTAATTTAACATTTCTTGATTTCACGAAATATTTCAAGTTTTTCCATCAAATCAATTATACTTCAGTTATCCTTGAAGCCTCTTCAGATTTGACCACATATTTGGAAATAGCATCAAATTTTCTACAAGATAAGAATTTCTGTCTGCCAAAAAATTCTTATTGCGGACGTGGTAAGGAGATGAATGTCACGATTCTGAATTGAACAAAACGAGTTATATTTTTCCAATGGTTTTATCGATGAAAAATCATCTATTATGGACATGTTTTATTTTCAGCAAAAACAACCCCATTTAGTGTACTTTCGAATGAAATATCAACTTTTATACTTGCTGCTTGTCTTCTGCCCTAATATCATGGCTAACAAGATAACAACGAATAAGTCGAAATATTCCAAACCTAAATTTGCTCTATTTTGAAGCTCTTTATGATTGAATATTGGAGTTATTTTCATGGAAATCATGAATTTATCTGTCGAATCAAAATAATTTGAAGGAATAAACCAAATTTTAATAATACAGATTTTATGAAAATATGTGAAGAAGGTAAACTAATACTACTTATAATAATCGTTCGAAATCTCCACTGCCTTATTCAATACATTTTGCACATCGTTTTCGCACTAAATCTACAAACCTGCGAAGTTCGTAACGTTTCTGACGCATTTCTGCTCAATACAAATTTATTCTTTCGATCAGATCCTCTGGAGTCTGAACGCGAATTTGATATACTTTTTCTTTCAAGGTGTTCCAGGCATAAAAATCCAAAGTCGTAAGGTCGGGGCTGCTTGGTGGCCATCTTACCGGGTACTGTACCTCCCAATCCATTGCGCCCCTGAATATTTATTTATTAAGTCCCGCAAATTCCGGCATTGGGAGTCATGAAAGGTGAACTTTTCTGACCAGTAATACTTCCCGATCGGCTCAACGCTGAAGAATTCATTACATCAATCCAAAGCAGCTTAACGGACATATTGGATGAAATGCTCCTGGCTAAAAGACAAAATGTCTGGTTTCAAATGGATGACTGCCCAGCTCATAATAGCCGGAATGTGCGGGACTTAATAAATCAATATTTTGGAGTGCAATGGATTGTAAGGTACAGTCCGGTAAGATTGCCACCAAGGTGCCCCGACCAAAGGCCTTTGGATTTTCATGTCTGGAACACCTTGAAAGAAAAAGTATATCAAATTCGCATTCAGACTCGATAGGATCTGATCGAAAGAATAAATTTGTATTGAGCAGAAATGCGTCAGAAACGTTACGAACTTCGCAGGTTTGTAGATTTAGTGCGAAAACGATGTGCAAAATGTATTGAATAAGGCAGTGGAGATTTCGAACGATTATTATAAGTAGTATTAGTTTACCTTCTTCACATATTTTCATAAAATCTGTATTATTAAAATTTGGTTTATTCCTTCAAATTATTTTGATTCGACAGATAAATTCATGATTTCCATGAAAATAACTCCAATATTCAATCATAAAGAGCTTCAAAATAGAGCAAATTTAGGTTTGGAATATTTCGACTTATTCGTTGTTATCTTGTTAGCCATGATATTAGGGCAGAAGACAAGCAGCAAGCACAAAAGTTGATATGTCATTCGAAAGCACACAAAATGAGGTAGTTTTTGCTAAAAAGAAAACATGTCCATAATTGATGATTTTTCATCGATAAAACCATTGGAAAAATATGACTCGTTTTGTTCACTTCAGAATCGTGACATTCATCTCCTTACCACGTCCGCAATGAGAATTCTTTTGGCAGACCGAAATTCTTATCTTGTAGAAAATTTAATGCTGTTTCCAAATATGTGGTCAAATCTGAAGAGGCTCTAAGGATAACTGAATCATAATTGATTTTATGGAAAAACTTGAAATATTTCGTGAAATCAAGAAATGTTAAATTGAAGAATAACCGTCAACATTTTGACCATGTGTTATATGACATTTTTTGTTGCAAATCTTATGTATGATCTCTCCCTGAAGTTTTGCCCTTCAAAAGTAGACACCCTGTATATAATACATATATGTATTTTCACAATACAAAGCGTCAGTAGTTTCAGAAAAATCTTTCATCGATATTGATGAGTATTGTTGAACTTAGATAAATTGAAAAACATAATTCAATTCCTTCATTAAATTCAATACAATTTATGAAGAATTATAAGAAAGAATTCATGAATTCAAATAAAACGCTGTCTGTCCGAAAGAGTTCTTGTTAATGTAATATAACTTTCTGTATGAAATCCATTGTCTGCAATCCCGAAAGCGTGAAGTCATTCACTTCATTAGGAATGCTAAAACGAACATCAAGGCTACTTCAAATCGAAAAACAATTGAGGAAATACCAGAGTCGATTGAATGAAAACTGGAAAATTATTTTTAAGACACATCGATCAAACTTTCAATATTTTTGAATTTTTTTTTAACATTTGCAACCGTGAAAGTAACAAACATCTATAGATGTTTGATACTACTTTCTGGTCTAATATGAAATAGCTGTTCGATGTTCTTATTCTGTCTTTCCTAGGCATCTGTAACAAGCTTCAGACTCAATCAGAGATTGGTTTCTGTGTCCTCACGTCAACTGAGAGACAGCAGTCTTCTTTGACTGGAGGATTCGAAAGAGGGACGACAATGTAGTTTAATGTCGTTATTGAATTATTCATTTGCTTTCTCATCTTATTTTTATTTTCTGCATTATTCCTTCCTCCATTCTGATTCCAGCTTTCGCAGGCACTGCAGGTTCTATAATTATTCTCAATTTTTTACCACTACTTTTTTCTGATATACCTAGGTATTTCCATTAGCTTCAGTTTCTGCTTCATGTTCTCTGATATGATGCAGCTGTAGGAGTGTGTTTCAGATCACCTTCAAGATCTTGGCTAATTCTAATTGGGTGGCTAAAGTGTTTGGTATAATGTTTGAACTACTTTGGTGATTCTTCCCCCCACATAAAATATTTTTGACTTTGATGTCGGAATTGCAGGTTCAGATGTGTATAATTATTTTTGTTCTGTTGTATCCTACTTCATAAGGCTGGCCTTTTCTCCTAGGTTCTGCAGAGGAAATAGATGTTCAACAGCCGCCGCTCGCCATCCCGTCGAGATAAAGCCTTTTTGCTGAAGGGCTGGTAAATTAATTTCGGAACATAGATAGTTGGCGACGGGCGAGGCGGTCCAATTCATCGGAATCAGCATCTGGCTACTTCATGTTTTCAAAAGTATGGATCAAGTCTGGATAGACAATGAGTTCAGTACAATTATTCAGCTGAATAATATATTGGCTGTTTACCTAATTCAAATTACCTGTAATGAACAATTTTTCCGAAGAAAAATTTTTCTAGGTAATGTAATAAGCAGGCCAACAAATCCATCATTTGAACTACCCGTTTCGACTCATCAAGTCACATTCGATGTGAGAAACAGAATGCCTTCGAAACGGAACGCAGAAGCGATCAGAGATAATTTCCCCACTCACGCCACATGTTCGCTCCAAAAGCAACTGTTTCCTATTCTCTGCAGGTTCATGAACTTCCAAACCCCCTAACAAAAACTATGCATATTCAACCACCGCAGTATCTGGAATGGCCTCATCTCAAAGTGGTTACTTCCTCTCTTCTACAAGTCTCTTGTTCAAAGCATTTTTTGCATTGTTTCTTCCTCCTTCCCACAGAATCTGCACTCGTCGTTTTCTTTTGGACCCATTCACATGAGGTGCTCCCTGGGGCGGTAATGGCCTGCAAGGAATCCAGTGTGAAGGTGTAGCATATTCTTGCTAAGATCCAGATACTTCTTGGATCTCGCAATATCGAAGAAACTGTTCGTAATGCTCCGACCCAAGAAGATAACGCCAGAGTGTTTGTGTTTCGGTTTTTTCCTTCTCCGGAAACTCTTTCTTGCCGGTACATTTACCTATATCACAAAAAGGTTCTGTGCCAATGACAGTAGTTTGTGCTCCTTTTCTGGCAAGTTTGTTGCCCCCTTCATTTCCTTTGATTCCCGAGTGTCCAGAATTTCACATTAAACATACCTTGTTATTCTTGCCCATTTCGTCGAGTTTTCCTCGGCACCCCAATACCATCTTAGAATCGATGATATGAAAGCTCATTTCTGATAATTTCTTACTAGGTTTGTTTCCACACATCTTTCTGTTGCAAATATTTCTGCCTGAAAGACGCTTGGACTCACGTAACAAATACATATAAGTTGGATTCTTAGAGGTTGGCATTTCCCAACTACAAGCCCGACTTCGATAAGCTGAATGAAGATGGTCAGGCCCACAATGATTAAAAATAATTTTTCATTTATTAAAAATCAAATAATATCTTTATTATATTAAATCTATATTTTTATTTTGGTCATGTTATATATTCTAAGAAATCGAATAATTCAAATAGGAAAATAAAGCAAGCTGCTACCGATCAAGGGGAATAAGAGCTGAATCATCATGCGACAGCGGAGCCTAGACTTTAAGAGCTGCGATAAAGTTATGTGATGATTAGTTAAAATTTCTTCCAGCTCGGGTCAACCAGCTGCTAAATGATTATTCATTGATTTTCGGTGTGTTACGTGAATAAATGATAATTTTGGACTTTTTGCGTTTAATTTCTAACAATATAGATATATTTTATACATGTTATATTTTTATTTTATTCCTGTCACATTTTTGTTGTAAGATTAATATTATGTTTCTTATATTTTCATGAGGTATATTATATTTTCATTCTTTTTATTTTTTTCAACGAACGTTTGAATTTGTCTACAGAACTTTAGGTTCTCCTTCATTCAAAATTTTGACAATTTTATAACTGGTAGATCTCGAAAGGGTTTCATCAGTAAATAGTAGATCTCGAGTCTCATCAAGTTGGCCACCCCCGATATATACCGATATAGTTTGTGGAATACTGAGAAGCACGTTATAGGCCTGTAGTTAATAAGTTTGCAGAGTTCTCGTTTATTGCAGTGCAGTTTTGGGCAGTATTTTCGGAAGGTCTTTCTAGGCCCCCGAAGAATCTGTCCTTTCTTTTGCAAATGAAGCGTTCGGTTGTTTTTGTATGGAGAGTTCATTTTATATTCATAAACGAGCACCCTTAGCTTTCGCTTGTTGTCTGCTATTATTGCTCGCATTTTCCGGACTACTTTGTGCGATTGGCTATTCTGTATAAATTCGCTGAAAAATCAACTTTTCTTGGAAGTTGGTCGACGTCCAGCGTTTATCGTCTATTCCAGGCAGGAATCTCGTGTTGGCTATATCATTTCGTCACGATGTCTGTATTTTTCGCATTTTGAGCCGAAAATGGTCTCAATCGACAGAGTTCGACTCACTGATGATGAATCCACCGAAAAATTTGAGTCTGTACGTCCGTCCGTAAGCACGATAACTTCTGAACGGAACAACCTAGAGAATTGAAATGTTCAGTGCGGATTCAGTTCCTCAATACCACGGCTAAGTTCGTTAATGGGCAAAATTCCTCCAGGGGTTCCATAATATGGCCGTTCGAAATTTGGTTTTTCTGATTTCTTCGAAACTACAGATTCGATCGAGATGAACTTTTGCACTCAAATGGAGAATGACGTGTTCAAGCTACATGTAGAAATTTTTCCAGATCGCATAACCAGAACCGTAGAAACCATAGAAAATCATAAGTTACGAACGGAAAGACCTAGGGACTTGAAATTTTCAGGATAAATGTGGATCTCGAATTTCGCGGTCACGTTCATCAATGAGCAGAATTAGACTAGGGGTTCCGTAAATATGGTCGTTTGAAATTTAGTTTTCTTGATCATTTCAAAACTACGGATTTGATCATGATGAAATTTTGTATTATGGAGAATGATATATTTAAGCTACATTTTGTCCAGATCGCATGACCAGAACCATAGAAACCATAGAAAATTTTAACTTGAAATTTTAAGGGGAGGTTTGAATCATGAATGACGTTCATCAATGAGCAAAATTAGACTACGGGTTCCGTAAATATGGCCGTTCAAAATATTTTTTCCTGATACTGATTGGATTGCAATGAAATTTTGCACATGGATAAAGCATGGATATCGTAGGAAATTCTAGCGAATTATCGGAAACAAAATTGATCACCTAAAGCACTGACGTGAAGTCTGGAGTTTCACCTCAGTTTGAAAATTTTTTTGACAGCTGTCAAAAATTTTTTCAATTGGTTTTTAAAACGAAAATGAGAATCTACCTAAAAGGTGGATGAACGAGCGCTCAAAAGCTCCTGACTGCACGGCAGAGCTTTTTATATTTTTGAGCGCTCGCACTACTTACACGAGAGCTATATCTTTTCGTCACGATGTCTGTATTTTTCGAATTTTGAGCCGAAAATGGTCTCAATCGATTATGTTCGACCCACTGATGATGAATCCGTCGAGAAATTCGAGTCTGTCCGGCCGGCCGTCCGTAAGCACGACAACTCTCGAAAGGACCAACCTAGAGACTTGAAATTTTCAGTGTGGGTTCAGTTCCCGAATGCCTCGGTTAATTTCGTTAATGGGCCAAATTCCACCAGGGGTTCCGTAAATATGGCCGTTCGAAGTTTTGTTCCCCTGATTACTTGAAAACTACAGATTAGATCCAAATGAAATTTTGCAATCAAATGGAGAATGAGGTGTTCAAGCTACATGTGAAATTTTGTCCAGATCACATGACCAGAACCATAGAAACCATAGAAAATTGTAACTTTTCAACGGAAACGCCTAGGGACTTGAAATTTTCAGGATAGGTATGGATCTGAAATGTTGCGTTCACGTTTATCAATGAGCAGAATTATACTAGGGGTTCCGTAAATACGGTCGTTTGAAATTTTGTTTTCTTGATGATTTCGAAACTACGGATTCGATCGAGATGAAATTTTGTATTTCAATCGAGAATGATATATTAAAGCAATATTTTGTCAAGGTCGCATGACAAGAACCATAGAAACGGAAACGGAAAGGCCTAGGAACTTAAAATTTTCAGGGTGGGTTTGGATCGCGAATATCGCGGTCACGTTCATCAATGAGCAAAATTAGACTAGGGGTTCCGTAAATATGGCCGTTCAAAATATTTTTTCCTGATTGTTTCGAAACTACTGATTGAATTGGAATGAAATTTTGCACCTAGCTGAGAAATAATGTATTCAAACTAAGTGCGAAATTTTGTCTAGATCGCATCACCAAGACCATAGATACCGTAGAAAGATCTAGCGAATTATCGAAAAAAAATTGGTCAGCTGAAGCACTGACCTTAAGTCTGGAGTTTCGCAGGCGTCTCGAGTATCGAAAGCGGTCGAATTATCATCCCAAAGGACGCGAAGTCTCATTAAAGTAATTACAGCACAAACACTCTGCCGGTTTACGCAAGAACTCGATTTGAAAAAGTTCGATTTTTGACACCTCGAGAAAACCGAATTAATTTACGTGGAGCATAGATATTACGTGACGTTTATCGCGAAAGTGAATTAAACGCCAATTGAAACGTCGACAAAATTTTTTTTTTCCATAATATTTTTGACAGATGTCGAAAATTCCTTCAATTGATTTCTAAAACTGGAAAATGCGAATCTACCTACAAGGTGGATATAGGAGCGCTTAAAAGCTCCTGACTTCACGGCAGTGCTTTTCGTAATTTTTTTATGCTGGTTTTGGCCAATGACTGTGACAGCAGAGCAATACAAACATAGGCGAACTTCAGAAAATTGAAGCTCAATTTTGGTATGACGGGGGATCAAATCTCCTCGAAATGAGCTAGATTGTTGTGGAAAATATCATAAAGTTGGTATTGTGGGTTCTCTTGGTAGGTAGCTTATGCGGTAGTCTGTTCCGATGTGTTTTCCGTTGGTTCTATCGCAGGCTCTTTAGGTTGGTGATTTCTACTTTTTGCAATGCGTTATTACATTTCTTCAATCATTAA
Organism: Aphidecta obliterata; assembly: GCA_963966015.1. Taxonomy (NCBI): domain Eukaryota; kingdom Metazoa; phylum Arthropoda; class Insecta; order Coleoptera; family Coccinellidae; genus Aphidecta; species Aphidecta obliterata. Next base: position 34,497,748 of record OZ014427.1, read on the forward strand.
TATTCTGCTCTTCGATTTTAAGTTTTGGATTTCCCTTGGTATATAAATATCTGTTCAGAAAGTTGGTCAAAAACCTAACATTACCAGCTATTCTGCAGGTAGTCTTCCTTACGGTTTTTCTTATATTTTTGAGCGCTCGAACTACTTACACGAGGGCTATATCATTTCGTTACGATGTCTGTATTTTTCGAATTTTGAGCCGAAAATGGTCTCAATCGACTATGTTCGACTCACTGATGACGAATCCGTCGGAAAATTTGAGTCTGTCCGTCCGTCCGTCCGGCCGTAAGCACGATAACTCTCGAACGGATCAACCTAGAGACTTGAAATTTTCAGTGTGGGTTCAGATCCCAAATGCCTCGGTTAAGTTCGTTATTAAGCAAAATCCGCCTAAGGGTTCCGTGAATATGGCCGCTCGAAATTTTGTTTTCCTGATTACTTTGAAACTACAGATTCGATCGGGATGAAATTTTGCATTCTACTGGAAAATGAGGTGTTCAAGCTACTTGCAAAATTTTGCCTAGCTCGCATGACCAGAACCATAGAAACCATAGAAAATTGTAACTTTCGAACGGAAACGCCTAGGGACTTGAAATTTTCAGGATAGGTGTGGATCTTGATTGTCGTGATCACTTGAATCTATGAGCAAAATTATACTAGGGGTTCCGTAAATATGGTCGTTTAAAATTTAGTTTTCTTGATAATTTCCAAACTACAGATTCGATCGTGACGAAATTTTGTATACTTATGAAGAATGATATATTCAAGCCAAATTTCTCTAGATGGCATGACCAGAACCATAGAAACCATAGAAAATCATAACTTTCGAACGGAAAGGCCTAGGGACTTGAAATTTTCAGGATAGGTGTAGATCTGGAATGTGACGTTCACGTTTATCAATGAGCAGAATTATACTAGGGGTTCCGTAAATATGGTTGTTTGAAATTTAGTTTTCTTGATAATTTCCAAACTACAGATTCGATCGTGACGAAATTTTGTATACTTATGGAGAATGATATATTCAAGCTACATTTCTCTAGATTGCATGACCAGAACCAAAGAGACCATAATCATAACTTTCGAACGGAAAGGCCTAGGGACTTGAAATTTTCAGGATAGGTGTAGATCTGAAATGTGGCGTTCACGTTTATCAATGAGCAGAATTATACTAGGGGTTCCGTAAATACGGTCGTTTAAAATTTTGTTTTCTCGATAATTTCGAAACTACGGATTCGATCGAGATAAAATTTTGTATTTTAAACGAGAATGACATATTAAAGCAACATTTTGTCCAGATTGCATAATCAGAACCATCGAAACCATAGAAAATTATAACTTCCGAAGGAGAAGGCCTAGGAACTTGAAATTTTCAGGGTGGGTTTGAATCGCGATTTTCACGGTCACCTTCATCAATGAGCAAACTTAAACTAGGGGTTCCGTACATATGGCCGTTCAAAATATTCTCTTCCTGATAATTTCGAAACTACCGATTTGATTGGAATGAAATTTTGCACCTAGCTGAGGAATAATGTATTCAAACTACGTGCGAAATTTTGTCCAGATCGCATCACCAAGACCATAGATACCGTAGAAAATTTCAGCGAATTATCGAAAAAAAAATTGGTCACCTTGATTTCTGGATTATCGCCCCAGTTTGCAAATTTGTTTGACAGCTGTCGAAAATTTCCTCAATTAGTTTCCAAAACTGGACAATGCGAATCTACCTACAAGGTGCATGTACGAGCGCTCAAAAGCTCCTGCCTTCACGGCAGTGCTTTTCGTAATTTTTTTTATAGATGTTTGCATATTTTCATAGGTTTTATATACTGGCAGCGGTTGCTACTGATGATACGGTTTGAACGATTCCGTAGGTCCCGTTCTATATACAAGCTTCGAATGAACAATGTTGCAGACTTGATTATTGCCGTGGAGAGTCTCTGTTGGTAAGACATTCACAGTCAGAAGTTATATGCTGTTGATGACACTTGTGGAAATGATTTTATGTTGTAAAGCCATTGCCCATCCTTCTGTTTCCAAAAACAGTTCTCCTTCTTCGAACAACCACTTGTTGGAAGCTTCCTTGTCGAAGTGTGGCTGATTTAGCTCAAGTCCTCGATGTAGTTTCATTGTTCCATTTCACCAATTTCGGAGAGGAATGGCAAAATCGAAAGGCGTATCATCTGCCAACTAACGTCACAGCCTTGTGGAGTTTGGACGTAAGCGCCTCTTCAAAAAAAAAACCTTCTGGGGTTTCTGATCTGGTAGGTGTTCCAGCTTACAACATCTTTCATTCCATCGGGTGATGAACTCGGCGGCTTGTCAGCACAGTTCGACTCTGTCTTCGAATTTCTTCGGGATCGGTCTTAGTCCTTATTCCAAATGAGTAGACTAGAATCAGAATCACGAAGGTGTTGATCGCCCCTGATAAGGTTTCCTGAGTTCAAAATGGACCTCGTAACCTCCCTCAGTTGTGAAGTGCACTCTGCACGTATTCCCTTCTTCGACTGTTTATGATTCAAAAGTCTGGCCTGCTGATATCCAAAATATGTAGGTATACGATTTTCCCTCCAGATAGGATGATACTTCCAGTCAGTAGTTGATTTCACCGTCTATGACTTCTGTTAATATTTTAAATGGTAAAATCTTCCGATCCAAATCTTATTATGACACAAAGTAGGTATATTTGTTCCTGAATTATAGCGAATTATTTGTCCCTTTTGAGAATATCCCTGCAACTCCAAAGAGCATCGAGAATAATCATCAGTTCAAATTGTCTCTTCTGATTCAGTGTCATTATGACATTTTCGAATCGTCTATAATTTATAATATTGGGCGAAATGGTGAAAAAGTATGGATATTTCGAACACTACTGCGATTTATCCATAGTTTCAGACAACATTATTTTGGACAACCCTCCATATTTACCGAAAACTAAAAAATGGATACGTTCATTTCGGAAATACATACTTCTCAACGAAAATAGCAGAAGAACCAAAGACTTTTTCCGAAGCTATACAGCTGTGAGGGCAGAGAAGAGAAGGCATGCTTTGAAATACCCTATGACCATTCACCCCTTTAGCACCGTTGCAATCTATAGAGAAAGGATATTATGTTTGATGTGGTTAATTTGCTATGTGACAGATCCAATAATATGGTCTTTTTCTGCAGTTAGAGCTATATATCATCCCCTTTTTATATTCCAGTCACTTTTGGATATTTTATTTTTGATCAATGCCTTCATTACCTGCATTATTGGCTACGTCGTTCCCTTAACAAAAGAAATTGTACTGTCACCTAAAGAAACATTCAAACACAAGGTGTGGACGTATTTGATACCAGAATGTATTGCTTGTATACCTTTTTCTCTCATAATGAAAAATATTTTTAATATAAATCCACAACAATCTCGATGGATCGCTCTGAGTTTCATCAAAATCATCAGATGCTTAAGGGTATGTGATTTCCTGAAATATCTGAATAATTTTTTCAATGAATTGAATATGCGTGAATGGGTTTACACTTGGTTAGTCATTTTTCTTATTAACTTGTACCTAATTTTTTGGTCAACATGTGCTCTGTTTTTTTTGTGCGTGTTCTACTACACATACGATGATTTACCCAAAAATTCCTTCCTGAGAAATAGAGAACCAGATTCCAAGGTTGGTACGCATATCATAGAACCAGAAAATTCTTTTCACAATTCGTTCATCACTCTACTCACAATTGCTACCTGTCACTTTTTCGGAGCCAGCGAAGGTTATGTACCCATTGATTTGAATATAGAAAAACTCCTATGTTCTGGCATAATGATGTTCGGTTATTTGGTATGTACTTTTGGTGCAGCGAAACTACTTGAAATATTTGGAGCTTCCAGTATATCAGAAACTAAGTACGAGGAATGGATTTATCAAGTGGCGGAATATGCTCAGTCCAAAAATTTGCCAGACAATTTGAGAAAGCGCTTGAAAATTTATCATGACTATAAGTTCCACAGGAGGTTCTTCAAGGAAGATGTAATTCTCGCCACTCTATCGGAACATCTACGGAACGAAGTTATTTTATACGGGTGTCGAAATGTTATGGAAAAGGTTCCCCTTTTTCAAGGCATGCCAAAAGGAATTGTTGGCAGTATAATAGGATATATGAAAAGAGAAATATATCTCCCAAACGATGTTGTCTTGAAGTTTGGTGAACCTCTGACTAAAATGTTTTGGGTTTCTTTTGGAACACTATCTGTTAATTATGGACCAAATGCAACAGAAATCCTGCACTTCGAAGATGGGGATCATTTTGGTGATTTATCGATTACAAAAACTGGGGGAACAGCTAAATTGACTGTTGTTTCTCTAGAAATAACTGAAATTTTTACACTATCCAGAAAAGATGTGAAACATTGTACCGCTTTTTTGAAGGAAATGGGAGACAGAATACTTAAAATTTCCAAAGAGAAGAAAGAGCTATATCCTACCATGGCAAAAATGATGACTAACGAAGAAGCGCACAACGCCATTGCTGCTGAATTGAGGCGGGGAAGAATTTTGGAAAGTGATAACTGGAGGAGAAATCCGTGATTTGCTCTGAAATCTCAAAATTTTTTCATGTTTCTTAATGTGTTTCGAATAAAACTATAAATTTTGTATTATTTATACTCAATTTCAATGATGTGTACCAGTGTACCACAAAGCTTTACAGGAATTGCATCTATTCAGAGCATTAGTTATAGTATACCATTTCCTCCTGCTGAAGACCTGCATACAACTGGTCGAACTTTTAGATTACCTCATGCAGACAGTGCCTACTGTTCATCATTTACTGTGTATTACCGTACTGTTCTCCACTTACTGTTGATTGCCATACTATTCTTCATTCACTTTTGATAACTATGAACTATATATTTGGATATTGTTCTGGCCGTTTGAGACTTGTCTTCCATTCATGGAAACAGTACCAATTGACATAAAAAAACTATTACTATTATTATTATCATCATCCCTATACTATTATTGTTATCCCTATAATAAAGTTATCCCTATACTAAAGTTGTAATTCGAAAACACAGAAATTATTATCCCTATAATATTATTATTATCACAACATCCATCTGAACTAATATTGAACCAATATTGAACGATATCAACCAAGAATACTAAATTCACAGGATATGGATATCGAACAGGTAACAGAGGTCACACAGGAAAACTACAATGTTATTGAGGAAATCATTGATCGTTGCTTCTAAGGAGGATCTTACGAGGATTTTTAATTGATGAAATAGATTCCACAATGATATGAAAGAATTTCAAAGAAAACATGGTTGGTTCGATACTAATTTTCACAACATCTATCTGAACCAATATTGAACGATATCAACCAATAATACTCAATTCACAGGATAAGGATATCGAACAGGTAACCGGTAACCTTTCCACGATATCATTTTCTCACATTCAATCGCCATTTAAGCATGCTAATTTTAATCTTTTTTCTTATTTTTGGAATTATGGAAACAAAATAATCCATGGTGGATGAAAAATTAATGAGGGAAACTGTAATTTTGAATGATATAATTGACGTAGGAAATTTATTATGAATTTTGAATGGAAAAATGAATTACACTGATTTAAAGGGAATATTTGCTGAACATAATTAAATACCTTTCCTTCAGATATTTCAAAAACAATTTTTGTGAATTTTCGGTGGTTTTTATGAAATTTCGAAACGTTTTTCGTGGATAAACTAAGCCCTGCCCCCTTCGATTGATATTTTAGGACATTTTAGGACATTTTGGCCCTTCTGGCAATAAACAAAATTGATATTATTTTTTTTTCTCCACCGAACTATTCGAAAATGTGGATCTACCCGAAAAGGTGAATCTATCGGATAAGTCGGATCTACCTATTATGTGGATCTACCCAAAAAGGTAAATCTATCGGATAAATCGGATCTACCCGACACCCGGGGATCTCCCGGCTTACTAGTTTTGATGATAATAGAACTTTTTGAGCGCTCGTACTACTCACACGAGGACTATATCATTTCGTCACGATGTCTGTATTTTTCGAATTTTGGGCCGAAAATGGTCTCAATCGATTATGTTCGACTCACTGATGACGAATCCATCGGAAAATTCTAGTCTGTCTGGCCGTCCGGCCGTAAGCACGATAACTCTCGGACGGAACAACCTAAAGACTTCAAATTTTCAGTGTAGGTTCAGATCCCAAATGCCTCGGTTGAGTTCGTTAATGGGCAGAATTCCACCAGGGGTTCCGTTAATATGGCCGTTCAAAATTTTGTTCTCCCTATTACTTCGAAACTACAGATTCGATCGAGATGAGATTTTGCACTCAAATGGAAAATGAGGTATTCAAGCTACATGTGAAATTTTGTCCAGATCGCATGACCAGAACCATAGAAACCATAGAAAATTGTAACTTTTGAACAGAAACGCCTAGGGATTTTAAATTTTCAGGATAGGTGTAAATCTCGAATGTCGTAATGACGTTCATCTATGAACAAAATTATACTAGGGGTTCTGTTAATATGGTCATTTGAAATTTAGTTTTCTTGATAATTTCAAAACTACAGATTGGATCGTGACGAAATTTTGTATATCAATGGAGAATGATATATTCAAGGCTACATTTCTCCAGATCGCATGACCAGAACCATAGAAACCATAGAAGATCATAACTTTCGAACGGGAAGGCCTAGGGACTTGAAATTCTCAGGATAGGTGTGGATCTGAAATGTCGCGTTCACGTTTATCGATGAGCAAAATTATACTAGGGGTTCCGTAAATCCGGTCGTTTTAAATTTAGTTTTCTTGATAATTTCAAAACTACAGATTGGATCGTGACGAAATTTTGTATTTCAATGAAAAATGATATATTCAAGCTACATTTTTTTCAGATCGCATGACCAGAACCATAGAAATCATAGAAAATTATAACTTTCGAACGGAAAGCCCTAGGGACTTGAAATTTTAAGGGTAGGTTTGGATCGCGAATATCGCGGTCACGTTCATTAATGAGCAGAATTAGACTTGGCGTTCCGTAAATATGGCCGTTCAAAATATTTTTTTCCTGATCATTTCTAAACTACTGATTGGATTCGAATGAAATTTTGCACATAGCTGAAGAATAATATATTCAAGCTACGTGCTGAATTTTGTCCAGATCGCATTACCCATAGATACCATTGAGAATTCTAGCAAATGATGGAAAAAAAAATTGGTCAGCTAAAGCACTGACGTGAAGTCTGGAGTTTCCCTTAGTTTGTGAATTTTTTTGACAGTTGTCAAAAAATTTTTCATTTTGTTTCTGATACTGGAAAATGCGAATCTACCTACAAGGTGGATGAACGAGCGCTCAAAAGCTCCTGACTTCACGGCTGTGCTTTTCGTAATTTTTTTCACTTATATTTTCTCTGTGGGTCATAGATATAATGGAGTTCCTTAAAAAAAAAACGAGGTCAAAGTAAGCCTTGAGACTTCGAAGGAAGCTTATATCATGAAAATACGTTTCAAAGAATTTCATAGCACTCTTGACTACGTTTCTCATTGAACGCACGACGCACGATATATAATATTGTTAATAAAATTCGAGAAAAGCACTGACCTGAAATCACTGACCGGCGCGCTTGTTTAACCCTTCGTTACTCGCGTGGTCTACGATTGTAGACCATGCCTATTCGAACGATGTTCATCAGTTAACTATTTCCATTGTGCATACCTACGTTTCATTAGCTGTTAATAATTTGAGTTTGTAATTGTATTTAGAGAATCAATGAATTTTTGACAGTGTCACCGAGCTGAAATGGAAGTGAATAAATCTAGAGTACGACTGGTCTACGATTGTAGACCACGCGACGGTTTACGTTACACTTTTCGGTTCGAGTCTGATTAGTTGAAAGCAGAGCTGTGCCAAAGTATTGTGCTTGGTACTTGTGAAAGCACTTGAAGCTCTTTTGTGCTCCCAAGCATTGTGCTCCCGAGCACTTTTTAAAAGCAGTGGTTAGTGCTTAGTAATTGAAGCACTTCAGCAAAAGGCTTAGTGCTTAGTAACCGCTCCCGAGCACTTCTGCGGATTACTAAGCACTAAGCCCTTTCCCAATCTGGTCGAAACACGAATATATGCTACCGACGCCAACGCCTTGATACATTGAGATTTTGTATTGATATTCAGTCCAGTGAAAATGAACCGATATATTATATTTATGAATCCGGAGTCCTTGAAATTTTTTTCCAACACACATAGTTCTCGAGATGCTCAAAGTGTGCATCGAATTCGGGACACCCTATTCATCTTTTCTGACCTGTCAATAATCTAACATATTATCATATAACAGCTTAACTGAATAGGTACAATTTTCCTTTCGATTAAAATAACCTCACCTCAACAGTTCTTAGAAAAGTGCTTAGGGCTTTGTGTTCGAAATATCGAATTACTTTCACAAAGTGCTTAGTAATCGCGAGCCTTTTCTGGAAATTGGTGCTCGGTGCTTAGTGCTCGCGACTTGGGAGCCCTTTTTTCCAAGTGCTTAGTGCTTAGTGCCTGAAGCACTAATATTCGGTGCTCGGCACAGCTCTGGTTGAAAGCAATTATGTTTATTGTTAAAAGGGTAACCAGTATGTCTGACGCTAAAAGAAGGCGTCCCCAGACCATTCCGACGAAAACAAGTCAGTACCTACTACTGTTGTCGTCTATGTATCACTGTTATACGATAGATAGACCTATTATTTTTATTATTACCCCTTATAATAGAACAAAATTGGGGTTGATTTAGTAGATCAGTTTTGCAACAAATACAATGCTGCCAGTAATACCCGTCGCTGGGCAATGGTAGCGTTTTATCGAACATTTCTGGTATGAACGCTTTATGCGTATTCAAGGCGGATCACCCTGTAGAAACAGAATCTCGAGATGAATTTTTAGAAAATTGTGCATAGAAACTGATCAAACCACAAATTGAGTTAAGATCAACAGATCTACAATTGCCCGCAGAAATGAGGCTCCGCGCTCTACGTCTGTTAGGTAAAGTAAGGTCGTACCCCCTCCATCTGAAATGTCGCAAAATTATGTTGGACGTTGTTTTATATATGCCCAGAGCTGATGAGAAATCCACATGAAAATATTGTAACAAATGCAACAGGTATGCGTGTAAAAATCACATGAAGGAGAGGAGGATTCAGAGGCGACAATCTATGCGCCTCCGTCCAGAGCTAATTCGAAGGGGACGACGATATCCGAACGACGGCGGACGACCGATAGGTTTCGCTATTTTTCGGATCCGAGGGGCGAATCTGAGATCGCCTCTCGGCGATCACCCGATTTGTTTTTGATGTTATGAAACTCCTGGTCCACCTGTAACCTCGTTTGCTCATGCTCCTTCGAGTTTTTCCGAACATTAGATTATTATTTCCTTGAATAACCTGAGTTTACTTTCGTTGTGGTTTAATTGAGTGTGTTCGTGTAACGTGTTGATACCCGGTATGAATCAAGTGCACGATTCAATAATGACGCCATAATAATAATGGTCAATTTCTTGAGGACATTATTGACAAATGCGCAGCTTTGAAAGATAAACGAATAAATTTGATTCATTAAAAGTGAACCTATAGCGCATTTGTCAAATTATAATTTTTCGTATTTTTTTTCTACAATAAATCCGATAATGAAAATTCTACTCCCTAGAGTATCCCTCTGAGTATCTTCTCATGAAAAAACCATCGTTATTATGCCACATAAAATTGCTAATCAACTATTTTGAGTCAATCACTATACATTTATATCTATAAATACCTATCTTGGTGGGGATAGTGCGGAAATTTCTGGAGACCCCGTAGCTTCAGCATTCTGTCTTGACGACGCTTCGTCCGACAGATGACTAAGCATAAGCCCGCGAAAGACGGTGGAAAAAATATATATATATATATATTATATATTAGATTTTTTTCATATAATCGCCTCACCAGCTGAAGAGGTCACGAGCCGCAACTGTGTTCTTCGCCACTACACAAAGGTTTTTCTTTGAAGTTGATTTATTTTCGAACAAATATGAAATATATAGAGTAATTGGAAATGAATATTATATTTCACGAAACTGATATAACATCAATCACAAGAAATCAAAGGAAAGATTTAAACATAGATGAATTTTGAAATGTATAAATGTAATCTTTAAATGTCGAAATTAAAAATGGTCTACACTCGTAGACCACGCGAGTAAATACGAAAAGAGGGCGCGAGTAAAGAAGGGGTTTGTTTAGAGTCTTTGCCACGGCGGACCGGCGGTAACCCGTCCAGGTAATGAACACGTACACCGCTGCTTGGTTTTTGGCTGCAAGTCTTATATAACCCATGATATAAGAATATGTATTTGTTTTCGGATTATAACACCCACAATTGAGCGTGATAGCGAGGATTTGAAAAACTTGTTTTGGCTACATAAAAACTGTCAAACGAAACTATCACTTGAACTCTATAAAAAAATTACGAAAAGCACTGCCGTGAAGTCAGGAGCTTTTGAGCGCTCGTACATGCACCTTGTAGGTAGATTCGCATTCTCCAGTTTTAGAAACCAATTGGAAAGATTTTGACAGCTGTCAAAGAAAATTTCGAACCAACGCGAAAATCCAGACTTCACGTCTGTGCTTTGGTGACCATTTTCTTTTCCGATAATTCGCTAGAATTTTCTACGGTATCTATGGTCTTAGTAATGCGATCTGGACAAAATTATACATTATTCTTCATATATGTGCGAAATTTCATTTCAATCCAATAAGTATTTTCGAGATTATCAGAAAAAATATAGTTCGAACGGCATTATTTACGGAACCCCTAGTCTAATTTGGCTCATTGATGAAAGTGATCGCGAAATTCGCGATCCGAACCTATCCTGAAAATTTCAAGTCCCTAGGCCTTTTCGTTCGAAAGTTATGATTTTCAATGGTTTCTATTGTTCTGATCATACGATCTGGAAAAAATGTAGCTCGAATATATCATTCTCAATTCAAATACAAAATTTCGTCACGATCAAATCCATAATTTTGGAATTATCAAGAAAACTGAATTTCAAACGGCCATATTCATGGAACCCCTAGTCTAATTTTGCTCATTGATACACGTGAACGCTTCATTCACGATCCACACCTATTCTGAACATTTCAAGTCCCTAGGCCTTTCCATTACAAAGTTATAATTTTCTATGGTTTCTATGGTTCTGGTCATGCGAGCTAGGCAAAATTCTGCGTGTAGCTTGAGTACGTAATTATCCATCTGAGTGCAAAATTTCATCTCGATCGAATCATTAGTTTCGAAGTAATCAGAAAAACAAAATTTCGAGCGGCCATATATACGGAACCCCTGGGCGAATTTTGCTCAATAACGAACTCAACCGCGGCATTTGAGATTCGAACCTACCCCGAAAATTTCAAGCTTCTAGGACATTCCGTTCGAGAGTTATCGTGTATACGGACGGACAGACTCGAATTTTTCGAGGGATTCGTCATCAGTGAGTCGAACTTAGTCGTTTGAGACCATTTTCGGCTCAAAATTCGAAAAATACAGACATCGTGACGAAATGATAAAGCCCTCGTGTAAGTAGTACGAGCGCTCAAAAAGCCAAATTAGCCAAGCAGATCATAACCAGTTGCTGGGATCTTCTAAGTTGAAATTCCATCAGAGACTTATAAAATCGTCTGATGATAGAAGCAGGACGGTCTGGGGAATTATAAACCGAGAGATTGGCAGAACAAAACATTGTGACTATCCTAAATTAAATTTGGATGGACAATGGTATGTTCCGAACCGATCAAGGTTGCTGATGCTTTTGGGGAGAACCTCTCATCAGTGGCTAGGTCTTATGGAGACAGGATATCTCAGTCATATACGGTTTCTCCGATGGCGGCGACAACTTTTTGTTCCACCCAGGTCCCAGTGATGGTATGTGAGGTACTAGATGCCATAAAGTTTTTAAAGAATAAAACGAATCCTGGTCTGGACTGTGTTTCTGCTGCAATTGATGATGGCAGATGATGTGGCGGATCATCTAGCACATTTGATTAATCTGCCCCTGCCCGTCTCTTCTAGTGTGTTTTCTGCTACTTCAAATTATGCATCTTTGCTACCAATATAATATTTTCGGCTCAAAATTCGAAAAATACAGACATCGTGACGAAATGATATAGCCCTCGTGTAAGTAGTACGAGCGCTCAAAAAAGTTTCTGACCATTAAGTGGTCAGTCCGCGTTCTTGGCGATCTGGAAGACTTATGGGGAAGGTGTTGAAAACAAATCATTACCGATATTTGAATTGGCTCAAATTCGTAAAATAAACAGAATCGGTTGAGTCGTTCAGAAGTTATTACAAAAAAAACTGGATTATGGGAGTACCTTTTGGAGGCACATATCTTCGCAGGGGGACGTCGTAGGAAAACAAATGGAAGCATTCCTGACTCGTCTTTATATACTTTATTCACACCTGAGAAAGAGTGACGTAGTGCCGGGACATCCTGTATACGTCGATAAGAACTTGAGATGATGTGAACACGAAGGCCATGTTTGTAGGAAACTGAGCTCATCGTTTTTTGCTTGGACTTATTAGAGACTCACTTCTTTTTGAAACAATTCTGAATGTATATTATAGTTTTTGTTACAGCCATATAGCTCATAATATTTTGGATGTGGTGAAAATCTGTTGAATTCAATAGTGTTTCTGTCCAGAAAGAGAATAAGCAGAATGTTGTTCAGGCTTGGTTATCGTGATCACTGCAGACTTATATTTATTGCAAATGGAATTCTGACAGTGCCTTGTATCTTTATTTTTAGCGCTCGTTCTACTTACACGAGGGCTATATCATTTCGTGACGATGTCTGTATTTTTAGAATTTTGAGCCGAAAGTTGTCTCAATCGAAAGAATTCGACTCACTGATGACGAATCCGTCGGAAAATTCAAGTCGGTCCGTCCTTCCGGCCGTAAGCACGGTAACTCTCGAACGGAACAACCTAGAGTCTTGAAATTTTCAGTGTGGGTTCAGTTCTCAAATGCCTCGGTTGAGTTCGTTAATGGGCAGAATTCCACCAGGGGTTCCGTAAATATAGCTGTTCGAAATTTTGTTCTTTTGGTGTCTCCGAAACTACAGATTCGAACGAGATGAAATTTTGCACTCAAATGGCTACATTCTGTACAGATCGCATGACCAGAACCATAGAAACCATAGAAAATCCTAACTCACGAACGGAAAGGCCTAGGGAATTGAAATTTTCAGGATAAGTGTGGATTTCGAAAATCGCGGTCACTTTTATCAATGAGTCAAATTAGACTAGGGGTTCCGTAAATATGGTCATTCGAAATTAAGTTTTCATGATAATTTCAAAACTACGGATTCGATCGTGACGGAATTTTGTATTTTAATGGAGAACGATTTATTTAAGCTACATTGATGTATATTTAAGCTATATTTTGTCCAGATCGCATTACCAGAACCATAGAAATCATAGGAAATTATAACTTTGTAATGAAAAGGCCTAGGGACTTGAAATTTTCAGAATAGGTGTGCATCTCGAATGTCGCGGTCACGTTTATCAATGAGCAAAATCAGACTAGGAGTTCCGTAAATATGGTCGTTTGAAATTTTGTTTTCTTGATAATTTTAAAACTACGGTTTCGAACGTGACGAAATTTTGTATTTTGAAGGAGAATGATATATTCAAGCTACATATTTTCCAGATCGCATCACCAGAACCATAGAAACCATAAAAAATCATAATCTTCGAACAGAGAGGCCTAGGGTCTTGAAATTTTTTTCCTAATAATTTCGAAACTTCTCATTGCTTTGGAATGAAATTTAGCAAAGATATGAAGAATAATGTATTCCAACTACGTGGTAATTTTTGTCCAGATCGCTTCATCCAGACCATAGAGACCGTAAAAAATTCTAGCGAATTATCTGAAGCACTGACGTGAAGTCTGGAGTTTCGCCTTAATTTGAAAATTTTTTCAATATGTTTATAAAACTGGAAAATGCGAATCTACCCACAAGGTGGATGAACGAGCGCTCAAAAGCTACTGACTCCATCGCAGTGCTTTTTATAATTTTTTTTTATTATTCTAGTAATACGATCCGCACGAAATTTGACATGAACCTTCGTGATGTTATTTTACTATTAACTACAAAGTTTCATTCGGTCAGATTGTATTTTTCCGAATTATTGAGGAAAGAAGAATTCCATTGTTTATATTTACGAAACCCTTCGGAAGATTTTGCTCATTTACGTATAACGAATTTGATCTGCGCATTCAGATCTCCAACACTCCAACGTACCCTGAAAATATCAAGGACGGAGTTTGGACGAAATGATATCGCTCTTGTTCATAGAAAACAAGCGAATAACAAAATTAGGTCTGTGGTATAAACTATAAATAAATCATTAATGTTCTGTGTATTTCGTTTTGACATGATGACAGGTGAGGTTAGTTTTGCCATTCGTAAATGCACCACGATCCGGCTCTAAGAAAGCTTTTGTTGGAACCACCGGTTTTTTTGTATCAAGAAATGTTTCAAAAGCAGTATTAGCAATCAGAATAAAACAAAAAACAATGGATGAGCGACGAGCTGGACCTTCTGAAATGAAGGAATATGATGAATTATTGACCATAGGAAGAGGTTAGCTTTATTATATAGTAAATATATATAATCTACTTTACCTATTGTGGAATTATTCTAGGAGCATATGGTACGGTTTACAAAGCGCGGGACAAAAATACTGGAAAGATTGTAGCCCTCAAAAAAGTTGTAGTTCCTCTTACAGAAGATGGCATTCCAAAAAACACATTAAGAGAAATTTCTTTATTGAAACAACTTGATACTTATGAACATCCAAATATTGTGCGATTATTTGATATTTGTCATGGTCAACAAAAGGAAAAAGAATTGATTATGTTTTTAGTATTTGAGCATGTAGAGCAAGACCTTTCAGCTTACATAGATAAGGCTGTAAGTAGGGGAGGAATTCCTACAATAACTATCAGGAATATGTCGAGAGAAATACTTAATGGTGTTGATTTCCTCCACACCAACAGAATTGTACATAGGGATCTTAAACCACAGAATTTATTGGTAACTAGTGATGGTCACATTAAATTAGCAGATTTTGGATTGGCTAAGACATATGACTTTGAAATGCAACTCACTTCAGTGGTAATTATAAATTTTTTACTCACCCCATGTAACATTGTTTCAGTTTTAATATAACCCCAAATATTTTTTTTCATTGAATACAATGTTCAACAAAAAAGAGTTATCATTATCAATTATTTGTGGATTTCCCTCGGGATTTCCTATATTACACAAAATGTATGGAGAGGCACATATACCAGCAAGTTCTTAGTAGCGTGGCCTTTATTTAAATCTAGAATTCCAAATTATATGGTGAAACGTTTTAAGTGCCAAAGAATAAAGTGTCAGTGACAATTAACATCGATATTGAACTTTTCATACTGAAACATTCGAATAATTATTGTTCTTAAAAAAAAATATGTGGCAAACTCTGGACCGCTGAATATATCATGTAGATGAGATTTCCTCTCTAAATTTTTCAACTTTTGTTGTAATGTTGTTTTATTCAGTAGGTGGGGGCTGGAGGATAAGTAAGGGGTTTTCTTCGGCGGAAAATCATCGATATAGTATTAGGTGTAGCTTTAAGAAATTTGGTAATAGTTTTGTTTGCTAAGAGATGGGAAGACAATTTATCATCGGAGTCTTCCATATTTTTCTGTATGTGAGCAGTGGATGCTTCTTCAAAAGCTATATAATCCCTCGTGCTATTGAAAGTGGAAGTTTACAAAAGAGTTTCTTATTGAATTAGGTGCAGTATAAAACAATAATGTTCATTATCAAGTATCAATAGAATCACCAAAATTGTGTTCTTAAAATTAAAGTAACTGTATGGTACTGAAATGATACAGTGACTGCCAAAAGCATTCATGAATTGTACAAGAACTAACACCAGGAGAAAATTTTAATATTTCTTTCCATCCCAAAAATTACCTGTAACTGAGTATAACCCAATGCATTTTTCCGTAAAGTTTTACAACAGGCCTCCTATATATGTTAGAAACTTGAAAGATCTTAAATTCTTCTGTGAAGCCGTTTATTCTCTTGCTGTTGATTCTGAACAGTATAATTAATTGAAATTCAAGATTAGTGTGCTTCTTGATGATTTTAAGTTTTGAATCTTTGGACTCGTTTTCCCTTTATTGTTCTTTTGCTGTTCATTCTGAACCGTATAATTGATTGAAATTCAAAGATTACTATGCTTCTTTATGATTTCAAGTTTTGAATCTATCTACTTGTTTTCCCTTTATTGTCGTTTTGGTAATATTTTAGAGAATAAACTCATATTATTATTATATTTATTCGGATATTCTTATTTTGCTGTTGTTATGTTATTCACACATGAAATGATTACTCTACTTTTTTGCTTTATCCAAATATTGTTTCTACTTCATTAATACTCATTGTGCTGTAAGGGACTCGAGAATTTTTCAGTGATCTTTCTGTTCTTGAATGTCATGACAATAATTTAGCCCTTTACATGATTGAATTCCACAAATTAACACGTTGACTGCCACAGTAATGTTCAGAAATCTGGCCAAAATTGACAATTTGAATTTATCACATTATATTATGTAAAACCCTATTTCTAGTGCATAGTGATCATCAAAAAGCCTAAGAAATGTATTTTTTTGAAGAAAAAGGTCTCAAGAATTATCTCGTAGTTTACTTCTGTAACAGAAATCTCTTCGCGGAAGCGAACTACGAGAATTCGGACGTAGACACGCTTCGACCTGTCGCTTCGCTCAATCATTAGATACGCGAACCATTTTAAAAAATTTAGATTGCAAGGGCTCAATCGTAGCTGCAAAAAAATGGCCGCAGTACGAGATAACTCGTAGTCAGCGTCTCAGATGAGAACGCAAACTAGTTATCTGCCTAGTGGGCAGTCAACGTGTTAAGTGCCATGATTTATAGTTACTTATCAAAAGTGAATGAAGAACCTTTTCTATTGACATTTCTCTATTTCCTTCTAGGTTGTAACACTATGGTATCGGGCCCCAGAAGTCCTTTTAGGACTCACTTATGCGACCCCAGTAGATATATGGTCTGTGGGTTGTATAATTGCCGAGTTATACAAACTCAGTCCATTATTTTGTGGAACGTCTGAGGGTGATCAATTGAATACAATTTTTAAGTAAGTTTCATTGAATATTGTCAGTTTGAATATCTGCAATCATTGCCTTATGTACCTCAGGATATTAGGAAAACCATCCAGAGATGAATGGCCAAAGGAAAACGTATGTGTAAAGTATGATTCATTTGAGATTGTAGATCCAATTGGAATATCTCAGTTAATACCAAATCTCTGTACGAATGCTGAAGATCTAGTTAGGGTGAGTATGCATTTCTTGTATTTCTCTCTGCTGTCAACTATCTCTGTGATATCTGAAACGACGAATAAACTATTATCATTATTAGAGCTGATGCCTGGCATGCATTGCAGTGCCTCTTTCATTGTTTTGGGATCTGTTCAAAATACATCCCTAGTTTTTGTCTGTCAGTCTGTACGTTTGTGTGTGAAGCTGATAAATGGTGTAGGTATGGCCCCCCACTTTCACTCTCATGATTCCGGATGGGGTTCGAAATTTGCTCTTAACTTGTTTCTTTTCCCCTTCTTCTGATGTACACTTGTTTTCAAAACTTACACATACACCTTCAAGTAATAATGATTTTGCAAAAATGTAGCTCGGTGAATGGGTATTTTTGAGATAAGATCAAAGATTGAAATCTAATTCAAGCACTGGTGAAAGAATGGATCTGATAAACCCAAGGAAAGTAAGAGAAATACAGGGTGTTTTTAAGGTGAGGCTTTTTTTTTACAGGTGCTAGAACTCATCAAAAAAGATCATTTCGCCGGAAGTTGATCATATAAAATATTCAAGTTGAAAAAAAATCTAAAAATCTTGGGCATAAAAATCTCAATACAATACCACCCTGGATCGTGTCATCTCTTTTTCAGAAGATCTGCCATGAATCCCTGTGTCATATGCATTCCAGCAAGTAAATAAAAAAATCGCAAATTAAATATATCGCAAATTCGTATATTCTCTCTCAACTTTAGTGTTTCCTGAACGGTATAATTCTTAAAGTTCAAACTGAGGAGAAGAAAATTACTGATTGAAAAGGTCCTAGAAAAAAAATTAGGAAGTTCACAAACTCGCCGATTAAATTGATCCAAATGGTTTACAGAAATGGACCATTTGTTTGATGTGCACAAAGTCTCGCCTGGCGTAATAACGCATTATTACATGCAGCAACGATCACTTCATTTTGCTCACGAATATTGTCACAAGCATTTTCAATGCGTTGTTTTAGTTCTTCAACACTGATCACCTCACCCTTACTGTACACTAATGTTTACAAATGACCCCGCTAACTTTGCTTTTCCCGTTAAAAAAGCATTCAATAAACACATTTAGATCTTAGTGTTGAAAATTTCTCTGATTCGCGGGTTACTTTGATTACGAAATACTCGGCCTTGGTGAATATTTTATATGAAGGATTTTTGGAATTTTGACATATTTTGATGAGTTCTAGCACCTATCAAGAAGAAGCCTCACCTTTGAAAACACCTGTATATATACATATGCGTAGCGTAATGAATGGATAATAAGGTACCTGCGGGTAGAGGACGTTCGAAAAAATATGTTTTATGTTTTCGAGATATTCAACATTTTCGAAAATTCACCCTTTGGCACTCTTTTTGGGGGCTAGACTTCAAATGAAGGAATTTTTTCAATCTGTTTTTCGGATAGTATTCCTGGATAGATGCGCTATCCAATGTAAACTATGATTTTTGGGGCGCATGCATAGTTTTTTTCGAACAAAGATTTAACTCAAATTTCATATTTTGCTTATTGTTTTTTGTTTTAATTTTTATTTTTTTATTTTCTGGACCCCACGACTTCCTAACGCAGGTAACATATTATCCATCCATTACGCCACACCCTATATATATAATATTTTGTCACGGCCCCATTTACCTCTAGCCCCCTTTCAGTCTGCTTGTTATAGATCCTATAAGGTTTCGCCAATAATTTTGATCTTTGTTCAACACTTCCCACAAATTTTCATCACTTGCCACAATTCCTCAGAATTTGTAGGCCTAAGGTTCGTTTTATAAATTTTCTTCTCAATTAAACCCCTGTTTTTGGAATTTTGGGTTTTCCCAAACAAGGGATTCTTGTACACACCTTTTTATCACTTGTAGGACAGTGTATACTGAGTAGGAACCCTTTTAATGGACCACCCTTCTTCTGATTTAGGATGTTTTACATGTCATACGAGTTTATTGAATTTTATTAGGCAACAAATAGGTGTACGCTAAAATTTTGACAGCAAGTTTACAAAGATTCAATTCGATCAGTTGACCGGTATAGAAACGAGCACAGGCCAATTCGACAGATTGGCAATTGTATATTTTTGAGCGCTCGTTCTACTTACACGAGGGCTCTATCCTAGCATCACGATGTCTGTATTTTTCGAATTTTGAGCCGAATATGGTCTCAATCGACAAGGTTCGACTCACTGTTGACGAATCCATCGAAAATTCAAGTCTGGCCGTATACACGATAACTATCGAGCGGAACGACCTAGAAACTTGAAAATTTCAGGGCAGGTTCGAATCTCGAATGCCGCGGTTGAGTTCGTTATTGGGCAAAATTCAACCAGAGGTTCCGTAAATATGGTCGTTTGAAATTTAGTTTTCTTGATGATTTCAAAACTACGGATTCGATCGTGACGAAATTTTGTATTATAATGGAGAATAATATATTCAAGCTACATTTTTTCCAGATCGCCTAACCAGAACCATTTTGAATTCCAACGAATTATTGAATAAGAAATCCTTATATTTCTGTAACAGCTGATTCGGCATAATTGACAAAGAGCTGTTGTTATTTTTTTGATAGCTGTCAAGAATTTCTTCAATTGGTTTCTAAAACTGATTATGACTTCACGGCAGTGCTTTTAAAAATTTTTTGTGTCAGGAACCCTCGCACAATCGGTTCAATAATTCAGAAACGCATAGCAGACAAACATTCATCTTAACGCGCTTATTTTTTAACAATAGCCTCGAATTCTATGAAGTATTGAGAATATAAATATTTTGGTCAGAATTTTCAAACGCTTTTATTTGATCAGTGTTAGAATCAATGAAATCTCATACTTGCAAGCTAACTAAATTTGACGTTGTTTGCTCATTCTAAAGTCTCTGCAGTTCATAATATGAAAACTTTTGGGCAGCTTTTTTTTTGTAGAGCTTGAAGCTGAGATAATGTCGAGATCTTACATAATTTTGTTACTATTGTCAATCCTGATCAGGAAAAATACATTCAGTGTAGTCCTCCACTCATTGTTAGGTTGAAAATCAAGAGTGTGATTCTTATAGTTTCGTCAAAACGCAATTGATTATCCCAAGCAGAATTCTAACCGATATCCTAGCTCTCGAAACCAAAGGAAAAATGGCAAACTGTATGATTTTTTTTTCAGAGTATGCTCACATTCGATCCTACGAAGAGAATAAGAGCGCTTGATGCTCTAAGTCACGCATATTTCACTGAGGAACCTATGAACACTTAACAATTTCTCTTCACCTGCATATTCATTTATTACAAAAGACTGGGCACATTTCATTTATCACACATTCCACATGAAATTGCTATTGTGATGAGGTATATTGTTTGTCAGTTTTGTTTCCAATATTCCAATGTCGTCTAATCAACAAAATTATATTCAAAACTAATATTTTTAGTACCAAAAACTTTTTCTCATGAAACATTAGTTAAGATGTAGTTCTATAAATTTATGTGTAAGTCCACATCTTTCAGGTTATTGGTTTGATGTTATTTATAGTGAGCTTTGTTTCCATTTAGGATGATTGTGTATTTTAATCAGATCAACTGAGTGTAAGGATTTCTATACTCACTTATTTTTCATGTTCGTATTTGATTTATATGTTGTGATTATCTCTCTAGTTATTATGTTTAACCTTTCGAATTTATAATTGCTCTTTAACTATCATCCTCTTTCCTTTTGTTGTTCAAGAGTTGATATCAGTGATTGGCAATTTTTCTCCTAAATTAGCTTTGTTTTGATAACCTTGTGATAGACATTGTCTTTCATTTATTTCCAATTGATATAATTTATATCTTACAACGTAGGTTTTTATTATATTAAATACAGAATAACATTGTTATACACTAATATTAAGAAAATATATTTTTACAAAGTAATTAATTCTTTTCATTTTTATAATAAATTATCGAATCATTTATGTCAATTATATTGAATAATACGTACCTATGTTGATATATTGATTTGTTCAAGTCATTGTTCATTAATGTTTGTTCTATGGATTATGCAATGAGAACCATAGACCTAATAATGTAGTCAAAGCTTATATCATGAAAATTCCTTTCAGATAATAGCACATGTACTTAGATATGATACAAGCTAAGCCCTACCTCCTCTTCATCTTTTTCTGGTCAATCTGTCATTCGTTCCTCAAAGGCTACTGATTCATTCAGTTATAAGCCATATTCGTTTTGTTGGAACAAAAACTATTTTTGATATAAATGATTCACTATCATTTTCATTAACAAAATCGGTTAAATTTGCATTGGAAACATTGTAAATTATTTATTGTCTACCGACGAGAGAACAACTAGAACCAATGTTGCTCTGAGATCTACCAATCATTTTATATCGATGAAAGTTTTAATTTTTATTTCAAGAAACTATAGGATCTTTCATAATGATCATCCAAGGGTGTTCTTGAATTGGCATGCAATCAGTGTTAAAAAATATATATTCAATCTTAAGTCATGAGTCATCCTAAAGAACATTTCAAACATTCGGGAAGGATATGTACAGAGTGATTGTTTATATTTTACTCACTAGCTATCTCAGTATTAATTGGTCCTACAAAAACGTTAACATGGGCAAATATGAAGTATTTTTTATGGGTATTCAGAATTCAGTACTATTTTATCTTTTTGATCGGTAGAGCTCTTTCTTCTGATTTCAAATATATATACTTTATTGAGGTTATGTATGTAGGTGTTGTACAGGATTTTTTCCTGGGGGAGACAAGGGGCGGAAGGCAAAAAAGTATTCTAAGTATGTACTGTAATGGAATCTCCACAGTACACAAAAATACCGTCTGAGGGGGGGGGTGGCACGTGCCACCCCTTGAATCCGCCATTGGCCACGTGACACTGCTTTTTATATCAAAGTAGCCGTGGATAATAGAACAACTGGTATTTATGTCATTAATTTATCAACAAAAATTTGAATTAAGTGTTGAAATGGCCCCCTTTCACTTATACACAATCGATATCTTTTTATTGAGTTTTCGAGGGCTCTCCTTAATATTTCTGGTTTGTTGTTGTTCAATTCCTTCCTTTATTCTGATTTGAATATCTTCAATATTATGAGAAAGGTTCATATAAACTTTAGATTTTAAATATCCCCATAAAAAGTATCCAATGGGGTCCAGTCAGAAATGTTAGGAGGCCAGAGAATGATTCCGTTTCTGCCAATCCACATATTGTAATTTTTTTTGTCGTGTGGCGTTCTACAGCTGCCTTAGATTTAGACGAAAACATCCATATTTTTCAAAAACTGACAGAGATAACCTCAATGAAGTATATATATTTGAAATCAGGAGAAAGAGCTCCACCCATTAGGAAAATAAAATACAGTGTGTTCCATTGAAAAAAATAGCAGTTTACATGAAATTTTTAGGTTTACGATGCGTTTTTGCATTTCCTAGAACTGAATTCCGAATGCTCATAAAAAATACTTTATATTTGTCCGTTTAAAAGTTTTTGTAGGACCAATATTGACTGAGATGTCTATTGAGTTTTCGACTAATTGATTATACAGACTATTGCCTTTAAATTCCTATTAGCAAATGTCATAATGACCGGATTTGACTGCATGTGATTTCTTCATGATGATTTTTTTTCTGTATGTATTGTTTTTCACGTTACAGAGGAAGTGAAGTGACTAGAATATAATTCAGCTCTTTGAAAATATTTAGAACATGATTTCAGATGGTTCTTTCAAAGTACAAAATATTTTTGGTGTTGTTTCTGTATCTCAGATAATCAAAGCAATAACGTAGTTCAAACAATGAAACCTTGGGCACAGTGTTGGACCCTGTTGTCTGGGGGTGGTACTGAACAACAATAACTAGAAACTACTCCAGTAGTAGCTAGGCATAACGAAAGGACAGAAATGGCACAGACTGCCCCAGATGTCATGTCCGCCAAAGGAGTTCCTGGTCTTGGCTGCATGAACAGGAGTATCAACAGTGCAGCGCAAGTGAGGAGACTGAAAATGCTCAGAACGATGTACCCTGAAAAAAAAATCATATTCAATCTAAATATTACATTTGAGATCAAAAAGAGTCAATGAGGTAAAAGGTATTTTCTAATCAATGAAGATTGTCTAAATTTGTACATTGAAACGAAAGAGAGAAGAGAGAAACTTGGCATCACTCCTCGCACATTATCGGTCTTGTCGAGTGATCGGGTGTAGTGGGGCGCGATGACCTGCCGTCGTTTTGAGACCCAGGTTGCCGCGTAGATAATTATTACTCTTTTCAAATATAATAAACAAATAATTTGCAATAAAAAAATATTGCAACTACAAATTGAGATATAAACTATCCTATCTTTCAAGTTGGATCAAACTGCACATAGTGTGCAAAATTTGATTGGAATCGGTTCATTTTAGGAGTTCATCCCGGACAAACAACGTGAAACGCAATTTTTGAGCGCTCGTACTACTTACACGAGGGCCATATCATTTCGTCACGATGTCTGTATTTTTCGAATTTTGAGCCGAAAATGGCCTCAATCGACTATGTTCGACTCACTGGTGTTGAATCCGTCGGAAAATTCGAGTCTGTCCGTCTGGCCGTCCGTAAGCACGATAACTCTCGAACGGAACAACCTAGAGACTTGAAATTTTCAGTATGGGTTCAGTTCCCGAATGCCTCGGTAAGTTCGTTAATGGACCAAATTCCACCAGGGGCTCGTTAAATATGGCCGTTCAAAGTTTTGTTTCCCTGATTACTTGAAAACTACAGATTTGATTGAGATGAAATGTTGCACTCAAATGGAGAATGAGGTGTTCAAGCTACATGTGAAATTTTGTCCAGATCGCATGACCAGAACCATAGAAACCATAGAAAATTGTAACTTTTGAACGGAAACGCCTAGGGACTTGAAATTTTCAGGATAGGTGTGGATCTCGAATGTCGTGATCACGTTCATCTATGAGCAAAATTATACTAGGGGTTTCGTAAATATGGTCGTTTGAAATTTAGTTTTCTTGATCATTTCAAAACTACAGATTCGATCTTGTAGAAATTTTGTATACTAATGGAGAAATATATATTCAAGCTACTTTTCTTCAGATCAAATGACCAAAACCATAGAAACCATAGAAAATCATAACTTTCGAACGGAAAGGCCTAGGGACTTGAAATTTTCAGGATAGGTGTGGATCTGAAATGTCGCGTTCACGTTTATCAATGAGCAGAATTATACTAGGGGTTTCGTAAATACGGTCGTTTGAAATTTTGGTTTCTCGATAATTTCGATCGAAATGAAATTTTGTATTTTAATAATCGATTAAAAAAATACTTTGTCCAGATCTCATGACCAGAACCATAGAAACCATAGAAAATTGTAACTTTTGAACGGAAAGGCCTAGGAACTTGAAATCCTCAGGGTGGGTTTAGATCGCGAATATCGCGATCACGTTCATCAATGAGCCAAATTAGACTAGGGGTTCCGTAAATATGGCCGTTCAAAATATTTTTTTGCTGATAGTTCCGAAAATACTGAGCGGATTGGGATGAAATTTTGCACCTAGCTGAAGCATAATGTATTCAAACTACGTGCGAAATTTTGTCCAGACCGCATTGCAAGACCATAGATACCGTAGAAAATTCTAGCGAATTATCGAAAAAAAATTGCTCAGCTGAAGCACTGACATGAAGTCTGGAGTTTCGCCTAAGTTTGAGAATTTTTTTGACAGCTGTCGAAAATTCCTTCAATTGATTTCTGAAACTGGAAAATGCGAATCTACCTACAAGATGCATGTACGAGCGCTCAAAAGCTCTTGCCTTCACGGCAGTGCTTTTCGTAATTTTTATATATAAAGATTGGAAAAATATGACTGATTTTGTTCACTTCAGAATCGTGATATTCATCTCCTTACCACGCCCGCAATAAGAATTATTCGGCACACATCACTTCTCATCTTGTAGCAAATTTAATGGTGTTTCCAGATATGTGGTCAAATTTGATGAGGCTACAAAGATAACCGAAGTATAATTATTTTATGGAAAAAATGAAATATTTCGTAAAATCAAGAAATGTTCAATTGAAGAATAACTGTCGACATTTCGACCATGTGTCAGACATTTTTTGTTTAACCCTTTAGTGCCCGACGGTACTCCTGAGTACCAGTAATTTCGACGCGTCGTAAAATTTAGTTTTCTATATTCTGCTATTTTTATTCAACATATATTGTTGCTGGTGGCTATACTCAGTAGGTTTATGTTTCAATAATAAACATTCGAACAGCTTTTCTTGGGAAATTTCCCATTTTTCATCAGGACGCAGAAGTACCGTCAGGAAATATGGCGAGCAGAAAAATTCAACAGTGGTATGTAAGAGACCACTTTATTCGAAAGAAATAGAGGTCATTGCAAATGAGATCCTCAACCAAGATTTATCGTTAGATAATAATATTTTAACAGATGAAGAAGAGAGTGACTCTGAAAATGCGGATACTGATTTGGAATAACGATTCTATAGATATTTTTCAATTTTTTTGGTTGATACCTAGTAATATCAGTAGTTATTCTGAATTTTGTGGAAAAATTCATTGAAAATGAGGAATGAAATATTTCAGTTACAGAGCATTTCATTAGCACTATAAATGACATCATTCCTGAGGGTAGGTACTCAAAAGTCCATATTTTGGATTTTTTTTCAAAAATGAAAATAAAATTCTGAAAAAAATTGAATTGTATTTAAAACCCTCCAAAAAACAAAAAACAAGAAAAAAAATTTGTGAATTCAAGTTTTTTCAGTATTCGGGCACTAAAGGGTTAAAATCACATGTATGATCTCCCCTTGATGTTTGGCCCTTTCAAAAATTAACCGGACGGAAAAAAATTCGCTCTTGGATAACTTTTAAGTTTTTCAACCAATTTCGATAAATTTTTGACGGAATTAATACTTCAGCAATATTTCAGAGTCTAATTACTTCACTTCTTGGATCACTTAATAGTGCAAAATATACTAGTTATAACCGGAAGTTCCTCTGCGTCGCTTTAATTGAATTGTTGCAAGGGCTGATATTGTGAGACTGAGAGAGATGGATGGCGATCATTGAACGTAGCGGAAGGCTATGTCTCCCTGAAACGCGAGCGACATCCTACGCGGAGCCGCCCCCATCAATTTCCGAATTATATGTTCGGAAAACCACGAGCACGGTCTCTATGACCGTCGCGTGCGACGTTCAGAACCGTGCTCGTGGTTTCCCGAACACATCATTCGGAAGTTTACGGCGGTGGCTCCGCGTAAATCGTTGTCGGTCGCGTTTCAGGGAGACCAGCGCCTAAAGGTGCGTACAGACATGCTCCGAATATGGTACCGAACCGTGTCGCGTACACCGACGCGATCAACAAAAGTTCGCGAATGCGAATCAAATTCATGTGGTTGCAACCCTTCGTCCACACTTGGGTACGCGACACGGTTCGGTACGCTATTCGGAGCATGTCTGTACGCACCTTAAGGCAGTCTGTGGAAAAAATTATAATTGCACAGACGTGAAGTCAGGAGCTTTTGAGCGATCGTGCATCCCCATTGTAGGTAGATTCGCATTTTTGAGTTTCAGAAACAAATTGAAAGCTGTCGAAAAAAAATTCAACCCAAGGCTAAACTCCAGACTTCACGTCTGTGCATTAGGTGACCAATTTTTTTTTCGATAATTCGCTAGAACTCTCTACGGTATCTATGGTCTTGTCAATGCGATCTGGACAAAAGTTTGAATACATTATTCTTCATCATCACAAAATTTCGCACGTAGTTTGAATATACATATTTTTCTTCAGCCTAGTGCAAAATTTCATTCCAATCCAATCAGTTGTTTCGAAAAAATCAGGAAAAAAAAAATTTTGAACGGCCATATTTACGGAACCCCTAGTCTATCTTGCTCATTGATAAAAGTGACCGCAAAATTCGCGATCCAAACCTACCCTGAAAATTTCAAGACCCTAGGCCTTGCCTCTCGAAAGTTATAATTTTCTATGGTTTCTATGGTTCTGGTTATGAGATCTGGACAAAATGTAACTTTAATATATCATTATCCATTAAAATACCAAATTTTGTCTCGATCGAATCCGTATAGTTTAGAAATTATCGAGACAACTAAATTTCAAACGACCATATTTACAGAACCCCTAGTCTAATTTTGCTCATTGTTGAACGTGAACACGACATTCGAGATCCACACCTATCTTGAAAATTTCAAGTCCCTAGGCCTTTCTGTTCGAAAGTTATGATTGTTCTATGATTTCTGTGGTTCTGGAGAAATGTAGTTTGAATATATCATTCTCCATTAGTATACAAAATTTCGTGACGATCGAATCCGTAGTTTTGAAATTATCAGGAAAACTGAATTTAAAACTACCGTATTTACGGAACCTCTAGTCTAATTTTGCTTATTGTTGAACGTTAACACGACATTCGAGATCCACACCTATCTTGAAAATTTCAAGTCCCTAGGCCTTTCTGTTCGAAAGTTATGATTTTTCTATGATTTCTGTGGTTCTGGAGAAATGTAGTTTGAATATATCATTCTCCATTAGTATACAAAATTTCGTCACGATCGAATCTGTAGTTTTGAAATTATCAAGAAAACTAAATATCAAACGACCATATTTACGGAACCCTTAGTATAAGCTATATATAGAGCTGTAGGTAGCGCATTTGCGAATACGGCTCTGATGGGGGGCACAATAGACCTTGAGGTCGCAGTGGAACGTAACCCCTTCCTAACTATAAACTATATAGTATAATTTTGGTCATTGATAAACGTGATCACGACATTCGAGATCCACACCTATCCTGAAAGTTTCAAGTCCCTAGGCTTTTCCGTTCGAAAGTTATAATTTTCTATGGTTCTGGTCATGCGATCTGAGCAAAATTCGACCAGGGGTTCCGTAAATATGGCCGTTCGAAATTTTTTTCTACTGATTCTGTCGAGGTGAATTTTGGCATTCCGATGGAGATGAACGTGTTCAAGCTTCATGCAAAATGTTGTCTAGATCGCATGACCAGAACCATAGAAACCATAGAAAATTATAACTTTCGAACAGAAAGGCCTAGGTAGGAACTTGAAATTTTCAGGTTGGATTGAGATCTCGAATGTCGCGGTCATCAATGAGCAAAATTAGACTAGGGGTTCTCTAAATATGGTCGTTTGAAATTTAGTTTTCTCGATAATTTCAAAACCGCGGATTCGATTGTGACGAGATTTTGTATTTTGATGGAGAATGACATATTCAAGCTAAATTTTGTCCAGATCGAATGACTAGAACCATAGAAACTCATTTCTCTGTTATAGAATTGGTGTTCCTAATCATCAATAACAATTTTCCTTTTCATATTGGTAATTTCACTAAATTGACTTAATAGTATTTCATCAAATGATAACAACACCAGTTAACATCAATGAACTTCATTAAGAAATTTCCATCATAATCAATAAGTTTTGCATTTGCTGGTATATTTCCAGGAAAGTTTTTGTTTCAAATTTTTTCACTTCATTCGAGTTTCTATTTGTGGTGAAATAAATATCAGTTTTATTCTTGAATCTTCTAGTTTTTTTTTTGGCTCTTGAATAAAAATTTACGATATTTTCTATCTTTCTGTGTTGATCGGACAGTTTACCCCACAAATATATTTTTTTATTTATTATGTGATTCTCAAGGAATTTTTTGGAGAGCAATAACTTCTTGAGTGCCCTCAACGGCCTCAACAGAAACTACGTTCAATTGTTTTTTGTTCGCGAAAGTTCCCAGTCTCACAGACGGCACGTTACCAGTTGCGTTCTGAAATTTCGCCTTTCCACTCGAGGGCTATTATTATAACATAATTTTCCGGAAAATCTGATAAGTTTGGCAACCCGGTACCATAATTTCATTTCATTCAACTCGCAACGCTGGTTAGATTAGGGTAGTTATTCATTGTTAATTGTTAGCCTCCTTATTTCATTGAACGTCACGACATCGTTTTCTATAAGATATAAGATAACATCGCGACATCAGACATCACATCGAAAGAAGGACTTAATGGGTTTAGGAATGATAAAAATTCAAATTAATGAAAACAAAACAGCACTAACCTGAAATATAATTTCTGTTCGGCAACCAGGTACAATGCCTGGTTCTGAATCCGAGTACACCAAGCGTCAAACATGCAAAACCCGACACAATGCCGAACTCCAAATAATAAACTTTTCCAATCAAGGACATCATGTAAAAACACATCCCAGAAGAGAGTCCTCCACAAACAACCATCATCAAAGCAGCAACCGCTAAAGTTGCTTGAACTGGAGGTTTTTCTACGCTGATGTTCATCCACGACTCTGTTCTATTTGAATAGGTTGTTTCACTATAAACAGACTGAACAGGGCTTGAACAAATTGGTGCTATTATGGCTGTGTGTTTCTTGCTGTTTGGAGTCCGTTGCCTTGACCCTATGGAGTAATTCAATTTTTGCTGAGCTTTCGGATTCCTAGACGGTGTATTTTTTGTTGGCGAAACTTTCTGGGGCGTAATGAAAGGATCGCTTATCACATGTGTTCTTGAATTATGTTGATGAACAGGTCTTTGAGATTTAGGCGATAACATGTTCCGAGGAGTTTGGTTTCTGACAGGTGTTCTCTTTGGTGTAGATAGTATTTCATGAAGCTTTTGAGTTGGTGTCATATTGCCACAGCTTTGTACGTAACGTTCCGGTACTGGTTCTGGGATAAAGTCGTATCTAGCTCCTCGAGGTGACAATGCTCGAGGTATAGGACTATGAATTGGGGTCTTAATTGGTGAACTGTTTCGGCTGATATGATTCCTAGAATAACTTCTTGAATGGTGGCAATCTTGATCAATTGTATTTTCGTAGTCTATATCATCAATGTATTCGTATCTATGAAGATTTGGTGTGGATTTCATTCTGGCAGTAGCTTGTTGTATTTGATTATGTTGACTCTGTAACTCTTCTATCGGAACCAATGCATATCTTCCCTTACTTGTCGATTCCGTATCCTCGTCCACATCTATGACTGCATATCTTGAAGTATTCGCTTCGGTTTCTTGCATTCCTTCAATATGGTTTTCTTTGGCGTGATGAACATGTTCAGTCATTGGAATGTATTCGTACCTTTGTTTTCGTGCAACCCTTTCCTGCGATGTTGAGTAGGTAACCTCACGGTTTTTGGCCAAATTCTGTTGCGATTGTATGTACTTTCTTTCATTTTGAGATTGAGAAACAACGACAATTTTCTTTTCTTTCACGATACCTGTATCATCAATAAGCATTTCTTCGTAGAAGTCCTGTTCTTCATAAGAGTTATTATGATTGAGGTCTTCATGCACTGAATGGTCGAGAACTCTATGAGAAGTTTGAGCACCAATTGGAGGTTTTCGAGGACTAATTTGGGTTCTTCGGAGAATTTCATCTTGGTAATTGTAAAATTCACTTTGTTGACAAAAGGCGGGATTTGAGTAATAGTTACCGTTATTAGCTCTGGCCATATTTTATCCTTTATCGTACTTAATTCGACACTTTTACCATATTTTATATTTATCACTCTATGTTTATTGCAATTCGACTGTTATCACTGTGTAGATATGTAAGTAGGACTTCGATGTGAAGAAGAACAGAGTCTATCATTGACTGGGACACTGGGAGTTGTAACGGTTTTGCCGTTTCCAGACGGGGAGCAGCTGCTTGTACTCATATTATATGTGCATATGGGGAAGATTTCATAGGCGTCTCAACATAATTTCGTGGTATTCCTGGCTATCGGTTTTTCGATTAGTTGGAATTTTACCTGTTTATGAATTGTTATTGTTTTAATATTCCCATCATAGAAACAATTTGAAGTGAAGTTGATGTCAGAAATACACTTCAATTAAATAACCGAGGTGCCTAATTTCTGTAAAAATACCATAATCTCCAGAACGATGAGAAAACCTATCAGATTTTTTTTCCGAAAAATTTTCCCAAAAAAATCGCGCCCGGATGTGACGTCACAAGTGCTGACCAATCACGGATTACTTGATTACTTGACAGAACGTTATTCGTTATTCGCTGTTTTTCAAATTTGCCAATTAAAGCCAAGAGTGAAGTACATACTAACATACTCATTTCGTCACAAGAAGCCGTCATAATGTTGTGGTTTGAATGTCTCACTGAATGGCAGGGTTCTAGAACGGCGAACGAATTTAACATAATGTCTTCTAGAATAAACTATGCATACATGATAATATTTCATCACTATATTTCAACTAGATGTAAATATGAACCAAATTTATTATCAAAAGATTGCACAATTATTGCCAATTCGGTGATTTTTGTGAATGCATCTTCCTGAATTATTGTAAAAATTTATAGTTTTCCTATGTGATACCAACAAAAGCCTCTCCGAAAGTGCAAAAGTCTTCCTGACTTTATCCTTGAATTATTGTTTTTCACACACACAGGATACAAACAACAGGTTACTTCAGTTCCACGGTGTAGAATATATTATAAGACTGAAACAATGATAGGTATGTTTGTTATCAATTCCATTTCAAAACGGGAGGATATTGAATTCTAGAAACATACACAGCTATCAGTCTAAATAATATTCTCCGTGATTGATAATTCAAAAAATGAGTGAAGTTCGCATTTTGGGACCAAATATCAGTTCATCCCTTGCGATTATCTATTGGGGAAGAAATACCCTAGTGGTACGCCTATGTTTGGCACGCACCAAAGACCAACGGAAATTTTATTATGCATACTATCGTGGGTCATTGATGACTGATTCTTTGTGTTGAGGCCCTGTCAGAATCTATTCATTCAAAAATGAAAATTATTTTCTTCTCTCTTAATTTATTGGGTAAAACTTGTTGAATGTAGTAATGTCAACATTCTGAACTATTAAAGTCCAAATCCCTCTCAATGTTTTTGGGAATTGAGAATATAAAGTGAATTTCGGACTACCGTTAATGTTGGAATGGCTTCATATGTCGACTAAAATTTGCCTCGTAGGGCACAAGTCACAACGTGAACTTTTTTTTTTCGAAGATCTGAACGATGTAATTCACTTTAAAATTATAGTGCGAAATATGAAAATCCAAAAAAAAAGAATATCTGCCTACCCCCTTCTAGAGTTCACCTCAAAACTTATAGCTAATTGCATGAAATTTGGTAAAAAATCAGTTTTTCTCCGTCATTGACCCTCCAATATGTATATATAGTCCATTTAAGAATTATTGACATCGAAGCAGGCCATGAACGTCCAGTCGAGGCTTTATTCCTGGTTACAAAAAAGTTACTAATAATGTGCAATATTTCA
The DNA here is from genome assembly GCA_963966015.1 of Aphidecta obliterata. Lineage (NCBI taxonomy): Eukaryota > Metazoa > Arthropoda > Insecta > Coleoptera > Coccinellidae > Aphidecta > Aphidecta obliterata. The sequence goes on from OZ014427.1 coordinate 34,530,521, forward strand.
CATATAAATAAAACATAAATATAACCTAGAAAAGTGTTGAGTATACGAATTATCGAATAATTAAGCCGGAATATTTCGATTGCAGTTCAAACATGGGAATTCAGGTTTGAAAGCGCAAAAATATCGTGGAATGCTTTCATTTGAAATTATCTGAACTTATCGTTCATATAAAAATCAACCATGGAAAATTGAAGATCATTCAAATAAATATTTATTTTCACTCAGGATCATGCAATATTTATTGGTATTGGAAATCTTGCAAAATTCTAACCATATAACTATAAGAGTACCATTTTATGTCAGGATTCAAGAAGGATAATTAATGGAATTCTAGCAGGTAGCTAGTGGTGCAACGGAAAAAATTTTTTGGATACTTCGCAAGCACAGGGCCAAAAGAAGGGATTGGAAAAAACGTTATAATGTTCAAAGAAATAAGAGAGAAACAAAAATTAAGAATCTATGTAGTACATGAAGAATTTTGACATGAAATTTGTACCGAACTATCAATATATGAACCAATTTGTGAATTATTTATTGCTCTGTGTTGAATACTTCAAGAAAGTCAATTTTTATTTTCATTCATTAAAACTGTCCATGAAATATTGAAAATATTATAATTGATGAGCAATTTTACAATTATTCAGTATACTTTTGAATTGGGAACAATATAGCATGTGTATTAGCAGAGGGAATGTGAACAGGGTACCATACAGTATAATAAATAAACTTAAAATATCTATGAATGATACAAGAGCAAAGATAAAAATATCATTGAAAACTTTGTTTCCACGTAGTGTAGTGATTTGGATGTGTTTATTGAATAAGCTGACAATCCTTTTGATGGGCATCCTTTTGCAGGGAAGGTTTCAATTTCTCAATAACCTATTCATGAAATAATTCACCATTCATAGTAATCCTTATCATTAATACCACTGTCAAGAATCGGATCACATCCAGGTAAAAATCCATCAATGGTTCCAGCATTCAAAATAGTGCACCTTCTGCCTTTACCCTTGAATATACTCGGCATAACTTTTGGATTATTTTCTAGTGTCCACTGACGAATTTGAATACCGTTTTCGAATATCCAAGTTTCATCTAGATAAATGAATTTTACGTTTTGTTCCATGTATTCTCGGTATTTATCACAATATCTTATTATTTTTATTATATTTTTCAGTTTATCAGTAAGAATTTTCCTTCGATCAACTTTTTTGTATTTGTATCCAATTTTTGTTATGATATAATATAATGTTGACTTTGATCAATTGAAATCTAGGTTTTCTTTGGCCAGTTCGAAAAGGATATCTAAACTGATATATTCATTGTTTTTAATTCTAGCAAAAACAAAGTCATTCAATGACTCTTTGAAGGAATAATCGTATCGGACAGGTTTTCTTCCACTGCTAATTCCAGGCTGTAATAACATGCTAATACTACGGACATGGCTTTGTGAAATCTGAAAATTTAAGAGACATTGATCAATCAGAATACACTTTGAGTCGGTGAATAACAGTTTACCTGAAACCCTAGCGGAAATATATGCCAAATCTTTGAAAAACTCGAAGTAACACCGACAAACTGCCTGGCGTTCTCTTGTTAGGCGCGTTGTATCCTGGTCAATTCCAGTCATTTTAATAGCATAAGACAAAAAGTACTCAAATTCAGAGCAAATTTTTATAATTTCATATTCACCAATATCTTCGATAAAATCATCAAAGCAAGATTTCTATGGGTAATGTTAGTGTTATTCCTATACCAACCTGAATTCAGCAACCCAAAATATTACTGAATAGTCTATTACCAACTTAAATTCGATTTTTCACAGCCAACCGAGATGTCAATAATTCTTAAACGGAGTATATAAGGCTCGATCTTCGTGGGACAATTGTTTTTGCGCGCTTGTTTCTATGAAGAAGAACCAAGAACGTTAACATTTTGACCAAAATTTCGAATTTTGAGCCTTTTTTTTTGGTCTGACTAACACATGAAGGATCCGTAGTCAAATTCAATTATGTCCTTCTGTCCGGCCGTAACTACAATAACTCTGGAAAGAAGAAATCTAAAGTTTTGAAATTTTCAAGGTACGTTCGAGGTCCAAATGCGCCGGTTAAGTTAGTTAATTTGTGAAATAAGCCGAAGGGTTCCGTAGATATAGCCATCCGAATTTTTCACTTCTCAATAATTCGAAAAATACCGATCTGCTCGGATTGGAACTTCGTAGTTAGTTGTACGATAAGACACGAAGTTCGATGTGAAATTTTGTAAGGATCGTATCACTAGAAGATTCAAAACAAATTCGTTATCTCAAAAACAATTCGCCACACCTTGCTGAAATTATATGAGGCATCAATTGAATGAGTTATTTGGAAATTCAGCCCACTAGCTGTTCCATGTGAAAAGAAAATTGAGTGTTTCCGATATATATTCAATATAATTCGATGGTTCCATCTTTTGAAGTTTATAGCAGAAATACAGTATTTGTTATACTAACATTGAACACTGAAGTCCATTCTTGTACAGATATATACAGGGCATCCCAGAATGAATGGATAATCCTTCAACACTGTATAGAAGACACTCTGAAAAAAAAACAAAAAAAAAAATCTATCCCCCCTAGAAATATTTTTTTTTTTCAAAATAATTATTTCTTGCACATCAGGGCTTCATCAAAAACAACGTTACATAGTAATATCATATTCATCGAAGTTTTGAGTAGTTAGTTATTAAGAATTCGTGAGGAAGAACTAATAATTTAATATGATCTTTAGTAAGTGCAATGTCCACATTATTATAACAAATGTTCGAATTGTCATGCGCGACATCTACGAAAGAACGCTCTCTTCAGAATTTGCGCTTAACACTGATAGGAAATCTTTGAAGCAGCTTGCTGGACACGGCGACGTAACTCTTCAAGAGTTCTGATTGGCACCGAATAGACCTCGTCTTTTAGGCAACCCCAGTGAAAAAAATTACGAAAAGCACTGCCGTGAAGGCAGGAGCTTTTGAGCACTCGTACATGCACCTTGTAGGTAGATTCGCATTTTCCAGTTTAAGAAATCAATTGAAGGAATTTTCGACAGCTGTCAAAAAAATTCTGAAACTTAGGCGAAACTCCAGACTTGCACGTAGTTTGAATACATTATTCTTCAGCTAGTTGCAAAATTTCATTCCAATCCGATCAGTAGTTTCGGAACTATCAGGGAAAAATATTTTGTACGGCCATATTCACGGAACCCCTAGTCTAATTTTGCTCATTGATGAACGTGACCGCGATAGTCGCGATCAAGACCCACCCTGAAAATTTCAAGTTCCTAGGCCTTTCCGTTCAAAAGTTACAATTTTCTATGGTTTCTATGGTTGGTTTATCGATCTGGACAAAATATAGCTTTAATATATCATTCTCGATTAAAATACAAAATTTCATCTCGATCGAATCCGTAGTTTCGAAATGATCGAGAAAACAAAATTTCAAACGACCGTATTTACGGAACCCCTAGTATAATTCTGCTTATTGATAAACGTGAACGCGAAATTTCAGATCCACACCTATCCCGTAAATTCCAAGTCCCTAGGCCTTTCCGTTCGAAACGAACTTAACCGAGGGATTCGGGAACTGAACCCACACTGAAAATTTCAAGTCTCTAATTTGTTCCGTTCGACAGTTATCGTGCTTACGGCCGGACGGACGGCCGGACGGACGGACAGACTCGAATTTTCCGACGGATTCGTCATCAGTGAGTCGAACATAGTCGATTGAGACCATTTTCGGCTCAAAATTCGAAAAATACAGACATCGTGACGAAATGATATAGCCCTCGTGTAAGTAGTACGAGCGTTCAATAACGGATTCAGGTCCGGGAAACGTGGAGGCCATAAATTGGGACCCATATGGCCAATCCATTTATCTGGATAGGTGGCGTCCAAGTAGGCACGGACATTCACTGCATAGTGGGCTGGATATTTCTCCCTATAGAGTGATGCACTGGCATTACCTCTGCACTCACCATAAATGAAATGCATATTCGCATATTCCTGGGATGTGTAATTATTTCGTGGCATGATCAGAGTTGAGATAAAGTCCAAATCGTAACGAAATCATCCAAAAATTCGAAGTAAAATCAGTAAGCGAAACGATTATGTTGACACTGAGATTATTTGACAGCCAAACATTTCCAGTGCCTCATGACAACCGCATCATATCATTGGTCGAGAACCGCGCGCAAACTATTCGAATTTTTGTATTTCTTTATACAAATAGAAATAAGTTCGCATTTACATAAGTTATGAAGATGCATTGTACCATTTTGGAATCTGTATGAAAGGCGCATATTTTTTTTTAAGGTGGCCACTCAGGCTTACTCACCTTTTTTGAGCGCTCGTACTACTTACACGAGGGCTATATCATTTCGTCACGATGTCTGTATTTTTCGAATTTTGAGCCGAAAATGGTCTCAATCGACTATGTTCGACTCACTGATGACGAATCCGTCGGAAAATTCGAGTCTGTCCGTCCGGCCGTCCGGCCGTCCGGCCAGCCGTAAGCACGATGACTCTCGAACAAAACAACTTAGAGTCTTGAAATTTTCATTGGGGGTTCAGTTCCCGAATGGCTCGGTTAAGTTCGTTAATGGGCCAAATTCCACCAGGGGTTCCGTAAATATGGCCGTTCAAAGTTTTGTTTCCCTGATTACTTGAAAACTACAGATTTGATCGAGATGAAATTTTGCACTCAAATGGAAAATGAGGTGTTCAAGCTACATGTGAAATTTTGTCCAGATCGCATGACCAGAACCATAGAAACCATAGAAAATTGTAACTTTTGAACGGAAACGCCTAGGGAATTGAAATTTTCAGGATAGGTGTGGATCTCGAATGTCGTGATCACGTTCATCTATGAGCAACATTATACAAGGGGTTCCGTAAATACGGTCGTTTGAAATTTTGTTTTCTCGATAAATTCAAAACTGCGGATTCGATCGAGATGAAATTTTGTATTTTAATCGAGAATGATATATTGAAGCAATATTTTGTCCAGATCGCATGACCAGAACCATAGAAACCATAGAAAATTCTAACTTTTGAACGGAAAGGCCTAGGAACTTGAAATTTTCAGGGTGGGTTTGGATCGCAAATTTCACGGTCACGTTCATCAATGAGCAAAATTAGACTAGGGGTTCCGTAAATATGGCCGTTCAAAATATTTTTTTCCTGATAGTTTCGAAACTACCGATCGGATTGGAATGAAATTATGCACCTAGCTCAGGAATAATGTATTCAAACTACGTGCAAAATTTTGTCCAGATCGCATCACCAAGACCATAGATACCGTGGAAAATTCTAGCGAATTATCGGAAAAAAATTGATCAGCTGAAGCACCGACATGAAGTCTGGAGTTTCGCCTAAGTTTCAGAATTTTTTTGACAGCAGTCAAAAATTCCTTCAATTGATTTCTAAAACTGGAAAATGCGAATCTACCTACAAGGTGCATGTACGAGCGCTCAAAAGCTCCTGCCTTCACGGCAGTGCTTTTCGTAATTTTTTTTACCATGAACGATTAAACTTTCACATAATGAAATGTTCATCACATTTTATGATGAAATTTGAAGTTGGATATTTTTTCCCCAAAAAGTTACAACAGATATTTTTACGGTTTTCTGTATATCTAATGGTATTTTATTGGAGAATATTTCACCATAAAGAAACTGATTGATTTGATTTATTTGTGAGTGTGTTACACAGAAACGCAACGTGATGTGCAAGAAATCATTATTTTGAAAAAAAAAATATTTCTAGGGGGAATAGATTTTTTTTTGGATTTCTTTCAGAGAGTCCAATAGCTCTTCTATACAGTGTTACAGGATTATCCATTCATTCTGGGACACCCTGTATAATATATTTAATATAATTCCGTAATTCCTTATTTCGAACTTCATGAAAATGAAATGAACGTATTTATCATACTGACAATGCACACTAAAGGCCGTTTTGGTACACAGAAAAAGCAGCACCAAAGCTCCTAAGAGTCCGTGATATGGAAATAATGATATTTTTGATGCCCAAATAGAAACACTTCTAAACAGGGTATTTAGAAAAACGGCTGACTAAGTTATTTCTTTCGAAGAATAAAATATGGGTAGGTATCAGCCGACATATCAAAAACCCACCTCTATGTGAAATGTGTGATTCAACAAACATACCCTCAACTTATTTCGGACTCGAACCCAGGACCGACTGCAATACAGGAAATATTTTTCACCACGAATCGTGAGTTGGAATACTTATCAGAGAGGAATTGAAAACTGAATTAGCATAGTTATTCAGGGATATGCTATTATATCCCCAGATTGGGACAGGTTCGACCACCAATATTCACCAATCAATTTTTTTTGGAATGAGTTGAGGTATTTCGTGAAACATAGGAAAACTTTCATAAAAAGCACTGCCGTGAAGTCAGGAGCTTTCGAGCGCTCGTTCATGCACCTTGTAGAGGCATTTTCCAGTTTCAGAAACCAATTGAAGAAATTTTCGACAGCCGTCAAGAAAAATTTCGAACTGAGGCGAAACTCGAGACACCTACAATCTTGGTGATGCGATGTGGAAAAAATTTCGCACGTAGCTTCGATACATTATTTGTAATCTATGTGCAACATTTCATTCCAATCCAACCAGTAGTTTCGAAATTATCAGGAAAAAATATTTTGAACGGCCATATTTACGGAAACCTTAGTCTAATTTTGCTCATTAATATACGAGATCCACACACATCTTGAAAATTTCAAGTCCCTAGGCCTTTCTGTTCGAAAGTTATAATTTTCTATGGTTTCTATGGTTCTGGTCATAACATCTGGACAAAATTGAGCTTGGATATCTCATTCTCCATTAAAATCCGAAATCTCGTCACAATCGAATCCGTAGTTTTTAAATTATCTTGAAAACTAAATTTCAAACGATCATATTTACGGAACCACTAGTCTTATTTCACTCATTGATAAGCGTGACCGCAACATTCCAGATCCACACCTATTCTAAAAATTTCAAGACCCTAGGCCTTTCCGTTCGAAAGTTATAATTTTCTATGGTTTCTGGTTATTCGATCCGGACAAAATTAAGCTTGAATATATCATTTTTCATTAGAATACAAAATCTCGTCACGATCGAATCCCTGGTTTTGAAATTATCAAGAAAACTAAATTTCAAACGGACTTATAGTCTAATTTTGCTCACAGATAAACGTCGACATCTGAGAGCCAATTTTTTGGTCGAATGTTCGCTAGAATTTTTTATGGTAATTATGGTCTTGGTGATGCGATCTGGACAAAATTTCGCACGTAGTTTGAATACATTATTCTTCAGCTAGATGAAAAACTTCATTCCAATCCAATCGGTAGTTTCGAAATTATCAGGAAAAAATATTTTGAACAGCCATATTTACGGAACCCCTAGTCCAATTTTTCTCATTGATGAACGTGACCGCGACATTCGCGATCCGAACCTTCCCTAACAATTTCTAGTTCCTAAGCCTTTCCCTTGGGAAGTTATAATTTTCTATGGTTTCTAGAAAACTAAATTTCAAACGACCATATTTACGGAACCCCTAGTATAATTTCCCTCAAAGATGAACGTGATCACGAAATTCGAGATCCACACCAATCCTGAAAATTTCAAGTCCCTAGGCCTTTCCGTTCGAAAGTTATAATTTTCTATGCTTTCTATGGTTCTGCGATCTGGACAAAATGTAGCTTGAACACGTCATTCTCCTTTTGAATGCAAAATTCCATCTCGATCGAGTTTGTAGTTTCGAAGTAATCAGAAAAACAAAATTTCGAACGGCCATGTTTATGGAACCCCTGGTGGAATTCTGCCCATTAACGAACTGGGAACTGAACCTACACCGAAAATTTCAAGTTTTTAGGATGTTCCGTTCGAGAGTTATCGTGCTTATGGCTGGCCGGCCGGACAGACGGACAGACAGAATTTTTCGACGAATTCGTCATCAGTGAGTCGAGCTTTTCGATTAGGACCATTTTCGGCTCAAAATTCGAAACATACAGACATCGTGACGAACAGCCGTCGTGTAAGTAAGACGAGCGATCAAAAACAAGATGATTTTGAAGTGATAAAAAATTTTGTAACATTTGCCACGATTTCCTGTCTAATATCTGAGCTGCTATGAAGCGCTTCATTTCGCTTTGTTACTTTTGTTAGTAGACATTTTGAGCAATTGATACAAGTAGTAGTAGTCTGTTTTTTTCAAATGTTTTCATGAAATCTGTATTATTAAAATTTGGTATATTCCTTCCAATTATTTCGAATCGACACATAAATTCATGATTTCCATGAAAATTACTTCGATATACAATCATAATGAATAATCGCGAAAATGGTTTGCGACCACAGATGAACTGACTGTGAAATTGAACACCTTAAGCAAAGCAAAGTACTTACCCCAAGAGGTTATGACGGAGTCTCGGCGAACCACCCCAGGCTGATGTTGAAATAGGGTTAAAGGAGAGGAAGAAGAGGACATAGTTCTGGGGTTGGTTTTCAGAAGCAGAAGAAAAGCACTTAACTTAAAGTAGTTCTATGTCCCTTTTAACAGAAGACACCATGCTGCGTTTAAAAACGGCGAAAACAGATCAGGCGAATCCGGTTTGACCGAATATGCAATGATATTAAACAGAAGACGAATAAGGCGTTAATTGAGAAAAAATTTACGAATTTTTTACGACGAGATGGGTCTGTCAATCACTTCCGAATTAATGATGAATTCTCACTTATCTCCAGACAGATGTGTACATAATTAATAAGGAGTTGATTAAGAAAAAATTTACGAATTTTTTACGAGGAGATGGGTCTGTCATTCACTTGCGAATTAAGGATGAATTCTCACTTATCGCCAGACAGATCGATATTATTCTTTGATTCGAACACTCAAACATTTCGAATTCATTCGTTTTCAAATTTTATGAAAGAACCGTTGGAATAGAACATTCGTATCAGGGGGTAGTTTGCTGTGTAGAACTCGGGGATTTCCCTCATAGGTATATTGGTATAATCTTCATCGACTCCCCAAAAAATCAAGAAAAAAAGGACTGCCGTGAAGTCAAGAGCTTTTGAGCGCTCGTTAATCCACCTTGTAGGTGAATTTGCATTTTCCAGTTTTAGAAACCAATTAAAGAAATTTTTGGCAGCTGTCAAAAAAAATTTCAAACTATGGCGAAACTCAGACTTCACGTCATTGCTAAGTGACCAATTTTGTTTTCGATAATTCGCTTGAATTTCCTACGGCATCTATGGTCTTGGTGATGCGATCTGGACAAAAGTTTGAATACATTATTCTTCATCTATGTGCAGAATTTCATTCCAATCCAATCAGTAGTTTCGAAATTATCAGGACTAATTTTTCTCATTGATTACGTGACCGCGACATTCGAGATCCACACCTCGTATCCCGAAATTTTCAAGTCCCTAGGCCTTTCCGTTCGCAAGGTATAATTCTCTATGGCTTCTATAGTTCTGGTTATGCGATCTGGACAAATTTTGCATGTAGCTTGAAGACGTCATTCTCCATCTGAGTGTAAAATTTCATCTCGATCGAATCACACTGAAAATTTCCAGTTCCTAGGTCGTTCTGTTGAAGAGTTATCGTCCTTACGGCCGGCCGGACAGACTTGAATTTTTCGACGAATTCGTCATTAGTGAGTTGAACCTTGTCGATAGAGATCATTTTCGGCTCAAAATTCGAAAAATACAGACATGGTGACGAAATGATATATAGCCCTCGTGTAAGTAAAACGAGCGCTCAAAAACCATCGTTTCTCACCATTTATGACTAGAATAATCTCAAGCTGGCAATTGAGAACGTTATTTCGCTATTTAAGTAATCCCTAGAAATAGTTTTGCCGGACGGCCCGGACGTAGCAATTGATGAACAATCCGTTATTGATAGGTTTGCTAACAGTTAACAGTGGCCAAAGGAACATGGATTTTGTTTTATGAACAATTATTTCATAAGTGTTTGAGCAGAGGTTTTATTTTTTGTTATAATTTTCGAATTGTGGTTTTGTTTGTTTCGTCACTTTTGTTTCATTTTGAGTATTCATCTTATTTGTATATTATTATTCACTGATCCCAGTTGTTTTGAATGAAAAACGTAATTTCATGTATTTTCCTATGAACCTCATTACTCATTAATCTATTGGTTACGAATTTCCATTAACCCAAGAAATTGGAAGGTACGATCCGGTAAGATGGCCACCAAAAGGAGCCGCGAGCTTACGCCTTTGGATTTTCATGCCTGGAACAGCTTGAAAAAAAAACTATATCAAATTCGCGTTCATACTCAAGAGGATCTGATCGAAAGAATACATTTGTGTTGTGCAGAAATGCGTCTGAAACGTTGTGAACTTCGCAGGGTTGTACTTTCACTACTTTCAGTGCGAAAACGATGTGTAAAATGCATTGAATCGGCGGTGGACATTTCGAACAATTGTTAGTAACAAGAACAAGTATAGTAGTAGTCTGTTTTCTTTACATTTTTTCATAAAACCTGTTTTGTTGAAATTTAGTTAATTCGTTCGAATTATTTCGATTCGACAGATTAATTCAGATTTTCAGCAGAATTACTTCAACATTTAATAATAAAGAGCTTCAAAAAGAGCAAATTTTAGTTTTGGAATATTTTGACTTTTTCGTTGTTATCTTGTTATGGCAGAAGACAAGCAGCTACCACAAAAGATGTATGTCATTCGGAAGTACACTGAATGGGTTATTTTTTTATGAAAGGAAACATGTCTATAATTGATAATTTTTCATCGATAAATCCATTGGAAAAATATGACTGATTCTGTTCACTTCAGAATCTTGATATTCATATCTATTTTTTGGCACACAGAAATTATTATCTTGTAGAAAATTTAATGCCGTTTCCACTGTTTCCAGAAACGTGGTCAAATTTGATGAGGCTCCTTGGATAACTGAAGTATAATTGCTTTTATGGAAAAACTTGAAATATTTCGTGAAGTCAAGAGAAGTTAAATTGAAGAACAACATTTCCACCATGTTTCATATAACATTTTTTGTTGCAAATCACATGTATGATCTCCCCTTGAAGTTTGGCCCTTTTAAAATCAGACAGCCTGTATATTTAAAAACGTGATTACTACAAAAAAATAACTTTTTGAAAATAGGACCAAATAGGAAAAAAAAATTAACACAAACAGTAAATTGTATAATAAATTCATTCTGAATCAGAATCTTCATGTCGTTTCCTCTTTCTTGATAAACATTTTTCGAGAACTGTTATTAATTCCTCTCTCTGATCCTCTGTCTTCTTCATATGTTTATGTAGAACCTCGAAGTGCTCCTTTTGCTGCAATTGATAGTTTTCTAATTCTTGGAGGATTAGAGTCGCTTGGCTGGTTTCAGGAGATGCATCCCTTAGGTTTTTGAACCTATCAACAGGGTCACATCGTGAAGGTCCAGCTCCTTCACCACTGAAACTAGCTTCACCGCTGAAAGAAGGGCTCTGCTGTGTTGCAGTTTCTTCTGGCAGGCTCTGCTGTGTCGCAGTCCCTTCTGTAATTTTTTGATTCTCCCCTTAACATCATTCAAAGCAAAAAGAAAAATTAGAATATGTCAATATTTTGAGTGATGATTACTAACCTAGTATGGAGTGCATCTCCTCACTAAATAACGATTCCACCGACATCCTCATTGTCGAATTGATCAATGATCCCAATTGCAACTGCGAATTATTCATAAAAATAAAATATGAATCAATATCAGAATCGAAAAAAATTTCACTAGCAACGGCAACAAATGCAATTTTATCTTCTAAGCTTAACATGACTCTCTGTCATTCAAACTCAATTGTAGCAAAACCTGAAAAAAAAGTGATATATCGCACCTGTCGTAGAATAAGGAGACAACTCAAAAAAGGTCCATTTAGAGTTAGTGACGGTATTGAACTCAGGAAGTAACCCTTTTCTTACGTGCAATATCAGAATAATTCTAGTTGATCTCTCCGCCACATAAGAGACTGTTCGTGAAAAAAGGTAACATTTCGAATTTTTTGGAAAAACAGTAGAATATTCTATCACGACGGGAAAAATTGCATTAATTGAATAATAGGTGCTAGAGTTATAATGTTTAAATGGATTGCTGCAGTAATTACGAATGTTCAGCGTGTTAAATTGAGTAAGTACACAAAAGAATAGAACGAAAACTTCGGTAAACCAAAACTTCAAATACGATTTCCCAACAAAATCAATTTTTTAGTTGTCTCCTTATTCTACGACGGGTGCGTTATAATTAAGATGCTATAGATGAGGTTCTCGAAAATATTATTTGTCAATTACATTACATGACAACACTTTGATATTATATTCATTTATGAAACATTCAATTGATTACCTCCAAATGACCAACAATCAAAGTAATCTAACAGTAGAACTGAGAACATGTAACAAACTTATAATGAATACTAAATTCATTGTTTTGATAGTATAGATAGAGTATAGATACTTACCTCATTTCAAAATAATTACTATATTGGGAAAACACTAGCTAACAACTATTAAAAGATATTCTTATTTAAAAATAAACTCTCAAATAAAGTCTCAAGATCCTAAACAAGATACTGTCACAGTCGAAATGGGTCTCGATGTTCGGTTCTGTCCCTTTTATTTTCTAGAGAAACCCCAAAGAGAAAATTCCACGTAATATATTATCCATTTGTCGATAATTTTCTACCTGGATGAAATTCCAGACTCAATAATATACAAGCCTACACAATTATATATTATCAGTTGGTGGCAAACTTAGTTTGAGTCCGGAGACTGTCTGTGTATAGGAAAATTCGTATTTTTCATGTACCTTATCGTCACCAGCCCCCTTAGTTTTATTGAAGAGGAGCGTTAATGTTAATACAGAGGGGTGAAGTTGAAATAAAAGTTGGTTATGTGTTTGTTTTGATTACAGCCCCGTCGCACTCCAAATATGAGATTCGCGCATTCGATTTGCTTCGAAAAGCGTGCGCAAAACAACACCCTCCGGCGCACGAAACCCGAAACCCCAAATCGGTAGCGCCTTTTGAGTATAGAAAAATAATATGTATTTTATATTCTATGCTATAACCACACTGTACTCGCGTTCCGAAATTCCTGAATTCCCTCCAGTACTGGCGAGACAGTCAGTAATTATGGAACGCGTGTCAGTAAATTTTGAAACGTCAAAAATGACGTTTAGTCGCGGCAATTATGAGAGGATAGTCATCCCAAGAATCCAACGTTGCCACACGTTATGACAGACGTTTTGGAGCAGAGAATTTGTAATCACATAAAAAATTATTATTGATTAACTCTCGCTCATTAATTATTAGGTTAGGTTAGGTTAAGTTAAGTTAAAATAATTGTTTCCCTACATCACGATTACAAATTCTCTGCACCAAAACGTCTGTCATAACGTGTGGCAACGTTGGATTCTTGGGATAACTATCCTCTCGTGCGGCAATTTGAATTTGAAAGAGCGTCCATCTTTAAAAAATTGACGAGCTGAAAGTTTAGCGAGACTAGCGAGAGTTTCGAAGGAAATATGGAGAATTTTATAGGTGCGTTGGTGGACGATTTATTTGATTCTTCAACTGAGGAATCGAGTAGTAGCAGTAGCAGTGAGGAAGAACCAAATTTCGTAATTTGTTTAGCAGAAATTTATTTCTACTATAAAAACATGCGAGGTCAGATTATCCCATTTCCGAGGATTCAAAATCATCTAGGTTTGGTGCAAAATTATTCACCTAGTTTATTCAAATCTCATTTTCAGTTAGTATTGCATGACGCTTATTTATAGCTGTCCTGTCCTATATGAATACCAATGAACCTTTTCGAGTATAAGTTATGTATTACCTTTTTGACACATTCTAACATTTGTAGTGTCTTACCTGATGGGTACATTTAATTATGTATTTGGTAACAATTTTGAAAACTGAGCTACACGAGGAAGCAGATTCAGCTGGTAAACCGGAATATCCTTTAGATTACCAATTGCTTATTGCCCTGTAGTGTTGGGCGATACGTATCGATATTTTACTGTATCGATTCTTTTCGTTACGATATTCGATATTTTGTATCGATACTTTACTTACCGATACCAAGATGTATCGATACTTAATGGCGTGTATCGGTGGTCGAGTATCGAAATAATAAAATAAAATTTGCTTGCTTCTTTTCCGAAGCTTATGTTTGGATTTCGCATCACACTACATTTCTGTATGTGGCAGTATTTCCAATGGTGTTCCACCAAAAAATCCGAATTTTTCGCAAAAAAGCAACAAAAAATTCGAAAAAATCTGACGCATCCGTAAAAATATCCGAAAAAAATCCTCCTGATTATCGAACCATAAAATTAACTCCGCAGACAAAAATAAAAACTCTTTATCTGTATTTTAGGGTGGACAAAAAATTGACAAGCTTCGTCGGGTTGTCGACTGTGCTTTCACCTAACATTAGTTACATAGTGTTGGGCGATACTTCGTAAAGTATCGATTCTCTGGATCGTATTATGTATATCGAAACCTACTATCTATTTCAGAAAAACAACGAAAACATTGATCGACAACAAACTCTAGAATAACCAGAAGTATTGAATACTTTGGATAGTCGAAATGACCATTATCCCGTCTTTCAAGTTTATTCAAACAAGAATGAAATGTAAAGATAAATATATATAAATTTCCAACCAAGCTCTAAGCACCAGACACGTGAATTCAGAAAACTCAAATCGTTCCGTTATTTTGTTCTAAACAATGAATATGAAAAAGGACCAAAAGCGGTTACAAGTTACAACATTTTTATGGCTTCGCCACATCTGGGATTCCATTTCACAGGCAACAGGCAGTATTATTTGAATAAGTAGATGTAATGAATACCTACTTGGACTATTTGGATAGCAAATTCTAACAACTGAACTGCTTGATATCTATTGCCTAAGTTGATGAATCGAATTATTAAAGATTTCTTGTAGAAATCTCTCAAAAGTACGAGTCGTTTGAAAAACTCGAAAAGCCCTTGAAAAACACATTCAAGAACGAAACGCAAAATAAACACAAAAATATCCAAATCTGACATAAATTCGTCTAACAAAAAATTTCAATCAAAAATATGCATTTCATTAATCTACTGTGATCTTCCATATCTGGGTTTGAATAAAACAATGCGGGTTGATTTCATATTGGAGTATTAATTCATTTTTCATACAAATCATAACAATAAAGTTGAATTCATAACTTCAGAAAGACTCGAAATAAATGAGCAATCTAATATGAATATGAATAGATATTTCAGATCGTTTCAACAAATTGTTCGTGTTGCGATCTTTTTAGGGAATTATCAAAATGAAAAGGAGATTGTTATTAATGAGAAGGAACTCCAATTCTATAACAGAAAGATGAGTATTTTGTTTGTATTTCTTTATATTCGGGGACGAGACCGACAAACGACCATAATTTTACGACAGTCATAAACTTCCTCGGAAATTCTCCCCTACACAACTTCAGGATAGTTTTGATAAACCGAAAATATAACAAAACAAAACATAATTCATGGAAGTCCCAAAATTTGTTTTTTTACAGCACGAAAGTATCCGATATTTAATGTATCGATATTTGATGTATCGATACTTTCGAAGCGATACAATTTCAGTATCGATACTACTTGATTCGATATAATACGATCCAGAGTATCGATACTTTACGGAGTATCGCCCAACACTATTGCCCTGTGGTACATGGCAACGCCTAATGCATATAGGCAGGGCCGTATCTAGGTACTATTGCGCCTGTGGCAATATATTAGACAGCGCCCCCCCATTTGCGTAGATTTTTTTCATCCATCATATTTTCTTATAGTATTTTTTTTCATAATGCTAGTCATATATTTCCGTAAGAGTCTCAAAATAATACACATTTTTATGGGAATTTTTTTTCATTAAAAACATTGAAATACACATTTCAAATGAAATGCATGAAATAATCATATTTATGTAATGAATACGAACAATTATCTTAAAAAATATAAATTCTTCAACTTAAAATTTGAAAATACATACTGCAACGTAAAATAAAAATTTTTTGGTGAGTTGACTAGAAAACAATAATCGATAATCACAATCTCTGCAAAAAAAATTACGAAAAGCACTGCCGTGAAGGCAGGAGCTTTTGAGCGCTCGTACATGCACCTTTTAGGTAGATTCGCATTTTCCAGTTTTAGAAATCAATCGAAGGAATTTTTGACATCTGTCAAAAAAATTCTGAAACTTTTGCACGTAGTTTGAATACATTATTCCCCAGCTAGGTCATAATTTCATTCCAATCCGATCAGTAGTTTCGAAACTATCAGGAAAAAAATATTTTGAACGGCCATATTTACGGAACCCCTTGTCTTATTTTGCTAATTGATTAACGTGACCGCGATATTCGCGATCCAAATCCACCCTGAAAATTTCAAGTTCCTAGGCCTTTCCGTTCGAAAGTTACAATTTTCTATGATTTCTATGGTTCTGGTCATGCGATCTGGACAAAATATTGCTTCAATATATCATTCTCGATTAAAATACAAAATTTCATCTCGATCGAATCCGTAGTTTCGAATTTATCGAGAAAACAAAATTTCAAACGACCGTATTTACGGAACCCCTTGTATAATGTTGCTTATAGATGAACGTGATCACGACATTCGAGATCCACACCTATCCTGAAAATTTCAAGTTCCTAGGCCTTTTCCTTCGGAAGTTATAATTTTCTATGGTTTCTATGGTTCTGGTCATGCAATCTGGACAAAATGTTGGTTTAATATGTCATTCTCGTTTAAAATACAAAATTTTATCTCGATCGAATCCGTAGTTTCGAAATTATCGAGAAAACAAAATTTCAAACAACCGTATTTACGGAACCCCTAGTATAATTCTGCTCATTGATGAAGGTGAACGCCACATTTCAGATCTACACCTATCCTGAAAATTTCAAGTCCATAGGCCTTTCCGTTCGAAAGTTATGATTTTCTATGGTTTCTATAGTTCTGATCATGCGATCCAGAGAAATGTAGCTTGAATATATCATTCTCCATAAGAATACGAAATTTCGTCACGATCGAATCTCTAGTTTGGAAATTATCAAGAAAACTAAATTTCAAACGACCATATTTACGGAACACCTAGTATAATTTTGCTCATAGATGAAAGTGATCACGACAATCGAGATCCACACCTATCCTGAAATTTTCAAGTCCCTAGGCGTTTCCGTTCAAAAGTTAAAATTTTCTATGGTTTCTATGGTTCTGGTCATGCGATCTGGACAAAATTTCACATGTAGCTTGAACACCTCATTTTCCATTTGAGTGCAAAATTTCATCTCGATCAAATTCGTAGTTTTCAAGTAATCAGGGAAACAAAACTTTGAACGGCCATATTTACGGAACCCCTGGTGGAATTTGGCCCATTAACGAACTCAACCGAGGCATTCGGGAACTGAACCCACACTGAAAATTTCGAGTCTCTAGGTTGTTCCGTTCGAGAGTTATCGTGCTTACGGACGGACGGACGGACGGACAGACTCGAATTTTCCGACGGATTCGTCATCAGTGAGTCGAACATAGTCGATTGAGACCATTTTCGGCTCAAAATTCGAAAAATACAGACATCGTGACGAAATGATATAGCCCTCGTGTAAGTAGTACGAGCGCTCAAAAACGGCAAACTTAGCATACAAATACTATTTTATAACCATTTGAAACACGTACTAATAGTTTCGTACAGAGCCCGATGTTACAATATTCAAGAGGTTAAGTATAAAAAAATCACTAGAATAATCTTTGCTAGATGAGATTGAAGATTCAATGGAAACTATGAAAAGAAACACTAAAATTTGAGTATTATTAGATTTCAAAAAAAGACGCTCTGAGAAGTGAGAACTCAAGTTTGAAAATCCATATTTTCTGCAGTGAACCGAACATATTTCTTCTTGAACTGAAAGGAACAATATTATTATGTTAAAATACGAATAATGCAATATATCCGATGCCAGAATAGTGTCATAAAAAATAACAAATACTTAGTACAACTCACCTTTAATAGCACAATTTATAATGCTCGAATCCAAAAGCACAATGGCACAAAAAAGTCAGAATATAAAAAAAAACTCAAACTTTATAACACTTCAAATCTGGATACAAACTAAACGAACATTGAAATTTAAATTTTTTGCTCTTCCCTTAAAAATTGAAAGAAATCAATATTTATGTAGTATAGAATAAGATTCCTCAATTTTTCTTCCACTTCTTGAGCTCAAAATTCTGATTGGTGAATTTTTGGCAATACAAATCGTTTTTAAAATACCACAAATGTGGCCTAAAAATCTAAACAAATCGATCATTATAAACCATCATCATCAAAGAAGCCGCCCTTCAAATCAAGCTCGATGCGATAAGGAATGTAGTGTAAGCAACTCATAAAAGGGCTGTGCTTGGAATCGCATGACGATATTGCCGATTGTAATATGCGGCATCTCAAAAATTTTTTATAACAATTTGACCATATATCTCGTATTTCTGACCTTATTGCATTCTCATTCTCTACTTTGAATGTCAATGTTTCGAAATATTGTGATCGAATTACTCACTTACGTAACCGTGTTGTAATCTTTCGAATTATTTTTTTTCGCTTGGCGCTTCTATTTTTTTATTCTTGATATTTTTTGGCGCCCCTTCGGACCTTGCACCCGTGGCAAGTGCCACCTTGCCACTCTCTAGATACGGCCCTGCATATAGGTGAAACTCTCTATTAGTAGGGTTCAAACGGAGCTCTATCGTGTCACCCCGTGTGAACTTTATTGCTAAAATGTATGGACCTCTTAGTATCATTCCCTACATCATAACAATGCAAAATCACTTGGTCGTCAAAAAATCGTCCTGTGCAGGAAGTGGTGGGGGTCATTTTTCAAAAAATTGACAAAATTTTTTTTTCGTTTATAATTATCTACATCCAGTGACTTATATTCAAACAAATTTTCATCGAAATATACGATTCAGGAATATTTTATTTTAATTATCAAAGAAGTCGGATACAATGCTCTTATATGGAGTTCCTTAAGATAAAATCGCTTGCCCTGCAAAGGCATATTCACCATTATGTTCCGTTCCATTTTACTCGGAAACTGTCGCGAAAATCAAAAAAATGCTTCATATAAAGGGTCTTCTTCATAAACCGACGATTCAGATGGTTTTTTCCAAATTTCAATTGGCCTGATAATTTCCTCAAAAAATAGGAAAATCTGCTATTACCTCCGGTTAGCCGCGACTGACCGTGGAGACGCGAGGAAGGCTCACTTTGATGAATAAACGCTTGTCGGGGCAGAAATAAACGACCTTATGGATCGAGCGTTCATAGGGTCGTTTTTCGGTTGGACCAGGCCATATTTTCATTGTTCGTGCATTCTGATGATGAATTATAATGTTTCATTTGATTTCTTTCAACTTGTGGATTAAAAAACAAATAGGGACAAACATATATTTGTTAATTTACAATTACTTATTGAGTTCAGTTTGGTATTTACATTCGTCCTGAAATTATCGCTCATTTGCATTTGTACTCAGAAGATTTACGCAACTCCGGAATCTGCAAAGGGGCACAGTTGTTATCTATGCTTTCTAGTTTCAAAATATATCTTACATTCCATTATAAATCCGATTCAAATCCGATTATCAAATCCGATCACTGTCAGATGAAGAATATTCAACAGGATGGAATTTGGAAAATTTTGAGTTACTTTTATTGCCACATGCTTTATGGGCCATACATTTGCGAGAGCCAATACAAGGAATTTTTTTTTCTCACAGGAACACATAGGTCCCGGTGGAATCTGGAATAAAAATGCCCATGTTATAAATAATAGATATTTATCAGATATTCGATATAAGGATGTTTCATGAGTGGTTGGCCGTAGCCTAGTGGTCAATGCAGGTCATCCAGACCTTTCAGAAAAGTTGCTTGTTTTTTATCCCAAGGCTCTTAGTTTAGGAGATACAGGGTGATTTATGGATTTTGGCCTGAATTTACGATAGGCATAATTCTGGAATCTGAGGTCCGTTTTTTTTAAATTTCAAGGGGTTGTTCATTTCAGAAAGTCCTTTCGAGTGGCTCACGCAATATACATATTTTCAGGACATTACTCAGAATATCGTGGTTTATCTTTCAAGCCTCAAAATCTATATTTTCTACATCACTCAGAGAAATTTCGTTATTGCCATGAAAAAATACATAACTCAATCTAAGGAGTTAAATTTTCACTTTGCATAGCCCACTTGTTACAAGCGAGTAGCGAATAAACGAATTCATGTTTTATGTAATTTTTTTGAAATATTTCTTGTATTTTGCTGAGATTTTGAACCTCAAAGCTTAAGAGCGTTATAACTCATGAAGTGAACGATTTTTGAAATGTAATCCGTGAATGTATTCGTTCGACAACACAAATTACTAGATATTAATATTTTTTATTTTTACAAAGTTAGAATTTTGAATTAAAATTGGAGTAACTTCAAATTTGACAGCTATGTTTAGAGAATGTGTAAAGAAAGCGATATTTGGCGAATTTCATGAGGAATACAAGTCAATATCTTTTTTTTTCAAAGCAAATGCAATCCTTGATTATGTTTCTAGTGGGTTTACGCCATTTGTCCCTAAATTTTATATTTAGTTTCGAAAGAATTCAAAGCTTGATTATGCATACTTGTAATTATGTAATTACTTCTATAAGTAGCGTGTTAAAACACTCAGTGGGTGCTTAGGGTTTAGAATACAAGGGATTTGAACACAAAGTTATAGAAAAAATATTAATATCTAGTTATTTGTGTTGTGGAACGAATACATTCACGGATTACATTTCAAAAATCGTTCACTTCATGAGTTATAACGCTCTTAAGCTTTGAGGTTCAAAATCTCAGCAAAATACAAGAAATATTTCAAAAAAACTACATAAAACATGAATTCGTTCATTCGCTACTCGCTTGTAACAAGTGGGCTATTCAAAGTGAAAATTTAACTCCTTAGATTGAGTTATGTATTTTTTCATGGCAATAACGAAATTTCTTTAAGTGATGTAGAAAATATAGATTTTGGGGCTTGAAAGATAAACCACGATATTCTGAGTAATGTCCTGAAAATATTGATATTGCGTGAGCCACTCGAAAGGACTTTCTGAAATGAACAACCCCTTGAAATTTAAAAAAAAAACGGACCTCAGATTCCAGAATTATGCCTATCGTAAATTCAGGCCAAAATCCATAAATCACCCTGTATCTCCTAAACTAAGAGCCTTGGGATACAAAACAAGCAACTTTTCTGAAAGGTCTGGATGACCTGCATTGACCACTAGGCTACGGCCAACCACTCATGAAACATCCTGTATATCGAATATCTGATAAATATCTATTATTTATAACATGGGCATTTTTATTCCAGATTGCACCGGGACCTGTGTTCCTGTGAGAAAAAAAAATTCCTTGTATTGGCTCTCGAAAATGTATGGCCCATAAAGCATGTGGCAATAAAAGTAACACAAAATTTTCCAAATTCCATCCTGTTGAATATTCTTCATCTGACAGTGATCGGATTTGATAATCGGATTTGAATCGGATTTATAATGGAATGTAAGATATATTTTGAAACTAGAAAGCATAGAACAACTGTGTCCCCCTGCAGATTCCGGAGTTGCGTAAATCTTTTAAGTACAAATGCAAATGAGCGATAATTTCAGGACGAATGTAAATACCAAACTGAACTCAATAAGTGATTGTAAATTAACAAATAGATGTTTGTCCCTATTTGTTTTTTAATCCACAAGTTGAAAGAAATCAAATCAAACATTCTAATTCATCATCAGAATGCACGAACAATGAAAATATGGCCTGGTCCAACCGAAAAACGACCCTATGAACGCTCGATCCATAAGGTCGTTTATTTCTGCCCCGACAAGCGTTTATTCATCAAAGTGAGCCTTCCTCGCGTCTCCACGGTCAGTCGCGGCTAACCGGAGGTAATAGCAGATTTTCCTATTTTTTGAGGAAATTATCAGGGCAATTGAAATTTGGAAAAAACCATCTGAATCGTCGGTTTATGAGAAAGACCCCTTATATAAAGCATTTTTTTGATTTTCGCGACAGTTTCCGAGTAAAATGGAACGGAACATAATGGTGAATATGCCTTTGCAGGGCAAGCGATTTTATCTTAAGGAACTCCATATAAGCGCATTGTATCCGACTTCTTTGATAATTAAAATAAAATATTTTTGAATCGTATATTTCGATGAAAATTTGTTTGAATATAAGTCACTAGATGTAGATAATTATGAACGAAAAAAAAAATTTTGTCAATTTTTGGAAAAATGCCCCCCACCACTTCCTGCACAGGACGATTTTTTGACGACCAAGTGATTTTGCATTGTTATGATGTAGGGAATGATACCAAGAGGTCCATACATTTTAGCAATGAAGTTCACACGAAAATCTGTTTTAGAGCTCTTTTCATGCCTCGCGAACTCTACTATATCTTTTCGCACACCCAGAAGAGTTGTGACGGATATTTGTCGATTGGCTTCACAAATTATTATATGGCCGGAAGGTGAAGAAGTCAATTCAATCTGGAATGGCTTCAGAAGTAAATGGCCAATAAGCCAAATTCTAGGTGCGATAGACGGATGTCACATTGAAATTAGAAAACCTTCCGAAGATGGCGATTCATTCATGAATAGACATCGTAAGTATTCTATACAGTTACAGTTAAAATCATTACCTCGAAAGGTTATGGTATTGCATATTTCATTCTACTTGTAGGGCGTCTGTGACCACCGGTGTCGATTCAATCATGTGTATTTGGGTAATTTTGGGGATCAGTGCATGATCAAAGAGTTTTCAGACTTTCTGAAGTAAATGGCTTTTTATTGAATCCAGAGAGGTATTTGCCACAGAATTCAAATTTTATAGGAGTCAGTGCCTAAAATATTCATGAACACGTAATGGTTCCCTACAGGGATAATGGGCATTTAACTTCACAGCAAATCTACTTCAACCAGCATATTTCGTCTATTAGAACCATCATTGAAAGAACTCTCGGATTGTTGAAAAATAGATTTCAGAGTTTACTCTATTGCTGTCCACTAACAGATATCCAATTTATTCCAAAATTTATCATGGCTTGATGTGTTACTCAAAATATTTTTGAAATGAGAGGTGATTTTATAGATCTAGAATTAAATAATCCAGAACATCATACAGATGAAAGTAATGTTGAACGAAATATACAGAATAATCTACATACAGCTAATGGGATAAACGAAAGGCTTCAAATAACCCGAGATATCAGGCCATTATTGTATTAATTTGTTTACTAGGTTTTTTTTCAAAAAATTCTTATATGAAAATGATTCAAATCAAAATTTTTACGTAACCTCACTTTTATGACGTACAGGCGCTCACACATCCTTTTTATGACAGAAGCCAACAGTAGATTTTAGCCTCGCTCAAGGTACATTGACAGATGGCGGGAAAACGATGCCAGTAAAAAACTGTAATTTCGGAATGCGAAGTAGCCAATAGCAGATTTTTAGCCTCGCACAGGGTACATTGACAGATGGCGGGAAAACGATGCCAGTAAAATTCAGTAATTTCGGAACGGGTCGGATTACTGGCCAGTACTGGTTGGGAATTTCGGAACGCGACTTGTATTCACTGTTGAGAAGAATCACGGATTTGGCGACATCTACTTCTAATCGTTTGAAATACTCGAGAGGTGAACAACAAACTAACGTGTGTGTTTTATATGGGTCAAGTGTGAAAAATTCTTTCGAACGAAAAGACCTAGAGACTTGTTATCCCCAAGGTAAGTAAGGATCTCGAAGGTCGAGGTCGCGTTTATCAATGAGCAAAATTAGACTAGAGGTTTCGTAAATATGGCCATCCAAAATATTTTTTTCCTGATCATTCCGAAACTACTGATTCGAACCTGTTCAAACATAACAAAAAATAAATTCAAACGAAACAAATAATGAATACAATTTGAATGCATAAAATAAGATAATGTGATATTATTTATAATTTAATATAAGAATTTTAACGTCTGTGAATATAATTACAAGTATTTTCGTGGCATTGCAGACAGCAAGAGGTTGAATGAATTCCGGAAGAAATTCTTCCCTAGGCAGGGGTTTTGAACCCTCGACTCCAAATTGCCGGTCTGGCGTTGGTTGAAATACTCGATAATTCTGGTAGCTTAGATGGAAAAGCGCCAGACCGGCAATTTGGAGTCGTGGGTTCAAATCCCGCCTGGGGAAGAGTGTTTTCCGGAATTCATTCAACATATTTCTGTCTGCAATGCCACGAAAATACTTGTAATTATATTCACAGACGTTGAAATTCTTATATTAAATTTAAATTGGCTCAAAAATAGGGACCTTTACACTTACGCTCCAGTCGCGCGCGATAGTCGCGCGCGAAAATCGCGAGTGATTTTCGCGCGCGACTGGAGCGTGTAAAAAATTGCCTTCACACTACGCCGTCGCGCGCGAATTTGGTCGAGCCATTCCAGTCGCGCGCGACTGGAGCGTGTGAAAAATTGCGTTCACACTACGCCACCTTTTCAGAAGAAGCTTTAAAACACATCGTTAACATCATGTGTCAATTTTCAGTGATTGACACTGTAAAATCTATTGTTGACACCACCTGATACAGTTATTGACATACTGTTGTCTCTCATATTTTCAATCAGCTGAACAAGGATGTGGATAGGTATAATATATAGTAATGGATCGTTCATTATAAGATTTATTTATTAGTTTTGCATTGAAAAATATTCGAAATGGAAACCTTCTCTATGAAGACATATTTCAATAAACATTAAACATGGAATTTTCATGCACAGGAAATGCATTTAATTATTCAATACCATTTAAATCCAAATTCTTTTTGCAAATAGGACACAAGCCCTGGCAGTTGGTTCTCCAGTAGCCGTAAGCACGATAACTTTCGAACGGAACGACCTAGAGACTTTAAATTTTCAGTGTGGGTTCAGTTTCCGACTGCCGTAATTGAGTTGGTTAATGAGCAGAATTCCTTTAGGGGTTCCGTAAATATGGCCGTTCAAAATTTTGATCTCCTGATTACTTCTAAACTACTGATTCGATCGAGATGAAATTTCGAACCCAGATGGTGCGAATGACGTGTTCAAGTTACATGCAAAATTTGTCCAAATCGCATGACCAGAAGAAAATAATAACTTTCGAACGGAGGGGCTTAGGGACTAGACATTTTCAGGATCGAATATCGCGGTCACGTTTATCAATGAACAAAATTATCAATGACCAAAAGTGGATGTTCAAAGAAATTTTTTTTAGGAAGATTCTACCTACTAGGTGGATGAGCGAGCGCTCAAAAGCTCCTGACTACACGTCAGTGCTTTTCATTTTTTCAACAAGTTTTTCACTCAACCAAAAAATTATTGTAGAACGAGGAACGCCATAGGTTTGGGAGGCAAGTTTTCTGGACATTCCTTCTGATTTTACTGCTGATAAGGCAGAAATAATAGCATACTCCGTGTAATTTTTCTCATAATTGCTTCCTTCTTTTGCTTTTGCCATGTTGTAGAAAATGAAGCGTGGAAAATCGATTCAGGGGGTAGGGACAAGAAGTAGGAACTAGTTGAACTTGCAATATAGTTATTGACACGTGGAAATTCACAGAGATTGACACTGGTGTCAACAACTATCTAGAACAAAATTAGATAAAGTTCAATCATTTTTGAGCGCTCGTACTACTTACACGAGGGCTATATCATTTCGTCACGATGTCTGTATTTTTCGAATTTTGAGCCGAAAATGGTCTCAATCGACTATGTTCGACTCACTGATGACGAATCCGTCGGAAAATTCGAGTCTGTCCATCCGTCCGTCCGTCCGTCCGGCCGTCCGGCCGTCCGTCCGGCCGTATACACGATAACTCTCGAACGGAATGTCCTAGAAACTTGAAATTTTCAGGGTAGGTTCAGTTCCCGAATGGCTCGGTTAAGTTCGTTAATGGGCCAAATTCCACCAGGGGTTCCGTAAATATGGCCGTTCAAAGTTTTGTTTCCCTGATTACTTGAAAACTACAGATTTGATCGAGATGAAATTTTGCACTCAAATGGAAAATGAGGTGTTCAAGCTACATGTGAAATTTTGTCCAGATCGCATGACCAGAACCATAGAAACCATAGAAAATTGTAACTTTTGAACGGAAAGGCCTAGGGACTTGAAATTTTCAGGGTGGGTTTGGATCGCAAATTTCACGGTCATGTTCATCAATGAGCAAAATTGGACTAGGGGTTCCGTAAATATGACCGTTCAAAATATTTTTTTCGTGATAGTTTCGAAACTACCGATCGGATTGGAATGAAATTATGCACCTAGCTCAGGAATAATGTATTCAAACTACGTGCAAAATTTTGTCCAGATCGCATCACCAAGACCATAGATACCGTGGAAAATTCTAGCGAATTATCGGAAAAAAATTGATCAGCTGAAGCACTGACATGAAGTCTGGAGTTTCGCCTAAGTTTCAGAATTTTTTTGACAGCAGTCAAAAATTCCTTCAATTGATTTCTAAAACTGGAAAATGCGAATCTACCTACAAGGTGCATGTACGAGCGCTCAAAAGCTCCTGCCTTCACGGCAGTGCTTTTCGTAATTTTTCAGTATTCATTGAGAAATTGAGGCCTGAATAGTAGGCAATACGGACTAATTTTGCAAAATTTTAATACGACAGTTATTGACATAGTATGTCAATCACTATTCATCCACATATTTTCAAAGGCAATTATTGACACCCACAAAAAAACGCGAAACCTTCAACCAAATAGATTTTAAGTTATGAAAAAGTATTTATTGAAGAGTTTCAATAATTCAAACAAAAATGATGCTTCATACAAAAATTAGAACAATTAAAAAAATTTTATGAACTTGAGTTAAGTACCTTGAGAAAATGGCAGTATTTTTCTAATTGCAATGATCGTCAGCACGCTGCACATTGATAAATATATGGTGAATTAGGAATGCAAACCTAACCCAAATTAATGCTAACAGTCCAAACTTGAAAAATTGAAATATTTTTTTCAAAGCTCCATGTTTTTAAGGCCTCCATCCCATTCTTATAATTCAAATATGAAAATGAGGGTGTCAATCACTGATAGGGTGTCAACAACTGTACCTTTTACCCTACATTGAATTCCGGGAGAAAGGCTTTCCCAATATGAGGTTGAAACACTCGATATCCCAGAAGAGCGCCAGACCGGCAATTTGGAGTCGTGGGTTCAAATCCCGCCTGGGGAAGAATTTTTTACGGAATTCATTCAACACCTTTCTGTCTGCAATGCCACGAAAATACTTGTAATTATTTATAATATACTAGCTAATGCCCGGCATGCGTTGCAAAGCTTCTTTAAATTTTTTGCGTGAAAAGTTTGGAGTAGCTAACACTTTCCCTTTCGTCGGTTCTTCTGTCAGTCTGTCCGTATCTTCCCATCCGTCAATGCGTTACTCCTTTCATTCCTCCATCCATCCTTACGGGACAAAGGACAAATCAACCGACAGACAAATTTGATCAGATTTTTTTCAGCCAGAAATCACAGAGAAGAAATCACCAAAATTCACAATCGGTTGGAGGAAACTCAAAGAGGACAACCGAACAAACCAAAATTCCTTTTTGAGCGCTCGTACAACTTACACGAGGGCTATATCATTTCGTCACGATGTCTGTATTCTTCGAATTTTGAGCGGAAAATGGTCTCAAACGACTATGTTCGACTCACTGATGACGAATCCGTCGGAAAATTCGAGTCTGTCCGTCCGTCCGTCCGTATACACGATAACTCTCGAACGGAATGTCCTAGAAACTTGAAATTTTCAGGGTAGGTTCGAATCTCGAATGCCGAGGTTGAGTTCGTTATTGGGCAAAATCCGCCTTAAGGTTCCGGAAATATGGCCGCTCGAAATTTTGTTTTCTTGATTACTTTGAAACTACAGATTCGATCGAGATGAAATTTTGCACTCTTATGGAAAATGAGGTGTTCAAGCTACATGCAAAATTTTGTTCAGCTCGCATCACCAAAACTAAAGAAACCATAGAAAATTGTAACTTTTGAACGGAAACGCCTAGGGACTTGAAAATTTCAGGATAGGTGTGGATCTCGATTGTCGTGATCACTTTCATCTATGAGTAAAATTATACTAGGTGTTCCGTAAATATGGTCGTTTGAAATTTAGTTTTCTTGATAATTTCCAAACTAGAGATTCGATCGTGACGAAATTTCGTATTCTTATGGAGAATGATATATTCAAGCTACATTTCTCTAGATCGCATGATCAGAACTATAGAAAGCATAGAAAATCATAACTTTCGAACGGAAAGGCCTAGGGACTTGAAATTTTCAGGATAGGTGTAGATCTGAAATGTGGCGTTCACCTTCATCAATGAGCAGAATTATACTAGGGGTTCCGTAAATACGGTCGTTTGAAATTTTGTTTTCTCGATAATTTCGAAACTACGGATTCGATCGAGATAAAATTTTGTATTTTAAACGAGAATGACATATTAAACCAACATTTTGTCCAGATTGCATGACCAGAACCATAGAAACCATAGAAAATTATAACTTCCGAAGGAAAAGGCCTAGGAACTTGAAATTTTCATGGTAGGTTTGGATCGCGAATTTCACGGTCACGTTCATCAATGAGCAAAATTAGACTAGGGGTTCCGTAAATATGGTCGTTCAAAATATTCTGTTCCTGATAATTTCCAAACGACCGATTTGATTGGAATGAAATTCTGCACCTAGCTGAGGAATAATGTATTCAAACTACGTGCGAAATTTTGTCCAGATCGCATCATCAAGACCATAGATACCGTAGAAAATTCTAGCGAATTATCGAAAAAAAATTGATCAGCTGAAGCACTGACATGAAGTCTGGATTATCGCCTTAGTTTGAAAATTTGTTTTACAGCTGTCAAAAATTTCCTCAATTGGTTTCCAAAACTGGAAAATGCGAATCTACCTACAAGGTGCATGTACGAGCGCTCAAAAGCTCCTGCCTTCACGGCAGTGCTTTTCTTAATTTTTAATATATTGGGCGCATTATCAAGACCATAGAAAACGTAGAAGATTCTAGCAAATTATCGAATACAAAAATCCTCATATTCCCGTAACAGCTTATTCGGCATAATTGACAAAATCTGCTGTAATTTTTTCGACACCTGTCAAAAAAAATTTACAATAGAAGGTGGATCAGCGAGCGCTCAGAAGCTCCTGACTACACGTCAATGCTTTTTATAATTTTTTGATTCCTCGATTGTTCTTACTTTATATGGTCGACTCATAACTGATTTCCTCACAATTATATTGCAGTTTATATGAAACACATTGAATTATCCAACCAACATGCAAATTGCGTGACGGGAATGATACGAAAACCCGAAAACATGGGGTGTGTTTCACCTATGACGAATACAAAAATCACAGTTCGCAAAACCCAGGGCGGCAAAGTGTATAAAGGAAAAAAATGAATAAACAGAATCGGACTGACGGAGATAATAAACTCATAAACCCTAAAAGGGTACGATCTTACTGCGTGCCGATTTCAAAGAAAAATAGAATGAGATTATTGGTTCATTCTTATGGAAAAACTTTCGTTCTTCGTCTTGGCGAGAAATAGGTACTGATAAATAATTATGATCGCTCTGGTATCTTTATATATTATTTGATCATAAGATCATAGCATTGCACTGGCGCAGCCAGGGGGGGGGGGGGGCTTTGGGGCTGCAGCCTCCCCCAAAGACACAAATTCTTTGATTGAATTCAAAAAATTAATAAAATTATATAAAACCGATTTATAAATTGCTAACGATAGTCATTTAACAAAACCAGTACACGAATGGGTGAATTTTTGATGAAGATTTGTAAAATTTGGGCGAGACCGGTCAAAATTTATATTGTCCTGGTTTCAGGTTAGAAAAAATGGTCACCTTACTCTGGATAGATCTCTTCGTTAGGAGCCATATGCATGCGATGTTTGTTTTCTCGGCATTCATTTATTGCAAATTTGTATTCTCTTTCAACTTTTATTAGGAGATTTTTCCTAAACGGTATATTGTTGAAGTTCAAACTGAGGAGATGAAAAATCACCGATTGAAAAGGATCACAAACTCACCGATAAAATAAATTGATCCGAATTGTTCACAGAAATGGTTCGAAATGGTCACCACACCATTTGTTTGATGTGCACAAAGTCTTGCCTGGTGTAATTTCGAATGGTCACCAATACTCTTATTTTTTCAAATGACCCATGAAGAAAAAAATCACAGCGGTTTAGATCGGAAAACTTAGTCATCATACGCATCATATGAATTAATTTCCGTATACTGACCTCACACAGCTGGAAATATCTGAGAATTTAAATATCAATACGAACCTAATGAAGATCCGTGCTAGGAAATTCTCATATTTGCGGATAACTTTGATATGAACGAGTTTTGGTATATGGACTCATTTTGACGAGTTCTTTTGCTGGTCAAAAAAAGCCTCACCTTCAAAAGGTATATTATGATTTCGAATTCAATATTGACGACGTATTAGATATATTAGGAACATCTGAAAGACGGCTGCATATTTGATATTATCAAAGAGGTCTAACCTCGTAAGGGAACGAGAACAAAATCAATCGATTATAGACAATTTGAAAATTAAATATTGAGAAATTATGAATTCTTAAATTGGATTGTTCATTGATTCTTTGTTTTATTATTCCTTCCTTTTTGAGCGCTCGTACTACTTACACGAGGGCTCTATCATTTCGTCACGATGTCTGTATTTTTCGAATTTTGAGCCGAAAATGATCTCAATCGACTATGTTCGACTCACTGATGACGAATCCTTCGAAAAATTCGAGTCTGTCCGTCCGGCCGGCCGTATACACGATAACTATCGAACGGAATGTCCTAGAAACTTGAAATTTCACGATAGGTTTGGATCTTCAATGTTGCGGTCACTTTCATCAATGAGCAGAATTTGACAAGGGGTTCCTCAAATATGGCCGTTTGAAATTCAATTTTCTTGATTATTTCAAAACTATGGATTTGATCGTGATAAAATTCTGTATTTAAATTGAGAATGATATATTGGAGCTACATTTCTCCAGATCGCATGATCAGAACCATAGAAACTATAGAGAATCATAACTTTCGAACGGAAAGACCCAGGGACTGGAAATTTTCAGAATAGGTTTGGATCGCAAATTTCGCGGTCACGCGATGAGCAAAATTAGACTAGGGGTTCCGTCAATATAGCCGTTTAAACAATTTTTTTCCTAATAATTTCGAAACAACTTATTGGATTGGAATGAAATTCCGCACATACATGAAGAATAATGTATTCAAACTACGTGGAAAATTTTGTCCAGATCGCAAGACCATAGATACCGTAGAAAATTCTAGCGAATTATCGAAAAAAAATTGGTCACCAATTTTCTTCGACAGCTGTCAAAATCTTTCCAATTGTTTCCTAAAACTGAAGAATGCGAATCTACCTAAAAGGTGGATGAACGAGCGCTCAAAAGCTCCTGACTTAACGGCAGTGCTTTTCGTCATTTCTGAATTTTTTCCCATCTTTCGTATATTTCTAGTTTCATTATAAATTGTTCAGTTCAGCCCCCCCAAAACAAAATCCTAGCTGCGCCACTGTAGCATTGTACGAAGACAGATAAAGCGTTGTCGAAAACAAACGGATGTCGTTCGCACGGATGAATTAAATGTACTTATGAGTCGTTCGCCGGGAAAGAATTCGTGCGAATTCTCCTTACAAAAACCACGCCCGGATTACCCCCATGGGACCAACCTAGGCCATGACCTAGGACGCAAGCCAAGAGAGGCGCAAATATATTCCTGAGCATTAACCTTTATCTTCAGAATTCAGGACTTTTTTAGATTCTCGATTTTTCATTAATTTTAAGAATTCTAAATTCCTCAAATTTTTGTTCCTCGACCTATTCCAATCATTGTTTTTGGTTGGAAATCATATACCAAAAATAATGTTTATAGGTATAACAATCAACACAACAACAAGGAGGGAGGCCACTGCAATAAAAATTAAATATAATGTACCCTACTTATGTTCAACGCTCTAGGCAACATTACACGATATAATAAGAACTGTCCATTCGTTCACCTGCCTCGATTTTTCCTACCACTATTCGACTCTTCCGAAGTACAACGCAAACGACCCATTGCAAAAAATGTCTCTAACAGGTGGTACCGAATACCTTTACCCAGGATAACCAGTTGCAGTTCACTTTAAAACCCCATGGTATTTCATACCAACCAAGGTCCCTCACTTGTTAACTTACCCATTGCCAGCTAATCGAAGTAAAGGAAGAAACGTGAAAGAGATAGATGCAGACCAAGCATCAACGGTCCACTAAATGGGCAAATGCCGCTACTCTGGCCGAGTATGTAGCTGGCAAGTTTGTGGTACTCAGAGTGAGTGAATTCTTGTAGTGAAAGAAATAATAGATAGGATATTTGAAACGAAAATATCGAGTGAAGTGAATGAGTGACTATTTTGTGTACAATTTAACTCTGTGAGCTTTTTAGTTCGAATAGTGCTACGGTTACTTTAAAGGTTGATCTTCAATTAGTGGAGGAATTATCAGAAGAAAAGTAGATTCAGGTTTGTAATGAAGACACGCTGCACTTACAATACGTTAGAAAAGTTTGACGATACATATTTCCGAAACTGAATATTTAAAAATTGCTCTTTTCATAAATGTAGGTAACCAAATTATTAATATAAATAATAAATATTTGAAACACTCGAATCATATCGAACAGTAATCTGCTCGTCATTCCTTAGAAAAAAAATTATATTCATAGATAATCCAAAACACGTAGGTAGATACCTACATCTATAATCGTCTATGGAATTTTACACACCACATTATTTTCTAGCACAAAACATTTAACTTTGAATATTTTCGGAATATTAATTGAATCTAATTTTTTTCCATTTCTTACAAAAATGAGCGAGAATTTAAATTGATTAGATTATGACAGTGGCGTAGTGGTTAACGCGTTCGACTCGTGACCAGGAGGTCTCGAGTTAGAACATTCCGGTCAGAAATTTTCTGACCTGGAGTACTGTTCCGCCATTTACTGTGCTGTTCCTGAGGAGGCCGTAAGGATACAGTAACAAAGCCTTACACAGAACACAACAATACCCACAAACTTGAAAAATAATATTCTAAATCAACCTTACTGTTTCACCGACATAAATAACATTTTTGAAACCATTCTATTTGTATCACATTTTTCGATACAACATGGTAGTTGATCGTTCGAAAAAATTTTTTTTTTACTTTTTATTTTCGAATATGCAAATTATGAAATGCAACGATAATCCATTGTCTCACTTCCATGTAAAATCACATCAAAAATATTAAACAACTATTTCAAGTAAATGTAAAGTTTTATTTAAAGAACATATCAAAAATTCATATATAAAAAAGAGGCATCGGTAACAATTAACCGGTAAAAAATTTTCGGTATTAAAATGAAAGAAACATAAAGTATCCTGATATAAATTCATTTCCAGCATATTTGTTATAATTTATTCATGAGAAATATATACAAATATAAATGTGAACATGTTTTTACCCATCTAGTTCTATTTGGAATGTCGAGTAGACATACGAGTTCATTCACCATAAAACAATCAGGAAAAGGTACCTTGAGAGAAAACATATATTTTCATTACTATGACCCCATCCAAACATGGGATGTCATGAAAAAAAATTACGAAAAGCACTGCCGTGAAGTCAGGAGCTTTTGAGCGCTCGTACCACCTTGTAGGTAGATTAGCATTTTTTAGGTTCAGGAATCAATTGAAGGAATTTTCGACAGCTGTCAAAAAATTCTCAAACTTAGACGAAACTCCAGACTTTGTCAGTGCTTCAGCTGACCAATTTTTTTTCGATAATTCGCTAGAATTTTATACGGTATCTATGGTCTTGGTGATGCGCCCTGGACAAAATGTGGCTTTAATATATCATTCTCGTTTAAAATAAAAAATTTTATCTCGATCGAATCCGTAGTTTCGAAATTATCGAGAAAACAAAGATTCAAACGACCGTATTCACGAAACCCCTAGTTTATAATTCTGCTCATTGATAAACTTGAACGCCACATCAGATCTACACCTATCCTGAAAATTTCAAGTCCCTATGCCTTTCCGTTCGAAAGTTATGATTTTCTATGATTTCTAAGGTTCTGGTCATGCTATCTAGAGAAATGTTGCTTGAATATATTATTGTCCATTAGTATACAAAATTTCGATCAAGTCTGTAGTTTTGAAATTGTCGAGAAAACTAGATTTCAAATGACCATATTTACGGAACCCCTTGTATAATTTTGCTCATAGATGAAAGTGATCACGACAATCGAGATCCACACCTATCCTGGAAATTTCAAGTCCCAAGGCGTTTCCGTTCAAAAGTTAAAATTTTCTATGGTTCTGGTGATGCGAGCTGGACAAAGTTTTGCATGTAGCTTGAACACCTCATTTTCCATTAGAGTGCAAAATTTCATCTCAATCGAATCTGTAGTTTCGAAGTAATCAGGAAAACAAAATTTCGAGCGGCCATATTTACGGAACCCCTCGGCGAATTTTGCCCAATAACGAACTCAACCGCGGCATTCGAGATTCGAACTTACCCTGAAAATCTCAAGTTTCTAGGACATTCCGTTCTAGAGTTATCGTGTATACGGACGGACGGATGGACGGCCGGCCGGACGGACAGACTCGAATTTTTCGACGGATTCGTCATCAGTGAGTCGAACATAGTCATTTGAGACCATTTTCGGCTCAAAATTCGAAAAATACAGACATCGTGACGAAATGATATAGCCCTCGTGTAAGTAGTACGAGCGCTCAAAAATAAACAAATAATTTTTGTATAACACGAACATTATTATAGGAGACAAACTATAATATATGATATATAAAAATCAGTCAAGAATTTGAATCGCAAGCAAATAAAAATGACACATTACAATCACAGCAGGTCTAGTAAGCATTTCCCATCGAAAACCTCTTCTTTTCATTTTTGAGTTTTTCTCTACTAGTCTCTTTTAGGCAGTCTGATATTTTGTTGAATACTTTTATTGCTACGTTGTTTATATTGTACTGGGCAGCATTCACTGCGTGGTGAGGAATAGCAAATTTTTCACCATTTCTAGTTCTCAATTTGTGGTTGAAATTGTGTTTTTGTTGTGCATCTCACCGTCATCTACTGAAATGCTCGGAAATATAATCCGCAAACGTATTGTCTGATCCGATTCTACATTTCCTGGTAGGTCGTTAACATATATTGAAATAAAATTGGTCCCAATATTGAACCTTGTGGGGCTCCGTGCTTTATTTACTCCCAAGAGGAGCACTCTCCATTTATGCAGGTATTTTGCATTCTGTTTCTCGAGTAGCTTTTCATTAAACTTAGTGTAACCCCTCTGATCCCATAAAACACCAACTTCTGCAACAATACTGAGTGATCATACTGTCAAATGCCCTTGATATGTTAAAGGCCTGCATCCACTTCTTACCTTGATCAAAGGCTTCGCTTATTTTCTAAAGCATCTCAGCCAATGCACTGATCCATCCACCCAAAATACATGGTGCTGGTTACATACAATTTCTTGTTTTTGAGAAATTTCATGATTCTATTTTTGATAACACTCTCATATAAATTTGACACAGCTTGAAGCATGAACTAGTTCTGTAATTTTACTGACCGATAGCATCTCCATCTTTATGGAGCGGAACGATTTCGGCTTCTTTTACTCATCGGGGTAATAGCCCTCTTTTGCAGGCATTTTTTGATAATGCAAAGGGTTGATAGTACAAAGGGTATGGAGAAATTTCGTTGATACTCCATGCTGAATTTCAATTCAATATTTTCCATTGTTTTCCTCAATTTTATCTCGTCTAGTTGAAAGCTTTACCCACAAATATATATCTACATTCAGGTTTGTTTTCAACCATACTTTCCAAGGTGCAGCGCAGTTTCTTGAGGAAGAACACAATTGATCCTTGTTGATAACTATTAATTCCTAGTAGCTTACTGAAAATTATTTTCCTCGCCAACTTGTTTCAAATCTGATGAACACACGTAATTTGTATCTTTTTTTTGAGCGCTCGTACAACTTACACGAGGGCTATATCATTTCGTCACGATGTCTGTATTTTTCGAATTTTGAGCCGAAAATGATCTCAATCGACTATGTTCGACTCACTGATGACGAATCCGTCGGAAAATTCGAGTCTGTCCGTCCGTCCGTCCGTCCGTCCGTAAGCACGATAACTCTCGAACAGATCAACCTAGAGACTTGAAATTTTCAGTGTAGGTTTAGATCCCAAATGCCTCGGTTAAGTTCGTTAATGGGCCAAATTCGCCCAGGGGTTCCGTAAATATGGCCGTTCAAAGTTTTGTTCCCCTGATTACTTGAAATCTACAGATTTGATTGAGATGAAATTTTGCACTCAAATGGAGAATGAGGTGTTCAAGCTACATGTGAAATTTTGTCCAGATCGCATGACCAGAACCATAGAAACCATAGAAAATTATAACTTTTGAACGGAAACGCCTAGGGACTTGAAATTTTTAGGATAGGTGTGGATCTCGAATGTCGTGATCACGTTCATCTATGAGCAAAATTATACAAGGGGTTCCGTAAATATGGTCGTTTGAAATTTAGTTTTCTTGATAATTTCAAAACTTCAGATTTGATCGAGATGAAATTTTGTATTTTAATCGAGAATGATATATTCATGCTACATTTCTCCAGATCACATGACCAGAACCATAGAAACCATAGAAAATCATAACTTTCGAACGGAAAGGCCTAGGGACTTGAAATTTTCAGGATAGGTGTGGATCTGAAATGTCGCGTTCACGTTTATCAATGAACAGAATTATACCAGGGGTTCCGTAAATACGGTCGTTTGAAATTTTGGTTTCAAGATGATTTCGAAACAACGGATTCGATCGAGATAAAATTTCATATTTTAATCGAGAATGTTATATTAAAGCAACATTTTGTCCAGATCGCATGACCAGGACCATAGAAACCATAGAAAATTGTAACTTTTGAACGAAAAGGCCTAGGAACTTGAAATTCTCAAGGTGGGTTTGGATCGCAAATATCGCGATCACGTTCATCTATGAGCAAAATCAGACTAGGGGTTCCGTAAATATGGCCGTTCAAAATATTTTTTTGCTGATAGTTCCGAAAATACTGAGCGGATTGGGATGAAATTTTGCACCTAGCTGAGTAATAATGTATTCAAACTACGTGCCAAATTTTGTCCAGATCGCACCACCAAGACCATAGAAACCGTAGAAAATTCTAGCGAATTATCGAAAAAAAATTGATCAGCTGAAGCACTGACATGAAGTCTGGAGTTTCGCCTAAGTTTCAGAATTTTTTTGACAGCTGTCGAAAATCCTTCAATTGATTTCTGAAACTGGAAAATGCGAATCTACCTACAAGGTGCATGTACGAGCGCTCAAAAGCTCCTGCCTTCACGGCAGTGCTTTTCGTAATTTTTATTTAGCTTTTGAAAGTGACTCAGCAGATCTTATCCTGGTATACTCAATCTTTCCATGTTTCCATTCGTTACCCAATGTTCTGTTATAACAGCGGCATCTACCATTCTCCCTTTCGTGACCTCTCCCAGAAGTTCAGTCTTATCTCTGATAAATCTGATATTAATTTATATTATATATCTTGAGAAGCACAATATGACGATTAATTTCTTTTTTGTTAGGTAGGAAAAAAAATTCTTTTAACTACAATAGCCCTGAGCCAAAACTCTTCCCTTCTGACCTGTTCAAAGAGCTCGAATTCAATCTTGAAGTCTGATAGATCGCACGATCCAGACTCCTTAGTAACTTTATTTCATCTTCAAAGATATAAGTGAGGGAATCAAAATACGACGCAACTAGCAAGTAGGGTGTAAAGAAATCATTATAAGAATTTAAAGAGAAACTCATATTTTATACGCATAAAACAAAGCTTATAAGATCAGTTAGTGTTCTCTTCAACGATAGCTCGTAATATATTATCAAATACGCATCCATAAATCAACGAAAATAAATTCTTCCCCTTTGTACCAGCCTCAGAGTACCAATCCAAGTTTATATTTCGCATAGATATGCCACTTACTTGCTAAATATATTTTGGCCTGTTTGGAATTTGATTGAAAATATTTCTCGAGATGTGGGGACCCAGTAGAACTGGAGGCCCTCTCAACTAAGTCCTGCGATAGATACGAGTTGTTAACTGCGAACCAATTTTCCAAATTTTAAAATGATAGAGCTTTGCTTGCGGTGGAGTTTTTTGAGTTTGGTAATATCATACTAATACACATTTCAGATTTTATGCTATGATTTATAATCACTGGACATAATACCTCTAAAAAATATATTCTCACCACTTATCTGGATTGTAATCATTTCTGATAATTTTCAAAAGGAAAAGGACAAAACGGAATGGGAAATTATTAACTTATTCATGTTTGCATCAAGCCGTTTATCGTTTATTATTCTGAGAATTATAGCTGCCCGGTTTAAAATTGAGATGTTCCATCGTTTTTTCGAAGGACAATTATTATTCGTAAAGTTCATATTCCGAAAAGACATTCGGAGTCTTCAGTGTTGCAGAGGAAGTTTATAACGTTAATTCGAATATAATCGCAGGTTACATTGTGAAACTCTTGAGCTTATTACGAGTTCAAACAGAAATTAATTATCTGTATGTTTCGACCGGAAAAAAATTTCCTCGAAAAATCCGTTGGCCGCAAATGGCTCCCCAACACATGCGAAAGTGTATTGTCAAGAAGTATCGGTTGAGGTAGAGTCAGTGGCTTGCCGTCCAGCAAGACCACCGCAAACCCAACACCAACCGATCTTCCAGGGTATGGGCAATTCCATATTATTAACAGGTGCTCGCAATACAACCCCAGGTGTAAAACAATCGCTCGAATATAACAAAGGGTTCTGGGAATAATTCAATTCTATTTAGGGCCGGTTTCTTCACATCCGAATAAATCACCACTACCAGGAGAATAACTATCGGTCTCATAAATGAAGATATACTTCCTATTCCGAGAATAGCCTATTAGCGTCTTTTCACTTCCAGTTAGCTGATAGATAATTATTCGCAAAGAGTAACAGGCTAATCTTTGGTATTAGCCAGATTCGTCAGTTTTGCCAACCATATAATATTGAAACTGGAAGTAATAGAGGAATAATATACATGGAAAGAAAACTTTTACTCTATTCTCTAGTCGGTGAACCATTGTCAACCTTAAATATCGTCGACACCTTAGAAAATTTTACATTTGAGATTTCATGTATTTTCAGTTAGGTTTTGGGTTCTAAGTAATTGTACAAGAGGTACAACTTATATGTGTGCCCAAAAGGAAAAGATGAGGTAAAAATGGGAATTCTCCTATATGAAGAGGAAATCAAAAGAAAACAATTAGAGAATATCAATTATGATGTAAAAAAAAAAAAATTGATAATCCGTAATTAGGGTTTTTAAAGAATAATAACGGCTGTTTATCTGAATTCGATTAGGGTTTTTATTCACTAATTTTTTAAATTGTATGTACCATTCTTTTCATTGAACTTTGAATTATATCTATTGCTATTAACGATCCTCTGACTTAATTTTAAATATAAAAATATTTCATTGTTAATATAAAAAAAGTAACATTAAAAGTTGATCATAGCCGGTTATTGCACCCAAATGGCCTTTGAGAAAACTGAAAGAATTATTAAATTATGAAAGTAATATCCATTCGACAAATTTTTAAAAGTTAAATACCAAGATATCAGAAAGATATTCTTATTAGATGTGACGTATGGTTTTTTTGCATATTCGAATTTTATAGTGGGATAAATAGCTAGCTCTTGCACCAATCGAAAGAGCTGCTCCTTTTTTTCACATATGATAGTATGGTGTATATACAATTTATTTTCGACCATTTGATGTTTATCTGGTTTCGGACAAAAAAACTTTCATTCCTTTAATATTATTATCATAAAATTGATCTGAGTGTAGGCAAAGCCTATAAACACACAAGGGGAAATAAAAATTACATTATGTGGAAGAATATTTACTGATTATACAAACCATTAATGAATAAATTTGCAAAATAATCAAGAAAAAACTACGAGGGTCACCATCTTCACTCATATCTTCATTATTTCGATCTTCTGGAAATTCCCCAATGGTATCGTCTCCCTTAAAAATTTCTTAATTGAAATCTATTGCTATGTTATGCACAAGCCACTTTCAGTTTCTGAGCAAATGCAAGCTGACATCTTATTGCAAAATATATAATTAATATTGGAAATTCAAATTATATAAGTTGCCAAAAAATCAGAATCAGGAAAAGAAACTTGGTTCGGTTACGTGGCAATTTTTGATTCCTCAATCAACTACATGCGCTACAGTTTCGAGGACAATTCTCCTCTTCTTCAGGCTACAACGAAAATGCACATTTACATTAGGGCAGAAAGAGTTATGAGAACACTAAAATTTTCCTTTTTGGGAAACTTATATTTCTTATATTTAACTCATTCAAAAAGGAAAAGAGAATATTTTAGTGTTTTCATTTATCTTTCTTCCCTAATGTAACAATGAGAACACTAAAATATTCCTTTTTTCCTTTTTGAATGAGTTAAATATAAGAAATATAAGTTTCCCAAAAAGGAAAGGAGGAATATTTTAGTGTTCTCATAACTATTTCATCCCTGATGTAATTGCGCATTTTCGTTGTAGCCCGAAGAAGAGGAGAATTGTCCTCGAAACTGTAGCGCATGTAGTTGATTGAGGAATAAAAAATTATCACGTAACTGAATCAAGTTTTTTTTCCTGAGTATTGGAAACTCCTTTTTCATATTCCGAACATACGTTCGATGATATTCCTTGTTCTGATACGCGCTTCATCAAAAAGGACTTGGACTTAATTTTCTGTGTTTTCTAATGAAGTAATGATGTACTGTTTACATGCATAGTCTCGATCAGCAATTAAGAAACCATTGCCCATTCGCCTGTTAACAAGTCTTATTTTCTGAGACGAATTTTCAAATATGTGGCTGTCATTTGCAGAACCAGCCCAACGACATACCAAATCTATAATTTTTAAGCCAGCGTTACAAGCGACTTGGCAATTCAAAGAGAAAAAACTTTTGCGATTACGAAAAACTTCTGCATTTTCTCCTCCAGGTGATTGAATCTTCATATGTGTACAATCTATGGCTCCTATTTCTCTGGGAAAACAAGTTCAATGATAGAATTTTCCTTCTGCCTCTACCTGTTCTTCATCTGTTTGTGGAAGAGGAACATAATAATCGAATAGTCCAGTAATCATCTATCACTTGTTTGATAATACGCCCTACAGTACTTTTATTAATTCCTCCAAAGTCTCCAATTGACATATAAAAATCTCCAGTTGCCAGAAACCTCAGAGTAAGAAGTAGTTTATCCATTGGACTACAGCACGACTTGAATTCCTAAAATCGAAAAATACTATAATAAAGTGAATACTAAATTTGAAACTAGAATTATTCTAGGCACATGTGGTTTGAATACTTACCAAGTAGTCCGATTCTGAGGAGTTGAATTTGAATGAACTGAGGTGTATGTTTTGAAATACGAATCTATTGTAGAATTCATTATCATTCCATTTATGGAAAATCATCAAATCTTTTCCTCAATACATAGGTACTCTCGTTCCGGAATTACATATTCAAGTATGGAGAAATATACCTCAAAAACAACAATCGAAATCACAAGAGTATTACTCGTTGAAAAACAAAACAACCTAACCTAACTTACCTAACCTGACAATCCTGACATAAATTTGTGCTGACGACTGATGTATTTATTCTGTCGAATCAGTCGAATAAACCGTTAACTACGACTTTTGGTACCGAATAAGTTATTTTCTCAAAAAGGATTTTTTATTCCAAGAATAGCGCTAACTGAAAGTGAAGAGATGGAGATTTTTCTTATTCTGAGAATAAAACTTAACTATAGGATAAATTTATTTATTCGGATGTGAAGAAACCGGGCCTTACAGGGATAACATATGTCTGTGGATTGTGAAGAGCAAGAATAGAGAGAAAGGAAACGCGATTAAATGATGCCTAAAAATGGTATTGGTGCAGATGAAGTGCCGGAATGTATCTTATTATGATACTTTGATTCCATGTTTCTACTAGTAGATTAGGCTTGAATTCGATAGAATTTATTAATTTCGAGTCACCTGCTTCGTTTCCTCTATTTCATGATGATTTCACCGAGAACTTCTACGCATCTCTATTAAAAATATTTACATAAAGAATTTCTCCATCTCTTCATCATAATGCAAAAATATATTCGGGTTTGCAGTTTCTGCATGAATTTCCTTGCGTCATCGTTTTCATTATTATGGATGACGAATAAAGCTTTACGATTACAAAATGGTATCATTTTTCGGAAAGATGATTTATGTGAATTCGGACCAGGGTGACCAGAAATTATTTTCAGAATCTACTAAACCACTTCTACTTTTTTCTACCAAAGTCAATTACAGAAACCTACCAAAAATCTACTGCTAACTGACAGGACTCTTTAGCGCTTTATGTTGGATTGAAAGAAGAAAACTTTGATGTTTCGTGGAATTTATGAACAATATCGCGATAATTAACATTCGCTAAGCAAAAAATTCAATATGTTTATATTTGGAAATTTATTAAATAAACAAAAAACATAAGAATTGAAATAAATATCATCGACTTGAAATAAATAAATAATATAAAAAATAAAACAAATTTAATACATTTACTTCTACACTAGCCTACCCTTTCTTCTCTGAAATATTCGAAACATCTTCTTCAGTCGCAACATTTTCATACAGATTTTTAGAAGAAGACATTATTTTAACCATTCTATTATCAGGTTGAAAATCGCGACATGAACCGCATTCTTTCAGACCTTCTTTGGCATATATTATTGATGAAACATTTTTATTTCAGAATTTATTTCTATCTTTTGTTTTGATCCTATTGACTTCTGAAAAAATGCGCTCACATTGGACGTTCGAGAAAGGTAGGCATAGCATATTTTTTGCAAAATTCGATATTTCAAGGAACTTCTTTTTATTTCCATTATCAGAAATATTTTCTACATCCGACCAGAATTGTTCAACATTGGTAACATTGTTACTACTGGAACTTGTTGAGCACAGCAAATTACCAACTTTAGAATCCAGTTTCAGTATCCTGTACTCATTGTCAACCAGTTGTATTTTATTTTCTGAGATCAAATTTGGGAATTCAGACTACTGAATTCGCCATGTACTGCGTTCTGTGGATTCAAAAAAGAAAGTTTCCTGAAAATCTCATTTTGCATAGGCAATTTTTTGTGCATTTTGTGCTATTTTCTCACATAATTCATGCTATTATGGGTAGGTGTAGCCACTTCTTAACTCAGAAGTTATAACGAAAATATACCAAAGAATTAGATGTCTACCAAAAAAGGTCACGCTGATTCGGACAGTCTAGGGGTGTTAATAATAAGATTGGAAAAAAAAGAATAATTTAACAGCGTACTACCCATGCAACTCTAACGGATGATAATAATGAAAGATTTTGTGGAACGTTATTCGGGCAATTTATATCGTTCAAGGCATTTCTCCGTTGTTTCGGCCCGATCACACTGGTGGAGACTCGCTCTTCTCAGAGCAGCCCTGAAGATGGTCCTAGTTATCAGACAAATCGTTGGAACGATTGAAGAAGCCCGAATAAGTTTCCATTGAAGAGACCATCGTCTATAACCTGGAGAGAATATTCAAGAATTTGTGTTTAATAATTGAATGCATCAAGTGGTCGAGCTTGTAATGAAGTAACACCTATAATGTTACAGAACTTAAGATCAAAATATATTTCCCTCCAAATAAAACTTGTTGTGGACCACACGGTTTATATAGCGGAAAAGAAACAAATCCTGTCTGAAAGATTCTTTGCAAGAACTGTGTTCTAACAAAAAATTGGCCTGTAAATTGAACTGATTTTTAAGACTGAAATTAAAATAATTTGTATTGATTTGAAAGAGCCGAGATGATTAAATTTTTTCATTTGAACCGAGGGAATCAAGAGAATCTTGTTCCGAATAAAATTATGATTCGAAACAAAAATTAATGATTGTTATTTGTTATTTCTCTTAATTGAAAAGTTTTTGAGGATGACCTGTTCTGGGTAGAATCCAATGATCGAATTGATTCTCGAAGATACGGAATCGGATCCATGAATCCATGTTGGTATATGATAATTCACCTCATTTTCATTACCTTCATCGATAGATTTGAACATTTCCAGAATGGGTTATTTTGTGGAACATAGATGGAATAAACGAATAAGAAAATATACTTCTAAAGTCTACTCATCAAGGATTCGAAAAATTGTTCAAGTTAAATGAGTTTATTTTAACAGAGAATGGGAAAACC
Source organism: Aphidecta obliterata (assembly GCA_963966015.1). Classification (NCBI taxonomy): domain Eukaryota; kingdom Metazoa; phylum Arthropoda; class Insecta; order Coleoptera; family Coccinellidae; genus Aphidecta; species Aphidecta obliterata. The sequence goes on from OZ014427.1 coordinate 34,575,194, forward strand.
AAGGTATAACAAAATTTATAGAATGGACCTGAAACACAGAACAAAGAATTGATGAACACGAAACAAAAACAATTATTTGTAAATTTTATATTACCATATCTATTTTGAAAAAATTTATGAATAAAAAAATATATCAACGAATGAACAGAAACCAAAAATGGATAAACATACTAATAAAATTAAGAAATGAAAAATTGTAAGGAAAAATAAAGCAATCGATTGAAAAAACATCTCCGAAAGTAATAAAAACGAAGAATATAAATTAAATATGTAAACCAAACAACAATCCATGTATACAACGAATGATAAAATTGAGAACTAAAAGAAATTAACAGGGTGTCCTGTGAACCTTGTACAATATTCGAAATAGTGATAGACTAGACCATGACCGTTTAGAATAACAGAATTTCAACGGTTTTCGAGATGATGGGCCTTTTCAAAATGTGTTAAAGTGGTGCTTTCAGAGATACAAAGCAGTTTTACAGAAATTAATACAATTTTCAAATGGATATATCACGTATTTCAAAGAAAATATCTAAGAAAAACTTACACAGAGTTTTGCCCATTCACGTACTCTGAAAATCTCAAAACTCTACGACTCTTCTTCCGAAAGTTATCGTGTTTACGGACAGACGGACGCACATCATTGAATTTGACCACGAGTTCTCCATCTGTGAATCCAACCTAATAGTCCAAGATTATTTTCGGTCAAAATTACAAAATCGAAACGCAAAATCTACAAAAGTGGTAATCAGTAGGGTTATTTTCAATTTTTCGAATCATGCTATTTGGACGAACCTCCTTCGGGATACCCTTTATGGAATTCCGAAGAAAGCTCAAACATTAGAGCTGTGTGAACGAACTCTACCTGGCGTTGCTGAAATTTTACATAAAGGTTGAATAATTATTTATTATGTTTTTTCTTATTCACAACATAATAATAATTATCTCATGCTAGTTGAGTCTCGAGGGATGTTGGTTATAGTGCTACATCCAAGAACAGAAAATAATACAGTTCTTTTTACTGTATATGTGGCATTCGAGCCATTACGGAAGTTTATATTATTGGCATAGTTTCGATTCAAAGATTAGAGATCCATGGTGATTTCAGAAACCATTTCATTCTAGTATGTTTGATGTGAATCTTATATTCTAGTTAGAGAATGATTTTCAATGTCATTGAATAATTGATGGAGATGATAAAACAAAGCTCTTAGTTCCGAACATCCTCCTCGAGTGGTGGTAATTTTATTATTCTCAGTTCTCACATACATACATTCTTGTACTCTCGATTCTTGGGAAGTTTCATCTACCGTAAAGCCTTGCAGTGGGAATTCTCTAGCGAATACCTATTCCAGATGTGAAACGCAGCTCATTCAAGATCTCGATATGTCGTTCGCAATGATTCCTTAGAGCAAATAAAAGTAGAAGCTGAAGTCTTATAGGGTCACTGCACTGCGATAATGATTACATAGGTAGTACATACTAACTAAAATCAACCCAATTAGTCCATAAATCAAAACCGGAACAGCGCCATATCGTCATAGTTTCCTCTATTCAATGAGGCCTATGTTCATGATTGATTAGAGCGGTATAATGAAGGGGATAATGAAGCAGAGCATTGAAGCCATCTTGGAATATTAAATCCCGGTACCTATTGAGAGTATCAATTAAATTGAACATCCTTGCTCTTACTTCATTCCGATCGCATTAAACTGGCAGGTGGTAAATGGAGACCGTTTTCGTCTCATTTATTTGAGAATAAATGAACTTTTGCAATTATTCTAGATGGAAATATGTGCCCGTATCTGATCACGTTCAGCAAGATATTCACATTAACAGTGAAAACGATGGGAATTGATCTAATTGAAACCCATAAACGATAAACCAGTTGACGGAAGAGCAGACCTCGAAATAGTAACTCACGTAAAAAGTCCGAAAAATACTGTTTTTTTGGACGAGTAGACAAAATCGACGAATAGGACGAGCTGTAGGCGAGTCCTGGAAGTCTGCGAGTCCAAAAAAAAGTTTTTGGACGAGTTGAGTACACTTTTTTTTTCATCAACCGTGTGTAGAATATCAAATCAAAGAGACATTTTTTGAGCGCTCGTACTACTTACAGGAGGGCTATATCATTTCGTCACGATGTCTGTATTTTTTGAATTTTGAGCCGAAAATGGTCTCAAACGACTATGTTCGACTCACTGATGACGAATCCGTCGGAAAATTCGAGTCTGTCCGTCCGTCCGGCCGTCCGTCCGTATACACGATAACTCTCGAACGGAATTTCCCAGAATCTTGAAATTTTCAGGGTAGGTTCGAATCTCGAATGCTGAGGTTAAGTTCGTTATTGGGCAAAATCCGCCTAAGGGTTCCGTAAATATGGCCGCTCGAAATTTTGTTTTCCTGATTACTTTGAAACTACAGATTCGATCGAGATGAAATTTTGCACTCTAATGGAAAATGAGGTGTTTAAGCTACATGCAATTTTGTTCAGCTCGCATCACCAGAACCATAGAAACCATAGAAAATTGTAACTTTTGAACGGAAATGCCTAGGGACTTGAAATTTTCAGGATAGGTGTGGATCTCGATTGTCGTGATCACTTGCATCTATGAGCAAAATTATACTAGTGGTTCCGTAAATATGGTCGTTTGAAATTTAGCTTTCTTGATAATTTCCAAACTACAGATTCGATCCTGACGAAATTTTGTATACTTATGGAGAATGATATATTCAAGCTACATTTCTCTAGATCGCATGACCAGAATCATAGAAACCATAGAAAATCATAACTTTCGAACGGAAAGACCTAGGGACTTGAAATTTTCAGGATAGGTGAAGATCTGGAATGTGGCGTTCACGTTTATCAATGAGCAGAATTATACTAGGGGTTCCTCAAATACGGTCGTTTGAAATTTTGTTTCCTCGATAATTTCGAAACTACGGATTCGATCGAGATAAAATTTTGTATTTTAAACGAGAATGACATATTAAAGCATCATTTTGTCCAGATCGCATAACCAGAACCATAGAAACCATAGAAAATTATAACTTCCGAAGGAAAAGGCCTAGGGACTTGAAATTTTTAGGGTTGGTTTGGATCGCGAATTTCACGGTCACGTTCATTAATTAGCAAAATTAGACTAGGGGTTCCGTAAATACGGCCGTTCAAAATATTCTGTTCCTGATAATTTCGAAACTACCGATTTGATTGGAATGAAATTTTGCACCTAGCTGAGGAATAATGTATTCAAACTACGTGCGAAATTTTGTCCGGATCGCATCACCAAGACCATAGATACTGTAGAAAATTTTAGCGAATTATCGAAAAAAAAATTGATCACCTAAAGCACTGACTTGAAGTCTGGATTTTCGCCTTAGTTTGAAATTTTTTTTTGACAACTGTCAAAATATTTACAATTGGTTTCTAAAACTGGAGAATGCTAATCTACCTACAACGTTGATGAACAAGCGCTCAAAAGCTCCTGACTTCACGGCAGTGCTTTTCGTCATTTTTTTTGTTTATAGTAGACCTCTGATCCTTCTTGTATACTTTAGAATGTGCTTCACTTTAACTATCTACACATAGTCGAACTTTGCGTTGAGTAGAAGGCCCAGAGAGAGCTAGGTTTCATTTTTTGAGCGCTCGTACTACTTACACGAGGGCTATATCATTTCGTCACGATGTCTGTATTTTTCGAATTTTGAGCCGAAAATGGTCTCAAACGACTATGTTCGACTCACTGATGACGAATCCAGCGAAAAATTCGAGTCTGTCCGTCCGTCCGTCCGGCCGGCCGGCCGGCCGTGTACACGGTAACTCTCGAACGAAATGTCCTAGAAACTTGAAATTTTCAGGGTAGGTTCGAATCTCAAATGCCGCGGTTAAGTTCGTTATTGGGCAAAATTCGCCGAGGGGTTCCGTAAATATGGCCGCTCAAAATTTTGTTTTCCTGATTACTCTGAAACTACAGATTCGATCGCGATGAAATTTTGCACTGTGATGGAAAATGAGGTTTTCAAGCTACATGCAAAATTTTGTTCAGATCGCATCACCAGGACCATAGAAACCATAGAAAATTGTAACTTTTGAACGGAAACGCCTAGGGACTTGAAATTTTCAGGATAGGTGTGGATCTCGATTGTCGTGATCACTTTCATCTATGAGCAAAATTTCACTAGGGGTTCCGTTAATATGGTCGTTTGAAATTTAGTTTTCTCGATAATTTCCAAACTAGAGATTTGATGGTGACGAAATTCTGTATACTAATGGAGAATGATATATTCAAGCTACATTTCTCTAGATCGCATGACCAGAACCATAGAAACCATAGAAAATCATAACTTTCGAACGGAAAGGCCTAGGAACTTCTAATTTTCAGGATAGGTGTAGACCTGAAATGTGGCGTTCACGTTCATCAATGAGCAGAATTATATTAGGGGTTCCGTAAATACGGTCGTTTGAAATTTTGTTTTCTCGATAATTCCGAAACTACGGATTCGATCGAGATAAAATTTTGTATTTTGAACGAGAATGATATATTAAAGCAACGTTTTGTCCAGATCGCATGACCAGAACCATAGAAAGTTATAACTTCCGAAGGGGAAGGCCAAGGAACTTGAAATTTTCAGGGTGGGTTTGGATCGCGAATTTCACGGTCACGTTCATCAATGAGCAAAACTAGACTAGGGGTTCCGTAAATATGGCCGTTCAAAATATTTTTTCCTTATAGTTTCGAAACTTCTGATTGGATTGAAATTAAATCATGCACCTAGCTGAGGAATAATGTATTCAAACTACGTGCAAAATTTTGTCCAGATCGCATCACCAAGACCATAGATACCGTAGAAAATTCTAGCGAATTATCGAAACAAAATTGATCAGCTGAAGCACTGACATGAATTCTGGTGTTTCGCCTTAGTTTCAGAGTTTTTTTGACAGCTGTCGAAAATTCCTTCACAATTGATTTCTAAAACTGGAAAATGCGAATCTACCTACCAGGTGCATGTACGAGCGCTCAAAAGCTCCTGCCTTCACGGCAGTGCTTTTCTAAATTTTTCTGATAGATATTGAAATTATGCTATCAAAACGTTTTCGAAGAAAGCATTCACCTATTTTTCAGTCTCCATTCCATGAATCTAATGTTAGATCGTTCATTTTATGACCTTTGATATTTATTGTAAAGTTTGAAATGGTAGAATATAATTAATTCCATTCAAACCCTCCAAAATTTTAGTGCCAACAATTAAGAACCTATACTTTCACAGGAGATCAAATGAGCCAGCGTACAGCTTATCTTTCTGTAGTTCAGAGGCCTGGCACATGAACTACTGAAATACAGTAAATGTAAATAAGTACCTGTATCTAGATATATTCAATCTTCAAACGGTTTTATTTTGCTTGCCTTGTTTGTGTTTTATGTCATGTGTTGGTCAAATCTTGGAGTTAAATTTTGACCCACTTCTAGTCACCTTTTTAGAAGCAAGCGTTTTTTGAGTGTTCCACTTGAGAGGAGTAGTAAAATGAACTTTTCCCCGACTCAAAGATCACTCTGATATTGCGTACGGAAGGATATAATGATTAATGGAGGCGTGGGGGATACCCATCTCTTAGTTGAGTTCTTGTTGAATCGAACTGGTGCAAACGAGAGGATTTTCAAGTTGAACCTTGGACAAGATTTTTTTATTGTAAACTGTTGACAAAATTAGTGCAAATCAAGCATAGCCACAACTTTCCATTTCTTAAGGTTCACTGTGGTATTCCCAATGCTAATTTATTTCTGAACTAAATAAGAACTTTGCCTGTACTGAAGAGCCGCTGCACCAGGAATTCCATTGAAATAAATTCACTTTACTGTAAAAATGTTTTGTTCATTTCCTTTTCAAAGAAATGCTAGAACAGATTCAATTCAATGCATTTCGAATGGTCTCATTGATCCTCCCCAAAATTTGGGAAGGAACCTATAAGGTGGATGAAAAGCCACAACAAATAATATATTATACCTATTTTGTTAACATTTCCTGAAAAGCCAGTTCCCTACCTGCTTTCATTCGAATAATCTTATTCACAAAAGGTGGTTGAAAATAGGTAGCGCCTATTAGGATTGTTGCTACTTTATGGGGGTGGCAGGTATTCTAGAGTTCTTTGGATATTGTGTACGTCAACATTCAAAAGTTGAAGTTAGAAAGACGTACCAACTCGCATAAAGTTAAAGTAGTTGTTCAAGTTTCATATTGCTAGTAACGTGTTTTTGATCAAATGCCGTTTTTTTCTATAATTTTACGTGGAACGTTTTCAAGCCAGCAGGTGAATGTACAAAAACTATATACATATACAATTCCATTTCCAGAAATTGTTGAGGTCATGGTCAGAAAAAAATGTTTCCACCAATATTTCTGAATATCAGTTTAGCACTACAGCATTAGAAATTTAAAACCGAAATTTATAGAAAATTCTCGTTATTCCTCACGAAGTCAATTAGTAGTTCAAATCTGAAATGATTTCCAACGAACCAACTCTTCAACTAGAAAGACCGGAGGACTGATTACTACCTATAATTATTCATTTTATGTCATAAGAGTGTAGTTTTATTGCTCAACAACTACATAATAGTGTACTTTATGCCTGTGAGAGCATAAAATGCAATTTATGACCAGCCTGAGTATGAAGAAAAAAGTAGGTATATTAATCAACGAGTGAGGAAAGTTTTACGAGTTGAATATTATACTTTTTTTGCTGAATAAATTGTGATCGAATCTATAGACAAAAATTACAAAAATCTTTATTTATTTTATTTAAATACGGGGCGCTATATCTGTAGAAATATTGCTGATTTTGTTAATTCTCAAGAATTGTTGGCAACATTTTGCATTCTGGACTCTGATTAAGTTGATTTAATGTGATCTATATTTTGTAGGCTGATTTTATATATTTTCTGCAAATTTCCTGAAAATTTCCAGAAATATAAAACGAAGGTAATATCTTTGTCTTCATATAATTATAGTTCCAGAATCTTTTATATCGTTCTCGTTTCCTGTCAAATCTTTCAATCCATAACAGCGGCAAGAATCAGAAATTTCAAAAATTAAGGCAAGCTCGAAACATCTCCTCAATCAGAAATTATCAAAAGAATATAGACATAAATCATCTCGAATTTCTTAAGAACATATCGCACCTGTCTTAGAATAAAGAGACAATTCGAAAAAGGCCCATTTTGTGTTAGGTATTTAACTCAGGAAATAACCCTTTTCTTACGTGCAATATCAGAATAACTCTAGTTGGCCTCTCTGCCACATAAGAAACTGTTTGTGACAAAAGATAACATTTCACATTTTTCGGAAAAACGGCAGAAAAATTGCATAAACTGAATATTGGGTGCTAGAGTTATAATGTTCAAATGGATTGCTGCAGTAATTACGAAAGATCAGCGTGATAAATTGAGTAAGTAAACAAAAGTATATAACAAAAACTTCGGTAAAACAAAACTTCAAATAAGATTTCCCAACAACGTCAATTTTTGAATTGTACCCTTATTCTACTACGGGTGCGATATTTGCTTTTTGAGTAGAAAACGTTTTAGACTTACTTTTGAAACCAACAGATTTTCGTTTCACGAGAGAGTGTAAGTTGACATATTTACCGATTACTGATCATTTTTGCGTGCTTGCTTCTATAAATAAGAGCGTTATCACTTTTTCTGCCGAAATCTTCATGATTTGTAAATTTTTGAGCTGCAAATGATCATCAACGATTAGGTTGGATTCACCGATGAAGATAGAGTTATGAAATTTCCAGGGTAGCCGTCGAAGCGTTTCGGAGATATAGTAATCTGATTTTACTCTGAATAATTGAAGAAATACAGATTCTTTAGAATCAAAATTAGTAATAATTTTAACACCTACAAAATGGTTCCTGCCGAATTTCGTTAGAATCGTATTTATAGAAGATTCTTCTCGAAAACTTCGAAATTCAGCTTTGCAGATGTTCCAGGTGAGAACAAAAATTGGGTCGTTCTGATCTGATGTTGATAATTTTGAAATATTCCTTATAATTCTGAGATTTCATCTCGATTTCATGAAATGTCATCATTTTAAATACTGATAGCTAGTTTGGTTAACATAATCTATGGTTCGTTTCATAATATTTGGTTCGATAATCTCGCTACATTGTCACCACATGTCGATGCAAAAGATCATAGATGCGTTAATTTTCCACTGAATATTTCAAGAACCAACTTGATTTGACATCACATTCAAGTTGAATGTTGTGTCTGTTTTACGGTTCGATGGTTTGAAAGTTACAAGCTTTTCAAATAAAAATAAAAAAATTGTTTTTCTTGAAATTGCGGCCTGTTCTACGAATAAGGAGGCTATATCAATGAATTCTTGTTGTGATCCTGTGAAGAGGTGAAACATGCAACCCCTACTCCATTTTTCGCCTGAACTTCTTAAGAAAACAAAATTTCTTATTCTGAAAATACATGTCGAAAGCAACTATTCATTGCAGAACTTTTCCAATTCTTGTGTTGTTTTCGCACAAGTAATAGTTTCTTGATAAAGACTGCCGTGAAGTCAGGAGCTTTTGAGCGCTCGTTTATCCACCTTGTAGGTTGATTCGCATTTTCCAGTTTTAGAAACCAATTGGAAATATTTTGACAGCTGTCAAAGAAAATTTCGAACCAAGGCGAAAATCCAGACTTCACGTCATTGCTTAAGGTAATAATTCGCTAGAATTTTCTATGGTCTTGGTAATGCGATCTGGACAAAATTTCCCACGTAGTTTGAATACAATATTCTTCATCTATGTGCGAAATTTCATACCAATCCAATAAATAGTTCCGAAATTATCAGGAAAAAAAAGTTTGAAGGCTATATTTACGGAACTCCCAGTCTAATTTTGCTTAATGATGAACGTGACCGCGAAATACGTGATCGAAACCTATCCTGTAAATTTCAAGTCCCTAGGCCTTTCCGTTCGGAAGTTACGATTTTCTATGGTTTCTATGGTCCATCCATCCATCCATCCATAGTTCTGAAATTATCGAGAAAACTGAATTTCAAACGACCATATTTACGGAACCCATAGTCTAATTTTGCTCATTGTTGAACGTGACCGCAACATTCGAGATCCACACCTATCCTGAAAATTTCAAGTCCATAGGAATTTCCATTACAAAGTTATAATTTTCTATGGTTTCTATGGTTCTGGTCATGCGAGCTTGACAAAATGCATGTAGTTCGAACACGTAATTCTCCATCTGAGTGCAAAATTTCACCACGATCGAATCTGTAGTTTTGAAGTTCAGGAAAACAAAATTTCGAGCGGCCATATTTACGGAACCCCTGGGCGAATTTTGCCCAATAACGAATTTAACCGCGGCATTCGAGATTCGAACCTACCCTGAAAATTTCAAGTTTCTAGGACATTCCTTTCGAGAGTAATCGTGTATAATGCCGGACGGCCGGACGGACAGACGCGAATTTTTCTACGTATTCGTCATCAGTGAGTCCAGTGATTGAGACCATTTTCGGCTCAAAATTCGAAAAATACAGACATCGTGACGAAATTATATAGTCCTCGTGTAAGTAGTATGACGAACACATCTTCAGTGAATGAAATCGAAATAATCTGGTGTTCAAGACCAAGACGAAGCCGATGATCATCTATGTTTTAGGTAATTTTTGTCTCTTGTGGCAAAGTTAAGGGGTCTTTCCTCACTCGTGGCGGATATCAGACGTTGGCTCTGAGTTTTTGGTGACGAACAATTTTTGATTGTTTCGTAAAAGAAAAGCAGTTTCAGAAAACTTCAAAAAAAATTATAAAAATTGTTGCCTAGGAATTTCAATATAACGGTGCACACAATTTTATATATATAAACTCGGTCCAAACCTTCCTCAATTTTATACATAGGGTAAAAATAAATCAGTGTCCAGAGGTAAATGTTGATACCCCATGTCATTGCAGTTATTTAGGGTCAAAATTTCGATCAGAACATAAAATGAAATATTTCCAAGAAATTGGCCTAAAATTGAAAAGTCCGTGCTCCACTTAACCTTGTTTTTCCTAGAGACTCTTTTGTAAACTTATTATCAAAACAACTCGATTGCGTTCATCCTATCAAAACCATATAAATCAAGAACTGCAGAAAAAATGTCAGTAACAGAAAATGTCGTTGAGAACCTATCAGCATGTTCTGGTGAGCTGTAGAAGAACAGTTGACAAAGCAGTCTCCGGTAAAAAAATAATCGTGAAACACAATAAAACGGAAGAGAATTACCGTATGAATTATATTCGACCTCTCCGGAAATTTTTTAAGCAACGATATTATCTGATGTCAGGTTTCTGTTGATGAATATCTAGTTAGGAGATACCTTTATTCAATTTCTGATATAAAACCATTCACAGGTGAATAAATCAACCTTATTCTTTCAGGTTGCAGTATTGCTCGCCTGAAATGTAAAACACTCGAACAAGATGTCAACGTCATCCCCAGATCCGTCAAAGATGCCGGACCACTCATTGCAACCGAATGAAAGCAATGAATTAATCCATCCAAACCAGAAATGCCAATGCAATGAAAAACTTCATGATACCATTGAAACTCCTAAGACTGAACCATCACACTCTCATTGTTCATCCAAAACTATGCATCATCATCACTCCACGCAAGTTCTCAACATTCCACAACATAGTCATCAAATAAATCATTTAAATCAGACTATCTGTGCAGTGCATAATATACAAAGTGTTCAAGCTTCACCAAAGACAGGTTGTTCTTGCCATATCCAGGAGGAAAGTCATTCGAAAGACGAAGTAGAGGCGAGGGAATTGAGGAAGTTCGAACCTGATGACCGAATAGAGATTTCTCCATTACCTCCTGCCTTGCCTCCGCGCCCTCCTCCTCGGCCTAGATTTGGCTCATCCCTGAATTTAAGATATAGAACTAGAATAGGTAAGGTCCATCTTATTTAATCTAAACCTCTTTTGTACCTAATAATATGTAATATTGATTCCTATGAAAGATTTAAATTTATGATAACCACAAATTGTTCGAATCTGAGATTTCTTCTAGTAGCTATACAGAAAGACCTTTATTTTGTTGGTGGTTTGTTTCTCTTCAATTTTGTGGGCGCTGAGGTTGAGGGATTTTTTTTTGTTCGCCAGTTCGTGGATTTTTTCGGCAGCTACCTACGATCATTGAATTTCTGGGCTATTTAAGTTGTAAGAATTGTTTTCTGTTTACTGTTCACATTCGACCATATTTTTGCACTAGATAGATAGACAGATTTTTGAGGGGTTTCATGCACTGCGATCTTAGGGTCTATTGTGGCCCCGGTTTTGTTCTGTTGTGCACTAAGAAGTATATCAAAATCCGGACGCCATATTCGTTTCTTCAAACAGAACTTTTGTAGGACTATTTAGAAGGTACTCATGTGAATAAATCAGAAACATGCATACTACGTTGCACCCACCTGATTACTCGAGAATCAGAATATCTATGTAGGTATTTTGTTTGTTGAAAATCGTGGAATGAAATAAGAGCCATTTACGTAACAACGTCGTGTCTGAATGATGATTCTCATAGATATTAGGATACACTTTTCTATTTATAATTAGATTAACTGAATCAGCACCCTCGTGTAAGATGCATTTCTTGGAAAGTCTACGTGGGAATATACATTATATCACGGGAAGACAATTCATCTAGAGAATGTAGGATTGGGATGGCCTAATTCGTACCCATCTGGATTTCACCTATAAATTACCTTTTTGAGCGCTCGTACAACTTACACGAGGGCTATATCATTTCATGTCACGATGTCTGTATTTTTCGAATTTTGAGCCGAAAATGGTCTCAAACGATAGAGTTCAACTCACTGATGACGAATCCGTCGGAAAATTTGAGTCTGTCCGTCCGGCCGTCCGTAAGCACGATAACTCTCGAACGGATCAACCTAGAGACTTGAAATTTTCAGTGTAGGTTCAGATCCCAAATGCCTCGGTTAAGTTCGTTAATGGGCAGAATTCCACCAGGGGTTCCGTAAATATGGCCGTTCAAAATTTTGTTCTCCAGATTACTTTGGAACGACAGATGCGATCAAGATATAACTTTGCACTCAAATGGAGAATGAGGTGTTCAAGCTACATGTGAAATTTTGTCCAGATCGCATCACCAGAACCATAGAAACCATAGAAAATTGTAACTTTTGAACGGAAACGCCTAGGGACTTGAAATTTGCAGGATAGGTGTGGATCACGATGGTCGTGATTACTTTTATCTATGAGCAAAATTATATTAGGGGTTCCGTAAATATGGGCGTTTGAAATTTGGTTTTCTTGATAATTTCAAAACTACAGATTCGATCGTGACGAAATTTTGTATACTAATGAAGAATGATATTTGCAAGCTACACTTCTCCAGATCACATGATCAGAACCATAGAAACCATAGAAAATCATAACTTTCGAACGGAAAGGCCTAGGGACTTGAAATTTTCAGGAAAGGTGTGGATCTGAAATGTCGCGTTCACGTTTACCAATGAGCAGAATTATACTAGGGGTTCCGTAAATATGGTCGTTTGAAATTTTGGTTCCAAGATAATTTCGAAACTACGGATTCGATCGAGATAAAATTTCATATTTTAATCGAGAATGTTATATTAAAGCAATATTTTGTCCAGATCGCATGACCAGAACCATAGAAACCATAGAAAATTGTAACTTTTGAACGGAAAGGCCTAGGAACTTGAAATTTTTAGGGTGAGTTTGGATCGCGAATTTCACGGTCACGTTCGTCAATGAGCAAAATTAGACTAGGGGTTCCGTAAATATGGCCGTTCAAAATATTCTGTTCCTGATAATTTCGAAACTACCGATTTGATTGGAATGAAATTTTTGCACCTAGCTGGGGAATAATGTATTCAAACTACGTGCGAAAGTTTGTCCAGATCGCATCACCAAGACCGTAGATACCGTAGAAAATTCTAGCGAATTATCGAAACAAAATTGATCAGCTGAAGCACTGACATGAAGTCTGGAGTTTCGCCTAAGTTTCAGAACTTTTTTGACAGCTGTCGAAAATTTCTTCAATTGATTTCTAAAACTGGAAAATGCGAATCTACCTACCAGGTTCATGTACGAGCGCTCAAAAGCTCCTGCCTTCACGGCAGTGCTTTTCGTAATTTTTATAATAATTATAGACATATGACTATTATGTTAATAATATTGTAGTATCATAATTTTCTTTGTATTCCAAAGGAATTGATGAAATAAAAGTCCGACATGGTATCATGAGCTTTCAAGCGCTCGTTTCAATTCATCGCCAGAGGGATCACCCAAAACTAATATATGATCATTTGACATGAGGTGACTCTGAAGGGAGACTATAGAACCAAAGACCATGAGATGAACAACAAACGTCAATGTGATGAATGATTTTATTTTATTTTCATAAACGACAAGAGTGGAATCACCGAATATCTAATATTCTCATCATCAGATCAGAAAAACTCAATTTTTTTTCCACTTGCAACCATGTTTTATAATGCACACATTTCAACAGGAAATGGCAAATAGTTTCTGAGATACAGAAGTTTTAAAGAAACTTCTTGGAAACCGATCCTTACGAAATTGAGCATGCATCTTCGTGTCGTTATTTTACCACCAACATAAAAGTTTCAATTCGATCGAATCGGTATTTTTCCGAATTATCGAGGAATATAATTCAGATGGCTATATACACGGAACCGTTCAGAGGACTCAGCACATTTTCGAACTTCAGATCTCGACCATATCTTGAAAAGATCAAAACCCTAGCAGTCTTATTCCGAAAGTTATTTCAGATGGACGGACAGACGACCGGACAGATAGAATTGAATTTGACCTGGAATTCTTCATTTGCGTGTCCAACCCTATCATTGGTGATTATTCTCGGCTCAAAATGCACAATATGGACAAAATGGAAGTGACCGTATTTTGGATTTTAGAAAGAAGTGAAGTATGTATTGAGTGTTGAAAATTCGTGTCTTGGGGGGTGGCGGGGGCGGCTTAATTACCCCCAGTACCCCCCGTGGGAGCGCGCCTGGCTCTTGTTCAAAGAAATAAGCAATTTGAATATATTTCAATTATTTGCATCGACGTCACTTCTAAACTCGAATGTTTCGGGATATTATAAAAGCCATCAAAAGAAGTTGCAGAAATTTCGGTCGACCGAAGCATTTCCCTCTATTTCAGATAATTCCGAAGTACCTTGAAGGGCTTGAAGAGTAATGTTGTATGTATTTTATCGCTATCCGACAAGGGGTTGGATCCAAATATGGAAGAAAAAATTTTGGATCCTTAAAATAAAAAAAAATATTTCTCGAATTTTTAACCTCAAATACGAAAGAAGGATTCAAATGGAAGAGTAAGTCGAATACCCTTAAATACTTCTTTGACAATTGCTCTCTCACGATGTATAGAAAAACAATGTTGCATATGTTAAGAATTTGCGAAGAAATAAAAATTTTGTGGAATGAAATGCAAACGGCGAGCTAACAAATTAGAAAAAAAAAATTACGAAAAGCACTGCCCTGAAGTCAGGAGCTTTTGAGCGCTCGTACATCCATCTTGAAGGTAGATTCACATTTTCCAGTTTTAGAAATCAATTGAAGGAATTCTCGACATCTGTCAAAAAATTTATGAAACTTAGGCGAAACTCCATACTTCATGTCAATGCTTCAGCTGACAAATTTTTTTCGATAATTCGCTAGAATTTTCTACGGTACCTATGGTCTTGGTGATGCGATCTGAACAAAATTTCGCACGTAGTTTGAATATATACATTATTCCTCAGCTAGGTGCAAAATTTCATTCCAATTCAATCAGTAGTTTCGAAACTATCAGGAAAAAAATATTTTGAACGGCCATATTTACGGAACCCCTAGTCTAATTTTGCTCATTGATGAACGTGACCGCGATCCAAACCCACCCTGAAAATTTTAAGTTTCTTTGCTTTAATACATCATTCTCGATTAAAATACCAAATTTCATCTCGATCGAATCCGTAGTTTCGAAATTATCGAGAAAACAAAAATTCAAACGACCGTATTTACGGAACCCCTAGTATAATTCTGCTCATAGATGAACGTGATCACGACATTCGAGATCCACACCTATCCTGAAAATTTCAAGTTCCTAGGCGTTTCCGTTCGAAAGTTACAATTTTTTATGGTTTCTATGTTTCGGGGCATGCAATCTGGACAAAACTTCACATGTAGCTTGAACACTTCATTCTCCATTCGAGTGCAAAATTTCATCTCGATCAAATCTGTAGTTTTCAAGTAATCAGGGGAACAAAACTTTGAACGGCCATATTTACGGAACCCTTAGTGGAATTTGGCCCATTAACGAAATTAACCGAGGCATTCGTGAACTGAACCCACACTGAAAATTTCAAGGCTCTAGGTTGTTCCGTTCGACAGTTATCGTGCTTACGTACGGACGGCCGGACGGACAGACTCGAATTTTCTGACGGATTCGTCATCAGTGAGTCGAATATAGTCGTTTGAGACCATTTTCGGCTCAAAATTCGAAAAATACAGACATCGTGACGAAATGAGAATGTATCGGACAGGTCAAATGAAATGAGTTCCTAGTAAAAGGAAAAATGAACACAACTTATCAAAATAAATATGATACACTAGTTCTACTGAATAAGCCAACAAAATTTATGCGAAATGGTCATCTGCAAAGTATTCCGCTATACTATAATAAGATTTCTCAATCAATATCCGTTTGATAGTTTTTTGAATTTATCTCATTCAATCTCTTGATTTCATCTGGTAAATTATTGAAAATTTTAATGCCCTTATAAGATGGGGAAAGTTCAAATTTCGTTGTCCTATGTTGAGGCAGGCACAGCGTCTCAAAGTTTCTCGTACAATAGTTGTGATATTTCGACAGACTAATAAAATTTCCAATATAACGTTTAATAAACAACAAACATTTGTAAATATAAATACAAGGGACCGTCAAAATGTGATGTTTGATGAAGAGTCTACAGGAGGAAAGTGGGTCGATATTGAAGATCAGACGCACTATCCTTTTTTGGGCTAAAAATATCCTATTTACGTCAACTAAAGCACCCCATAACAAGATGTTGAATTGTTAATGACTGTATACCAAACTGTAGTACACATCTAAAATTGACTTGGATGGTAAACACATTTTTATTTATGGCATAATAGGATGCATTCAACTTTTTACTCAATAAATCAATGTGTTCACACCATCTCCAAGTACTATCGAGATGAACACCCAAGAACTTAATTTTTTCCGAAGAAGAAATTTGACATCTCCCAAAGGGGCGGGTCAATGGAATAGTGTCCCTGATTCCAAAAAAAATAAACTTGGTTTTTTCCACATTCACTATGAGCGCATTAGCACTACGACATCGTGACGAAATGATTTAGCCCTCGTGTAAGTAGTACCAGCGCTCAAAAAGAGCCCAATCAAAGTTGCGACTTGAATTTTATTGTAACTTGAATGGAAGTAAACAGTAAATATGGTGGAATTCGGAAAACGTCTATATCTCTCTTTCTAGTTATAATATGTATATGGAGGTCTGAAAACCAGGACCTCTTAACCAGCAAAATCTGTGAAATTGAAATTTTAGTATAATATACTAAAAAAAAAGTATTCTGTTGATGGAAATGATCCAAATATGAACTAATATCATGTTTCATAAATGTTTTAAAACATTAGTAAAAAAATTACGAAAAGCACTGCCGTGAAGGCAGGGGCTCTTGAGCGCTCGTACATGCACCTTGTAGGTGGATTCGCATTTTCCAGTTTTAGAAATCAATTGAAGGAATTTTCGACGGCTGTCAAAAAAATTCTGAAACTTAGGCGAAACTCCAGACTTCATGTCAGTGCTTCAGCTGATCAATTTTTTTTCGATAATTCGCTAGAATTTTTTACGGTATCTATGGTCTTGGTGATGCGATCTGGACAACATTTTGCACGTAGTTTGAAAACATTATTCCTCAGCTAGGTGCAATTTAATTCCAATCCGATCAGTAGTTTCGGAACTATCAGGAAAAAAATAGTTTGAACGGCCATACTTACGGAACCCCTAGTCTAATTTTGCTCATTGATGAACGTGACCGCGATATTTGCGATCCAAACCCACCCTGAAGATTTCAAAATCCTAGGCCTTTCCGTTCAAAAGTTACAATTTTCTATGGTTTCTATGGTTCTGGTCATGCGATTTGGACAAAATATTGCTTTAATATATCATTCTCGTTAAAATACAAAATTTCATCTCGATCGAGTCCGTAGTTTCGAAATTATCGAGAAAACAAAATTTCAAACAACCGTATTTACGGAACCCTTAGTATAATTCTGCTCATTGTTAAACGTGAACGCGACATTTCAGATCCACACCTATCCTGAAAATTCCAAGTCCCTAGGCGTTTCCGTTCAAAAGTTACAATTTTCTATGATTTCTATGGTTCTGGTCATGCGATCTGGACAAAATTCAACATGTAGCTTGAACACCTCATTCTCCATTTGAGTGCACAATTTCATCTCGATCAAATCTGTAGTTTTCAAGTAATCAGGGGAACAAAACTTTGAACGGCCATATTTACGGAACCCCTGGTGGAATTTGGCCCATTAACGAACTTTACCGAGGCATTCGGGAACTGAACCCACACTGAAAATTTCAAGTCGAGAGTTATCGTGCTTACGGCCGGACGGACGGACGGACAGACTCGAGTTTTCCGACGGATTCGTCATCAGTGAGTCGAACATAGTCGATTGAGACCAATTTCGGCTCAAAATTCGAAAAATACAGACATCGTGACGAAATGATAGTGTAAGTAGTACGAGTGCTCAAAAAATACTCATATAGGTACTTGGTCTTTTGATAAGTTTCTTTGCTCTCCTATGAAATTCCTGGTCCGCGAGTTACGAGGTCCTGCCTCGCAGCCCTCGATATTATGTATATGGTTCCATACGTTCAGAATAATCTCTTCTTCCACCTACTCTCGAATATGTATCGGTAAACCTAACATCCTCTGCCTGTACATTATTATAACAGTTATCGCCCAATACCGCGATATATGGAAGTTATTCCTTAATTTCCACTATTCAAGTTGGCATTCATACCATATGCCCGATGATCTTCCAGTTTCGATAAAGTTCAAGTAACTATTGTAATTGACGCAAGTTGTACATTCAACCACACTTTTTCTTTTTGGTCTTGATGGGAGCAAGAATTCCTATCCTAAATAAAATTTATGATCTTCCGTGTAGGAGATACATACATGTAGAATTTGACGTGAATTTCGAATAGATGGTGATGAATCGATATTTCATTCAGTATTTAGAAAGTAATTCTATCCTCATACCTACACACTTCATCTCATAATAGGAAAATACTAATTAATCCTACATTCAATTTGGGAAGATCAACATATATGCATCATTCTTCAGGAGTTCCCGTTGCTAAGACGAATATCAATGGAGACAGGTTAGTGCCCTCCGTCAGAGATAACGAAGATGCGTTATACGTTACATTCATTATTACCTTCCAAATTTGAATATGCTAATTCTGTTGGTGTTTGGCACGGTCGTTTGGACAATGCATAAGTCCTATCTATCAAATTAGCTATGAATGAAATTAATTTTCACAGCTCATATAACGTTTTATATTTCTGAATCTATAAAACATAAACAGAAAAATAATTGCTTATCATGGTTTTCAATCTATCTTAGATGAGTCAGGAAAACTATTCGTCCATTACTTTCTTATTCCTTTGGATTTCGAGTATTTTATTTCAGAATGTTCTATTTTTTTTTGTTACTTGCCAAATTTCTCTGAATCAAGACCTCGGAAACCAAAACCAAAATGAATTAATTGAAAGGGAATATTTATCATTTGTGTTTAGTCAATTCAAATAAACTGTGGGAGGTTGGAATGGAAATAAACTCGCCATGATTCGAGATGGTAGATACTGCGAATTCGAAACGTCTACATTGGAATCAGGTTAATTATTCAAAGAAAGTGTGGAAGAGATACTTCCCGAGGAATTTAGGAACAACAATTTTTGACGAGCGTGAGAATAATAAAATTCATTGGGAATGGTTCCACTATTTTCGAAAATGATGGTGAAGGTAGATTTATATTATAAGCAAGTAACTGAAGTATTCTTTTCAACATGAAGAGAATTATTGAATAATTATAAAAACAATATTTCACGTAGTATATATATGAACTCAAATCGTATAAAAAACCACCAAACCATTCTGTATTGTTAAGAGATAGGTAATACTCAGAAATCTCCTAATATTCGGACAGTTACCGAAAGGATAACTGTTTCAGACAGAAACATAAATGAATTTCCCTAGAAATATAAAACATTCATTGAAAGAAAAAATTTGTAGAAAAAATTTTTGTCAAGCAGTAATTGAATTCGATAATTTTCTCTTATTTTGTATATTCGTAATTTATGAACTAAAGTGAAATAATGAGCCGTATTCATAAAACTGAAGGATATCGTTGTAAGTAAAAAAAAATTACGAAAAGCACTGCCGTGAAGTCAGGAGCTTTTGAGCGCTCGTACTTGCACCTTGTAGGTAGATTCGCATTTTCCAGTTTTGAAAAAACAATTGAAGGAATTTTCGACAGCTGTCAAAAAACTTCTCAAACTTAGGTGAAACTCCAGACTTCATGTCAGTGCTTCAGCTGACCAATTTTTTTTCGATAATTCGCTAGAATTTTCTATGGTATCTATGGTCTTGGTGATGCGATCTGGACAAAATTTCGCACGTAGTTTGAATACATTATTCCTCAGCTAGGTGCATAATTTCATTTCAATCCAATCAGTAGTTTCGAAACTATCAGGAGAAAAATATTTTGAACGGCCATATTTACGGAACTCCTAGTCTAATTTCGCTCATTGATGAACGTGACCGCGACATTCGCGATCCAAACCTACCCTGAAAGTTCCTAGGCCTTTCCATTCAAAAGTTACAATTTTTTATGGTTTCTATGGTTCTGGTCATGCGATCTGGACAAAATATTTCTTCAATAAATCATTCTCGATTAAAATACAAAATTTCATCCCGATCGAATCCGTAGTTTCTAAATTATCGAGAAAACAAAATTTCAAACGACCATATTTACGGAACCCCTAGTATAATTTTGCTCATAGATGACCATGATGACGACATTCGATATCCACACCTATCCTGAAAATTTCAAGTTCCTAGGCGTTTCCGTTCGAAAGTTACAATTTTCTATGGTTCTGGTCACGCGATCTGGACAAAATTTCACATGGAGCTTGAAGATCTTATTCTCCATTTGAGTCCAAAATTTCATCTCGATCAGATCTGTAGTTTTCAAGTAATCAGGGAAACAAAACTTTGAACGGCCATATTTACGGGACCCCTCGTGGAATTCTGCCCATTAACAAACTTAACCGAGGCATTTGGGATCTGAACCTACACTGAAAATTTCAAGTCTCTTGGTTGTTCCGTTCGAGAGTTATCGTGCTTACGGACGGCCGGACGGACAGACTCGAATTTTCCAACGGATTCGTCATCAGTGAGTCGAACATAGTCGATTGAGACCATTTTCGGCTCAAAATTCGAAAAATACAGACATCGTGACGAAATGATATAGCCCTCGTGTAAGTAGTACGAGCGCTCAATAAAAGTATAAGGTTTTGAGTTGAAGAAAAAGGTAGGAGTATAAGCATTTCCTTTTTTTCGTTTTCGAAATCATCTAAGGATATCCTTTTTATTCAGAGTAAAAGGGAACGTTTATGAATAACCAATTACTTTCATGTGTTTCATGTCGAAATGGAATTTTTTGATAATATGATTATTTCGAAACTACAGATTCGATCGGGATGAAATTTTGCATTCAAATGGAGAATGAGGTGTTCAAGCTACATGTGCAATTTTATCCAGATCGCATTACCAGAACCATATAAACTATAGAAAATGGTAACTTTTGAACGGAAACGCCTAGGGACTTGAAAGTTTCAGGATAGGAGTGGATCTCGAATGTCGTAATGACGTTCATCTATGAGCAAAACTATACAAGGGGTTTCGTAAATATGGTCGTTTGAAATTTAGTTTTCTTGATAATTTCAAAACTACAGATTCGATCGTGACGAAATTTTGTATATTGATGGAGAATGATATATTCAAGCTACATTTCTCCAGATCGCATGACCAGAACCATAGAAACCATAGAAAATCATAACTTTCGAACGGAAAGACCTAGGGACTTGAAATTTTCCGGATAGGTGTGGATCTGAAATGTCGCGTTAACGTTTATCAATGAGCAGAATTATACTTGGGGTTCCGTGAATCTCGGTAAATACGGTCGTTTGAAATTTAGTTTTCTCGATAGTGTCGAAACTACTTATTCGATCGAGACAAAGTCATTCAATGTCTCTCTGAAGGATTATTCATATCACACAGGTTTTTCCTCCAATGCTAATTCTAGGCTTTAATAACATGCTAATATTCTACGGACAGTGCTTGGAGAAATCTGAAAATTTAAGAGACATCGATCAATCAGAATACACTTTGAGTAGGTGAATAACAGTTCACCTGAAACACTAGCGCAACTGGATTAATGCTAGCGGAAATAGTAATGTTCTTTCGTACTGAGCGAAGTGATTTATGTAAGTTAAATCACATAGATCAGTTTCAGCGGTCGTTCTTTCGTTTTCAATCAGTTCCCCCTTCCACAACTCCAAAGTGATTGCAAGTGATTATTCTGATCGCGAAATTTCTTATTTCAATTAGATCACATTGGTATAGTGATTTGAAGTTTGACGTTATAGAATTTTATATTCATAAGAAGTGAGCGCATTCTTTCGGGCTTTTAGTGAATGAATGTGTTCTGATTGCAAAATCACTTTCACTTCAATCACATAAGTTCCATTTGTTGAATCAGTACGAAAGAACACTACTAATATCTGCCGAATCTTTGAAAAACTTGTAGTAACACCGACAACTGCCTGGCGTTCTCTTGTTGTTAGGCGCATTGTATCCTGGTAAATTCCAGCCATTTCAATAGCACAAGACAAAATAATACTCAAATTCAGAGCTAATTTTTATAATTATTCACCAATATCTTCGATAAATTCATCAAAGTAAGATCTCTATGGGTTATTTTATGTTAGTGTTATTCCTATACCAACTTGAATTCAGCAACCCAAAATATTACTGAATAGTCTATTACCAACTTAAATTCGATTTTCCACAACGGAGTATATATCTTATTCCGAAAAATTTCGCCCGAAGTCGGCCTCGATTCAAAATAAAATTTTCTGAACATAGCAGATTCATGATGAACTTTTATAATGTACCAGAAAGAATTCACCTCATGTGAAATTTTCTGGAAATATCAGTTTAAGAATGAACCCTCATATTTTTTCTTGGCAAAAGTTGGAAACTACCCTCTTACCAAAATTTCGCGGAACTTCACTTGACTTCAAGTTTTGTTGCAAAAGGTAACAAAAATTTCTTTTTAAAGTGTGGATGGAACTAAATTTTTCCAAATTTTGTGAAATATAACACGAAGTCGGTTCTGTATTAAGATTAAATTTTAAGGAACATTTGAATTCGCATAACACTTCATGAGGCCTTTATTTCTCAGCAAAGGGACAAGTTGTTGAAAACTTTCACTCTCATTCTAAAATTTTGCGGAATTTCACCGGACATCAACCTTGTATGAAAATAGAATTTTCTGGTAATAGCAGATTAAGAATTACCCTTTATGGAAATCCAATCTTTTTTCTTAGCGCTGGAATTAACAGTTCAAAATTATCCTTATATAGGAGTTTCCCGAAATTTCACCCGAAGTATCAAGATTCAATTCAGAATGTCTCTCCTTCGAGTATTTTGACTGGTTATGAAATCCTCTTCTCCTGGCATCCGTTAATTTTCACAGATCTCTAAGAAAATTTTATTTCAATGATAATGCAATATTAGTTTTAGTTATAGTTATAGTTAGGAAGGGGGTTACATTTCACTGCGACCTCAAGGTCTATTGTGACTCCTATCAGAGCCGTAGTCGCAAATGCGCTACCTAGAGCTCACCCTCCAGCTCCAGACCTATAATGAACCAGTATCTGAGCTGGCTTCAAGGAGGTTAGATCCTCATTCCTCCTGTAATTCTCTTGTCCAAGACATTCTTTGCGCAGGTTTGCAATGGCGAGGCATTCTGTAACCAGGTGAACAGGAGTTTCCTCCTCGTCACCACAGAATCTACACTCGTCTGTTTCTGTTAAGCTCATTCTCATCATATGCTTCCTAAGGCGACAATGTCCTGTGAGGAAGCCAGTGAATAGGCTTAACTTGTTGTTACTGAGATCCAGTTACGCGATGTTAAAAACTTCTACAATTCTGAACCCTGTTAAATATGGCGACATGAACAATATCGAAGTGATTTGATCAAGAATAAGAAAATCAAAACCAAACCAAACCAAAATTTTTTCAAACGAATTATAAATATTTTTGCAATCAAAGCCTACGCGTTGTCGAAAAAAAATGAAAGTTGTGAATTTTTGTCAGTAAAATT
The DNA here is from genome assembly GCA_963966015.1 of Aphidecta obliterata. NCBI lineage: Eukaryota > Metazoa > Arthropoda > Insecta > Coleoptera > Coccinellidae > Aphidecta > Aphidecta obliterata. The sequence goes on from OZ014427.1 coordinate 34,598,785, forward strand.
AATGATATTGAATTACCACGTGGGATTAGATGCTCAATTGCCATGAAATTGACTGGGCGAAAGATGCTCCGAAAATTAAATACGTATTTGTGTAATCACAAAATTAACCACTTGTTAGTTGGGTATTTAAAGCGCATGACTACGTCCATATAAGGGAGGCAGACATTCAACTATTGACTTTCCGAGAGAGACATCTCTGATCATACGCCCCTTCGACAGATTGCTAACAGAAATTTGAACTTCACTCGATTAATGTAACGCATCTCGACAATCCCTAAGTTTGCGTGTTTTGGTTTCCGAAATATAAATCTGATCGGTCCGTGCGACCTTAAATAATTGTTTTTGTAATGTACTGAGGAAACACTATTCGTTATAGTCCTGTTTCGAGGACCATACTTTATGAAGATTCTAGTGCTGATCTCCAGCAAAGTGTTGTCATAGTTACAAGGAAAATTTGACAATTTCGAGCTAATCAAGTGAATCGAGATAAATTGAAATGCACGGTTATCCTGTGATGCAAGTTGTTCAATACCATATCCCACCACATGCTCTTCAACCTTTTCCACATGCCTTACCTCACTATGGTGCTGGCATTGGTAAGTGTAACGAGAACCGAAACGTGTACTTTTGTTGTTTTGTCTTGGTGGCCTAGATTTATTTACAAACTGTTTCTCCCTGAGCGATGTGGAGTTGAAGTTATTTGTTGACAGAATAAGATTTTCTTCAATTATCATCATTCCATTTATGTAGTGTTTTTATGAGTGTTTCCATATTTTCCAATGGATTATGAAATTAAAATCAGTTTTCTTTTAGAAGAACCTCATTCTCAACCATCATACAAATGGCACTTTGACAACATTTTTTAATTTTTTGTGTGTTTTCAAGGAGATTCTAAAGATCAGGTGTGATCCAATTTTTTTCAAAATTCTTTGGAACGATTGATATGGGATATGTTATCAAGAATTTTTCATATTATGTTCACTTACTTCCAAAAAACTTTGTGAATTTTTGAGATTAGGTTGAAGATTAATCTTGTTGACAGCATCAAGAAGAATTGTGATCGCTACCTCAATACACAAATTCCTGACCAATTGTATAGTTGATAGTTATACATAATAATTCACGGATGAAAGCTAATGATCTTCACAAAGCGAATAATTCGGCTTCAATTAGTGTTGGATATAGGAGTTTTATTGTTGCTGTAACTAAATTTTTAATGCAAGCCCCATTTAAAGAATTTATCTGGTAAACAGAAAGAAAGGGGGATTTACTCAAAACAAACAAAATACAATGGCTCCATGAGTCTCTAGCACCTCATTCCATCTCCTAGACATAGATCCTATAAGGTTTCGCCAATAATTTTGGTCTTTGATCAACACTTCCCACACATTTTAGATAACAATTCTTCAGCATTTGCAGGTCTGAGGTTCTTTTTATGAATTTTCTTCAAAATTATACCTCCGCGTTTAGTCTTCCCAATCAAAGTCTTCTAGTCAAAGACCCTTCTTGTTCCCCACCTCTTTTTCACTCTTCACACATGGAATTTCCGCAGTGTTAGTTTCTGGGTACTCATTATAGAACCAAAGAATCGAATCGAAAACATTTGTCTGTTGGTCGGCCACATACCACGACTTTCCTTCGAAACTATAGGAGGTAATTTCATGAAATTTGCTACAGAAATTGGTCAGTTGTTAGTTGACATTGGCTTCTGGATCGGCAATTTGATCCATGAATTCATCAAATGAAAAAAAAACGGAACAGCAATGACGTCCATTTTTCGTCAATTTTTTCTACGTTCAGCAAGTTTGATTATAATTTTGGATTATTTTCATCAGAGAAGGATATAATATGTATGCAAAAAGCGAAAAAATGCTTCAATAGATGTTGAAAAATTACGAGAAACACTGCCGTGAAGTTAGGAGCTTTTGAGCGCTCGTTAATCCACCTTATAGGTAGATTCGCATTTTCCAGCTTCAGAAACGAAATGAAAAATTTTTTGACCGCTGTCAGAAAAATTCTCAAACTAAGGCGAAACTCCAGACTCAACATCAGAGCTTTAGCAGAGCAATTTTTTTTCGATAATTCGCTAGAATTATCTATGGTATCTATGGTCTTAGTAATGCGATCTGAACAAAATTCGTAGTTTGAATACATTATTCTTCAGCTATGTGCAAAATTTCATTAGAATCCAATCAGTAGTTTCGAAATGATCAGGAAAAAAATATTATGAACGGCCGTATATACGGAACGCCTAGTCTAATTTTGCTCATTGATGATCGTGACCGCGATATTCGCGATCCAAACATACCCTGAAAATTTCAAGTCCCTAGGCGTTTCCGTTCCATAGTTTTTCGATAGACAATTTTCTATGGTTTCCATGGTTCTGGTCATTCGATCTCTCGTTCGATCTGCACAAAATTTCACATGTAGCTTGAACACCTCATTTTCCATTTAAGTGCAAAATTTTATCTCGATCAAATCTGCAGTTTCCAAGTAATCAGGAGAACAAAACTTTGAACGACCATATTTACGGAACCCCTGGTGGAATTTGGCCCATTAACGAACTCAACCGAGGCATTCGAGAACTGAACCCACACTGAAAATTTCAAGTCTCTAGGTTGTTCCGTTCGAGAGTTATCGTGCTTACGGTCTCCGGACTTACGGACGGACAGACTCGAATTTTCCGACGGATTCGTCATCAGTGAGTCGAACATAGTCGATTGAGACCATTTTCGGCTCAAAATTCGAAAAATACAGACATCGTGACGAAATGATATAGCCCTCGTGTAAGTAGTACGAGCGCTCAAAAAGAATTCGTAGGATTTGAAAGTTGGTATATGAAGAAAAGAATAGTCAATGCCTCCACGATTAATGTATGACAAAAGTATTTTGAAAACTTGCCAAATTCCTTCTTTATTTCCTAAAAAAGTTTTCGTTAGAATGCAGGCACTAGTTTCGTTACCTCAGATTTTCATTTGAAAGGGGATGTAAGCGAAGAAAGAGAAGTAACGAATCGAATATACTTTTATTGCAATTTAACTCAGAATTTCATTAAGGAATTCATTCATGAATTATGTTCGAAATGTCCTCCACCTAATTTCTTCAGTCCTGAAATCTACTTTCAATCTTCTCACTGCTCCGTTTATTCTCTCCACAAGTTGTGCACGTGTATGTATTTCCCTTTCATATACTGCCCCAAATATGAAAATCTAACGGTGTTAGATCCGGACTTCTCGCTGGCCACGAAAAAGGTCCTCCTATCCACCGATTAGCAAAGAAGAACATACGAACGTTTAGCCTTCAGTGTGCGGCACACTCATACTGTTGGAAAATGATTTCACGCCTGTCAATCAAGGGAACTTCGTCCAAAAAACTGTCCATATTTGTTCTCAAAAGTTCTTCATAATTTTCTTTATTTAAGTTGTCAGCTAGATAGTGAGGACCTATCAAAAGATAAGCTATTGCTCCCATCCAAACATTAACTCTAAATCACTATTTTTTATGCCTAACATTCAAGAGGTTATTCATAAAAAAATCTGCTGAAACGAAACTAGTTCCTGCATTCTAACGAAAACCTTTTTAGGAAATAAAGAAGGAATTTGGAAAGTTTTCAAAATACTTTTCTCATACATTAATCGTGGAGTTCGAAAGTTGCGACGAATTGATTCTAGAAATTGACTTTTCTTTTCTTCATATACCAACTTTCAAATCATACGAATTCTTTTTCAAGTTCTATTACAGCATATTTTCGCTTTTTTTATACATATCATATCCTTCTCTGATAAAAATAATCCGAAATTTTAATCAAATTTGCTCAACGTAGAAAAAATTGACGAAAAATGGAGTAAGTGAGTAATTTCCCAAAAAACAAAAAAACTCGAATAACTCGTAAACTGTTGATTTTTGGATATTAATAAATATGGCTCAAATTACAGCAAATGAGTCATACTTACACGTCCTTCTAGGTTCACGTCGAATTTGGAATCACCCTGTACAATGTAAATTCTTCTCGGACATAAAATGAACGAAAGCCTTATTATTCCGCCAAAATGTCTGTCATTTTCGAATTTCGAGCCGAGCATGGTCTTAGACAATTAGGTTAGACGCACATATGAAGAATTAGTGGTCAAAATCCTCCGAAAACTCAATTAATTTCGAAAAAAATGACCTAGAATTTTGAAATTTCCATTACCTTCGGATCTCAATGCGCCAGGTGAGTAAGTTTTACAAGATATAGGGATCTGAATTTTTTACTCAATATAAAAATACCTATCTGATCGAATTGAAACATTGTAGTGAGTTGTTAGTTAACGACACGAAACTTCATATTACATATTATGACATTTTGAAAGGATCACTAGAGACATAAAACAACCTATTTTTGAAAACTTCGGCATCCATAAAAAGAGTTATGTAGAAATTCAGATTAAAGTGAAAAGAAAATTGAGTTTTTCTGATCTAGTGTTGAGAAATTCGATAATTGAGTAATTCCTTTGTTTGAAATTTATGAAAAGGGAATTATATTTCTTGGCACACTTCGAACGGAAAGGCCTAGGGATTTGAAATTTTTAGGGTAGGTTTGGATTGCGAATTTCGCGGTCACGTCCATCAATGAGCAAAATTAGACTAGGGGTTCCGTAAATATGGCCGATCAAAATATTTTTTTCCTGATAATTTCGAAACTACTCATTGGACCGGAATGAAATTTCGAACATAGATGAAGAATAATGTATTCAAACTACGTGGCAAACTACGTCCAGATCGCATTACCAAGACCATAGATACCGTAGAAAATTCTAGCGAATTATCGAAAACAAAATTAGTCACCTAAAGCACTGACGTGAAGTCTAGATTTTCGCCTCAGTTCGAACTTCTTTTTGACAGCTGTCTGAAGTTTTTCAATTGGTTTCTGAAACCGGAGAATGCGAATCTACCTACAAGATGGATGAACGAGCGCTCAAAAGCTCCTGAATTCACGGCAGTGCTTTTCAAATTTTTTCAATGGAAGTCCGATATAAGATACCATATGGGTAACAATTACAAAGTTGCTGATTTTTTCAATGTGCAAAATTTCCACAATATTAAGGCGCCAGTAGCTTGACTCGACGAAGCTGATTGTTTTTTCTGTCATCATATCATCATAAAAATGATTCTTACAATGAAAATAAATATTTTTTCTTTCAATTACAGCTAACTCAAATACTGGAGAATCCAAGAAATACGTATTTTGCTGTACAGTATGTGGTGGTCTGGTTACGATATTGGGCTCCCTCTTCTTGACGGTGTATTTTTTATTGAGATCGCTCACATCTACTCTAAATTACTTCGAAACTATTCCAACTTTTGTACCTGCCTCATTAGTAAGTATTATGTTAACTATCATCATTCCCGACGATTTTTAATGAGTGAATTACTAATAAAATTAATTTCAGCTGATATTCACTGGAATCCTCATCATGATTCTTTCGAAAAGGAAATACAGGAATAATTACTTGGTGAGTTGAGTGAACTTCCAAAATACATATTCTGATTTTCAATATAGATATTTTGAATCTCGATGAAAATCCATAATTAAATTCTTAAATACCAAATAACATGATTTTCACTAAGAGTTTAAAAACATCGTGTTTCTCAATAACAATAGCAGCAGTTGGATAAAGATAAACTGCATTAAATGTTTTCGTAAGCTGTTTCCAAAAAAACAGGTACCAGCAATCAACCCTTGTTTTGGGGGAAAGAAAATTTTCGGCAATTCTAGTGAGATAGTGTTCATTTGGAAGTCAGGAGCTTTTGAGCACTCGTTCATCCACCTTGTAGGTAGATTTGCATTTTTTTTTCGATAATTCGCTGGAATTTTTTACGGTATCTGTCTTGGTAATGCGATCTGGACAAGTAGTTTGAATACATTATTATTAATCTATGTGCAAAATTCCATTTCAATCCAATCAGTAGTTTTTACGAAATTATCAGGAAAAAATATTTTGAACGGCCATATTTACGGAACCCCTTATCAAATTTTGTTCATTGATAAGCGTAACCGCGACATTCGAGATCCACACCTATCCTGAAAGTTATAATTTTCTATGTTCTCTATGGTTCTGGTCACGCGATCTGTACAAAATTTTGCATGTCACTCTTCATCTGAGTGCAAAATTTCATCTTGATCGTATCAGTAGTTCCGGGGTAATCAGGAAAACAAAATTTCGAACGGCCATATTTACGCAACCCCTGGTGGAATTCTGTCCATTAACGAACTCAACAGCGGCATTCGGAAACTGAAAATTTCAAGTCTCTAGGTCGTTCCGTTCGAGAGATATCGTGCCTACGGCCGTCCGGACAGACTCGAATTTTCCGACGGATTCGTCATTAGTAAGTCGAACCTAGTCGTTTCAAACCATTTTCGGCTCAAAATTCGAAAAATGCAGACATCGTGACGAAATGATAAACCCCTTGTTTAAGTAGAACGAGCGCTCAAAAAGAACGGAAAATGTCCAAGACACTCTGATAACCGAAAATTATCTCTAACCTTTGTTTGTTTTGACATTTGACATATAATCTATTTATTCAGTTATTGAGATTTTGTACTTGACTGAAAAAGTCAATGTGAAACCAATATATAATTTTTGAAGACCTATACATATACATAGTATAGATGCTCTCAATTAAATGCATAATGAGGGCCTCCCCTATTCATTTATAAGTAGACTAGATGACCCGGCAAACGTTGTTTTGCCATATCTCTCCCTTTTTTCGCAATTTCAAAATTGCTCGAGGCCTTCGGCCTCTCTTACCTTAGGAAAGCCCGTTTCTCCCTCTCGAAAACGCGGGGGGCGCTTCGCGCCCCCGGTCTCTCCCTTTTTTCGCAATTTCAAAATTGCTCGAGGCCTTCGGCCTCTCTTACCTTAGGAAAGCCCGTTTCTCCCTCTCGAAAACGCGGGGGGCGCTTCGCGCCCCCGGTCTCTCCCACTTTTCGCAATTTCAAAATTGCTCGAGGCCTTCGGCCTCTCGTTGTTCTGGCTATTAAAAAATAAGGGTTGATCGTAGAAGGGTGAAAATTGGGGATTGTATGTATTTTTGTATGTTGTATCATAAAATAGCCCTCCTGTAAGTTGTACGAGCGCTCAAAAATAGAAATTAGAAATTTTGTCTAAAAAATAAAAAAAAAAAATTTAGGGGTGGACTACCCCTAACATTTAGGGGGATGAAAAATAGATGTTGGCCGATTCTGATAGATACCGGATAAGCACAAAAAATTTCATCAAAATCGGTTAAGCTGTTTCGGAGGAGTATGGCAACGAACACTGTGGACACGAAAATTTTATATATTAGATATAGTTTCAATATTGTGCCAGGTAAATGACTGTGACACACCACGGAAAGAAGGACCGATATATCAAAATTATATAAAGGTTGCATCTTCACCAATTGACTAAGGAACTGAAAAAATTTTGACCCCTCCTGAAATTTGAACAGGTCTAGAAATGTAGGATCCAAAATGAATGAATCTATATCCGTTTGCCTTCAGAGCTTTTCTTGAAAACTTCAACACATAAATTGTAATGATTAAAAATCAGGGATCAAATCTAGAAAGAATAATTACTGAAAAAGGCACCGAATCATAAAACTAGGAATATGATTTGCTAGCTACCATGATTGTTCGGTCTCTTGTCCATCGTTGATTACTAATTAGCTGAAACTCAATCGACTCATTCGATCCGAAAATCTCTACCCCCAAAGGGTTCTCAGTTTTGAAATTCCAAATATTAATCAGAAACACATCAGGAACGAAGCGAAGTGATGCCAAAATATTAAAATTTGCCACCTTTTTCTGTTTCTTTCTCTTTCTCAGTTCGTGATTTAAAGAGATAATTGAAATATCGAACTGAAAAAATCCATTAATTCGACGCCTAGAGCTTTTCTAGAAAAAAAAAGAGAAATCGGAATTATTTCATTCAAAATTCAATAAGGGAGACTGGGGAGAGTTGATACGTTATTGAATTTTTTTTTTTGTAAACTAAAATAAATGAAAAAACTGAACTTTTATAGCTTTATATCATTCTTCAATATAAATATAGAATTCTCGAAACAAAAACTTTATATTCTGAATTGGTAACTTTGAATTGAATTACACTTTATTACAAATATCATTATTGTCGCCAGAGGTAGGTTGAAAATATCGAAAGTTTTTTCTACTTTTGTTAGGTTATGATGCAAATGCGATATTTTTATCCCTTGTTTAAAATAAGGGAAAGTAATTTATAGTAAATCCTTAATCTCGTTCATTTTGCCGGAATATCTTAACCAAAAGTATTCATCATTCATATTCTTCAAATTATTACACATGTTTGATTTTTCAGATAAAAATTGGAGGTCTCTGTTGCATGATATGTGCCTTAACGTGCGTCCTGGTTACAATCACCACTACTGTCATCCATATGAATAGGTTACAAACTTTAAGAGAGTGTGTTTATACTAAGAAAACAAGAACTTGTACCTGCTACTCTGTCCTTCTAGAAGCCCAGTCAACTACCGATGAAGGTGAGAAAATTTATTTCCTATAATGAATTTTTGAATTCTTTCGAGTAAAAAAAAATAATCCCTCGTGAAATTTTTATCAGTTCCCGTTTTGGGTAGTGTAAAAATAATCTTAAAATCAAATCAAAAAAATTCATGCAAATAATAGAGATCTATCTTCATAATCTAGGAATTTGAATACAAACAGGAATTCCGGAGATATAATAAGGCGCATTCATATTCATTCCTCTCATTTAATCTGTGAAGAGTCAGGTCAGTTTTGCTGAAATTATCACTGCTGCATCTGAGAGTTTGGATGAAAACCCAGATTGTCCATTTCAAGACGTTCACAGATTGCATGGTATTTTGCATAATGATCTTGGTTCTCAACCAGACGTTCATTCTGATGACAAATGATTGTTTCTTGAAGTCTTGAATAGTTAATATTGGACATGAGTGAAAATTTACCAGATGTAGATATATTAAATTTTTGTGTAAAGTTTACAGCCTTTTTCTTCTCAACAGGTATGCGATTTGTGTTCGATTCGACGCCAGATTGTGAAGTAATCCATGGGGAGCTCTACGTCTGTTTGAGAATGATGTTTGGAATTTCAGTAACCGGCATATTAGTGTGTATCTTCTCATGCATGTTAATGTACCAATTATTGAGGTGAGTGGCGTATATTTTTGAGTGAATATTATAATGAAAGTAGTTCAATTAAAATTTTTTCGTATCCAAATGGAGATTGGACTCGAAATATTAACAGTGAATGAGCTGAAATTGTTTTTTAATGATAATTAGACGTATCAGTGATGTGAGACATTATTTCATTCCCATCATTTTATTTTTATTTTACTGACAAAATAATATACACCGGAAGGAATGCGAAAAATCGAAACCATAAACTCAGGTCATCTAGGTAAACTTGGTCCTTGGTTTTGGATATACAGGGTGAATTTCGAATATTGAGTGGAATTTCAGAGTTCAATAAATCTTTCGAACCAATCAACTGATAGTGGGCAGTTATATCACATTTTCCAACCAACATTTCTGAAATAAAAATTGAAAAAAGCACGTCATAAACCGAAATAAAAGCTCCTCATGAAAAAATTTGAAAAGCACTGCTGTGAAGTCAGGAGCTTTTGAGCGCTCGTTCATCCACCGTATAGGAAGATTCGCATTTTTCAGTTTAAGAAACCAATTGAAGAAACTTTTGACAGCTGTCGAAACAAATTTCAATCTAAGGCGAAACACCAGATTTCACTTTAGTGCTTTAGTTGACCAATTTTTTTTTTCTATAATTCGCTAGAATTTTCTACGGTATCTATGGTCTTGGTAATGCGATCTGGACAAGTAGTTTCAATACCTCATTCTTCATCTATGTGGAAAATTTCATTCTAATCCAATCAGTAGTTACGTAATTTTCAAGAAAAAAATATTCTGAACGGCCATATTTACGGAACCCCTTTTTGAGATTGATTTTGACTCCCATAGGTTTTTGGAAGACTGATAGGGCCGATAGGGGTGAATCATAAAATGTTCGAACAGATGGTAGTTAAATTGTAGTTCAATTCTAAAGCAAAATTCCAAGTCTACTGTCTAACTCGGATCAAGGGGTAAACAAAGAATAGATGAGAGGATAGAATTCATTGTTTCTAGGGATGTCTCATGACGTTTTGGATTGAGAGAACATAGGTAACAAAACGTAACAGTCAGGTAAATATAGGTTTCTTGGCTTGATGCCCTTCCTAGTGCATATCGAAGTGAACTAGTGGCGTTTTTATGAAAACTGGAGTTGAAGCCGTTGAAAAGTTGGCGAAAAAATATTTGGGTGATATCCATATTCTAAACACCAACAATAGGCTTCGCTGACCAAAAAAACAATGGTGCTTCTGGCTTCACTACATTTATAAAGGTAGACAGAATTTTCGCTGAGGTTTCAATCTGTGCTTTTGTTTCATTCAAAGAAATTTAAGGGGCTCCGTTTACATCTCTCTGCTACTACTGAGTTTTTACACATGCTTTATTGTTTGTTATTTGGAATTTTGTATTATAAAATATTCCCGAACAACTGTGATAGGCATTTTCACTGTATAGGAGCTTGGGGTCAGAATACATTTTTGAAAAGTACCGACAAAATTTTCGTAATTTTACCATCCAAAATTTCAATTTTTTTTTATTGTCTGGAGAAAGTATTTTCATGAAATAATTTATAGGATCCCATGCTCCGCAGAAATAGCATAAGTTTCCCCCACTTCCTTGACAAAGATAAGATCTGATCTGATAGCAACTTCACATTCTCCATCAATATAATCAACTTAATTGAACTGAACGATAATTAACATGAAAACATTCTGATGAACCGAATATGGACTAGAACAACGAACAAGTAAATAATCAGTTATTGAATATATTTAATATTTGGTCCTGTACTAGCAGTAGATTAATTATATTCTCGAACTATTGAAACGACATAAGAATCTGAAATCTTCAATTTATATTCAACTTAAATAGAAGCCCATTCGTTATAACGAAAAATCATAATTTATCGATGGTTTTTCAGTCACGAAAAGAAAAAGATGTATTGGGAACAATTGGAAATGAGATGCCGATCATTCTACCAACAACATACTAATCCCCCAAATAGTGCACATGGATCTGTACGAGAACCTACCGTAGCATCTACAATTTATTGCAGTTGTTGTGAGGAGTGTAGATATCCGCCCATTCCGATAGGTCCTCAGGTTTATCCTTGGGATACTCATAATTCCACAGACAGGTGAGTTATATATATATATATATCGATCAAGAATGAATACCCTCTTGGAGCTAATTCAGACCCCAAAATACACTTTTTGTTCGTTTCTAAGCAACGAACTTCTTTGGAAGGAAAATGGTCCGACAAAATTTTTGCCGGTCTCTGCCAAAGTAAAAGCAAATTTCCAGGCTTCAATGTTTTTTGGCCTCGGCTTAACAATTCACATTGTCGTCTGGAAATTAAGTGCTTTTACTACTGGATATATAATGAACTTTTATTATTATTTATTTCTTCAAAATAGAATTGTCCGTGTTGCCCGGATATTTCAGTCGAAATGAAGGAAAATTTATATTTGCTACTTCTCCCCCGTAGTAGATATAAACAAATAATAATAAGTTAGAAAATACTAAGCAAAAAATCAAATCAGCAATCACTCAATTGAAATGCGAGATCTAGGAGAGAGAGTCGGGATACAAACAATAAAAATTAAACAAACATTAAACTTAACTGTTGTGTAGTTGTGTTCTTCACCCGGATGTTATCGGCTGTATATAACACTCTTTGTAATCAAATAACACTTTCGGGGAAACTTGTTTGTTTTCCCTTCCCGCCAGATCTATACAAACTTCACCGAATATCTGACTAACTGCACAAATGTACCTAATTCTAAAAAGCACATGAGCATAACAATATGTATATAAAAATCTAGAGAAGCACTGCCGTGAAGTCAGGAGCTTTTGAGCGCTCGTTCATCCACTTTGTAGGTAGATTCGCAATTTCCAGTTTTAGATACCAATTGAAGACATTTTTGACAGCTGTAGTTTCGAAATTAGCAGGAATAAAATATTCCGAACTGCCATATTTATGGAACCCCTAGTCTAATTTTGCTCATTGATGAATGATGAATTATGGATCCAAACCTACCCTGAAAAAGTCCCTAGGTCTTTCCGTTCGATCTGTAACAAATTTTGCATGTAGCTTGAACACGTCATTCTCCATCTGAGTGTAAAATTTCATCTCGATCGAATCTGTAGTTTCGAAGTAATCAGGAGAACAGTATGAACTGTATGTGATGAGCTCATTTGATACTACTATGGAAAAACAATACAAAGAAGCAAAAAAGATCTATGAAAGTAGACTGGCAAAGAAAAAGGCTGAGCATTTTCAACACAGAATTGAAAACTCCGACAATAAAACAAAAACTGTATGGTCTATAATAAATTACATCCAAACTGGATCACATCCCCCAAGAGACTTACAGATTCATGGTGACGGTAAGAGGACTGCAAACCCATTCAACGAATTTTTTTTGAACTGCGCAATAGATATAGTACCTCAGTCATCTGAAGGGAACATGTACTTGGAACAAATGGACAAATGTATTTCTTTAAGACCTATCACAGAGATTGAAGTTGTGAATGCCATAAAGAGCTTAAATAAAAAACATAGCAGCGGAGATGATGAAATTCCAACTTCACTGATTGAAGACTGCATACACGAAATCAAAACTCCGCTTACATACGTAATCAGCTCATCCTTCGAAAGGGGTATATTTCCAGATAGCCTGAAACTTGCAACTGTAAGGCCTGTACATAAAAAGGGAAGCGTAACAGAATTGGCAAATTATCGTCCTATAAGTCTTCTACCGAGTTTCTCCAAAGTTTTCGAAAGGTGCATGAGTGATAGGCTGATAAAATATTTTCTGACCAACGACCTGTTTGACAAGGGTCAACATGCTTACTTGAAGGGAAGAGGAACTCACACTGCCCTGTACGAATTCATTGAAGCCACTTTACAAGCAATGGAGGGGAAGGATCTAGCGATAGGGTTATTTGTGGACCTGTCAAAAGCGTATGACTGTGTGAATCACGAAAGGCTACTGAGCAAATTGAGGAAGTACGGAATAAGTGGCAACACCTACAACTGGCTGCAATCGTACCTGTCTAGAAGACTACAACAGACTGTGATAACAAAAATGGACTTTCTTTTAAATCAGAGAAGGAGCCAATTGAAATAGGCATTCCACAAGGTAGTATAGTAGGCAATATCTTGTTTATTATATATGTTAATGATTCACCAAAAGCTGCTCCAATACAATAGTTTTCAACTTGATTATGCTGACGATAAAAACATCTTAATCACAGCATGCAACCTACAAACTTTAATCAGTGACCTACAAAGAAGCTTTGAAGCAATAGCAAATTGGGTTAACAATGAGTGTCTACTTCTTAATGAAAATAAAACAAATTGTGTAATCTTCCATACCAACAGAAGCAACTTAGAATGTCCAAACACAGTCAATTTAAATGAATCAGAAATAAATGTAAGCACTGAAACAAAACTTCTAGGATTAACAATAGACGAAGTTTTGTCCTGGGAATGCCATGTGGATAAGTTAAACAAAAAACTGAACTCTGTGTGTTATACTTTGAGAGTTATGTCCAAATATCTCAATGAGAGTGGTTTGAGAGTAATCTACTTTGCAAATTTCGAGTCTGCTGTTAGATATGGTCTGCTTTTTTATGGTGGTGCTAAAACGATGGGAAAAATATTTCTGAGTCAAAAAAGAGCAATAAGGATAATGAAGAAACTCAACTTTAGAACATCTTGTAGAGGCATTTTCAAACAATGCAATATCTTGACAATTACAGCACTGTATATTGAAGAATGTGTGATGTTCCTTCTGAAAAATAGGGGATACTTCAGAGATAGTTTGCCAACTCACTCATATAGTAGAAGAAATTTCTATTATGTATATCCTATCCACAGGTTAAGTATTACTGAGAGAGGAACAAAATACTCCGCCATGAAATTTTTCAATCATCTGCCGTTAAGAATAAGATCGATAAACAACCCCAGGATCTTCAAAAGAGAATTGCATGAATTTCTGCTGGAACTTGAACCATATTCTGTGGGGGAATTTCTCGGATTGTGATATTTCTTGCTTTTTTTTTCCTTTTGACGAATGTTTCATCCTGATTACATGTATAAATGTGTGTATATGTATGATTTTTGAAATAGAGGTTGTTTATTATTATTATTATTATTATTATTATAGCCCTCGCGTAGGTAGAACGAGCGAACATTGTAGCCGCTAACTGGCTTGCATACACAAACCAACTGGAATTGACAGGGTGGTGCAGCGCATATTACCACATTTGAAATGGTTGCCATGCGCTCAATATTGAAGCTAGCAGATTGAAATGAAATGCATTTTGTAGTAAGGCGGTGGAATAATTGGGCATAATCAAATTTTCGATGGTGGGAGATAAAAAAATGAGTAGAATGTCTTCTTTTCAAGCGGGCTATACCATTTCGTCACGATGTCTGTATTTTTCGAATTTCGAGCCGAAAATTGTCTCAATCGACAGAGTTAGACTCTCTGATGACGAATCCATCGGAAAATTCAAGTCTGTCCGTCCGGCTGGCCGTAAAACGATAACTTTCGAACGGAACAACCTAGAGACTTGAAATTTTCAGGGTGTGTTCAGTTCCCAAATGCCTCGGTTGAGTTTGTGAAATGCAGAATTCCACCAGGAGTTCCTTAAATATGGCTCGAAATGTTGTTCTTTTTATTTTCCAGAAACAACAGATTCGATAGAGATGAAATTTCGCACTGAAATGGAGAATGATGTTTTCAAGCTACATGCAAAATTTCTCCAGATCGCATAACCAGAACCACAGAAACCATAGAAAAATATAACATTCGAACGGCAAGGCCTAGGGACTTGAAATTTTCAGGATAGGTGTGGATCTCGAATTCCGCTGTTACGTTTATTGATGAGCAAATTTAGACGAAGGGTTCGTAAATATGATCGTTTGAGATTTGGATTTCTTGATAAACTACGGATTCAATCGTGATGTAATTTCAATAAAGAATGATATATTCAAGCTAAATTTTTTCCAGATCGCATGACCAGAAGCATAGAAGCCATAGAAAATTATTACTTTCGAACGGAAATCCCGGGTAGGTTCGGATCGCGAATTTTGCGGTCAACCCCATCAATGAGCAAAATTGGACTAGGAGTTCCGTAAATATAGCTGTTCAAAATATTTTTTTCCTGATATTTTCGAAACTACCGATTGGATTGGAATGAAATTTTGCACATAGATGTAGAATAATGTATTCAAACTACGTGGGATATTTTGTCCAGATCGCATTACCAAGACCATAGATACCGAAAAAAAATTCTAGTGAATAATCGAAAAAAAATTGGCCACCTGAAGTCTGGAGTTTCGCCTTAGTTTGAAATTTTTTTTGACAATTGTCAAAAGTTTTATCAATTGGTTTCTAAAACTGGATAATGCAAATTTACCTACAAGGTGGATGAACGAGCGCTCAAAAGCTCCTGACTTCACGGCAGTGCTTTTCAAATTTTTTTATGAGGAGCTTGTATTTCGGTTTATGACGATTCCTAGAGAAACATTTTACAGTTAATCTTTCGGCGAACCGTCCCCTTTCCTACCGGAGATTGATATAGAATAAAAATGTTTTCTACAGGTTTCTACGGGGCTGTTGTATGTCGAAACACGTTTCGTTGTTTAGCAAACTCTTAATTAGTAAACATCCTGTACCTTAATGTATTAGTGAATACTAAAAATACCCACATTCTGCTATCATATGATGCAAAGTTGATAGTTTCCTAAGGTTCAGATGTAAAACTGAAACTCATAAAGTATAATATCCTGATAGTTTATTCGATTGGATTTGGCTCTACTGGACTATGATAAGTATAACTAATTATTGTCAAGTTAGGGCCATTGAAAATTGGAGATTGGCATTGAAAATTGGATCTCAATTTCACAATTAGAATAACTACACCCAAAGAAATACGAGAAGACCGAATTCATTTATAATACCAAATAAATAATTCTTCGATTTGATAACTTACAAGGAACCTTATAACTTCCAGAAAGTTAGAGTGGAACTAATACAATAATAGGTGTGGAGATTATAATAAAATAACAGTCTTCAAAAATTCGTTATAATATTAACTGTGACTTGACATAAATCAGTTTGCGTTGTTTATGTCATAGATTTTGGACGCCTGGAAGAATAGGAAACTTCTACTCACCGAACCCCGGAGATTTACCACCAGGGGGAGATAACCAAGCTAGAAATCGGGCAGGATGGAGTTGGAGGAGGTTCCCTTGGGGAAGAAGTAGCGCTCCACAGACAGAAATTCCTAGGTATGATAATTTTGATATGATGATGTGGAAAATATAATTATGAAAATAACACAATCTTCTTGAATTGATCATTTGTCAATTCGTAATACAATGTTGTTCAGGAACAGGAAGAGTTTCACATAATCAGGGAAATGTGAATATCAATGAATTTTTTTTTCATTCTTTCGCCATTAGAATTATATAAATTCATGGACGAAATTTCTTTCGAAAAATTTCACAATAATGTAGACGAGTTTCTTCTTGCAGTTAATATAACGCTCGAAACAGTTGCAAGATAACTGCCGCCTGAAATTTCCGGAGTTTTGGGTAGTGTAACATGTAACATCAAATATTCGAATAAAACAAATCCGTCCTTTCGACGCCTTTGTTGCAGAGCTTTCCTTAAGAACTATATATAGAAGCATATAGAATGAAATTTAGCCCCGGAATTCTATCAATGAAATTGAAAGGTGGAAATTGGGAGTTAACAAAGAATGAATTTTTCGCAATTATTTCTCAAAAATTACACCTAGAAAATTCATGGGTCAATTCCGGATAGAAACTAATTGTTGCATCGAATTTCATGAAATTTTCTGTTAAAGTTTTCGAGAAAAGTTCCGGAAGTTGGACAAACCGATCATTTTTTTCGCTCATTAGATTTAACACTAGTGAAAATGTTAAATGTGGAAACTTCAGGAAGGGTTTGAATTTTTTTCCTGGAACGATTTAGAAGATTTATTATTGTAATTAATGAATCAAAACTATACCTTCTTTCAACCGCCAACCAGAAAAAAATGTTGATGAAATGTTAATCTAGTATTTTCAACAGAGAATCTTCTTCCTTCACGTACCAAGGAGTAGCCAGCAGTGCTGACAGTCAATATGGTTTCACATCGAGGACAGGCCATGATAATCATCCTAGAGAACAAATATCTGGTTCTTCCGATTCGTACAGCATGCTGGACAACAGACCCCCAATGGGTGGTGTTTATGTATGGGGCCCCCCTCCTCCTTACTCGAATCCAAATTCGCCAGCAAGAAGGATATTTCATTCCCCAGCTAATAGGTAAGATGAAATTTTTTGCTAAAACATTCATTGAAATTGACGTCTGCGAAACTTTGTGTCTTGTGACCAGCGCCTTAGGCGTCCGTTGCATATTCAGCCATCAGTTGATTTCATCAGTCATGAATAATTAAGAATTATGTGACGTCATGCGCGGAATGGTCGCATTAGACTCTTCGAAGATCATATCTTCTCTTCCTTGCATCATGAGTAGATATTAGTGTTGGGCGATACTTCGTATCGATACATTAAATATCGATACTTAAATATCGGATACTTTCGTACTGTAAAAAAACAAATCACTTTGATATATAAAAATTACGAAAAGCACTGCCGTGAAGGCAGGAGCTTTTGAGCGCTCATACATGCACCTTGTAGGTGGATTCGCATTTTCCAGTTTTAGAAATCAATTGAAGGAATTTTCGACAGCTGTCAAAAAAATTCTGAAACTCAGGCGAAATTCCAGACTTCATGTCAGTGCTTCAGCGGATAAATTTTTTTTCGATAATTCGCTAGAATTTTCTACGGTATCTATGGTCTCGGTGATGCGATCTGGACAAAATTTTGCACGTAGTTTGAAAACATTATTCCTCAGCTAGGTGCAGAATTTCATTCCAATTCGATCAGTAGTTTCGAAACTATAAGGAAAAAAATAGTTTGAACGGCTAAATTTACGGAACCCCTGGTCCTATTTTGCTCATTGATGAACGTGACCGTGAAATTCGCGATCCAAACCCACCCTGAAAATTTCAAGTCCCTAGGCCTTTCCGTTCGAAAGTTATGTTTTGCTATGGTTTCTATGGTTCTGGTCATGCGATCTAGAAAAATGTAGCTTGAATATATCATTCTCCATTAGTATACAGAATTTCGTCACGATCGAATCCGTAGTTTGGAAATTATCAAGAAAACTAAATTTCAAACGACCATATTTACGGAACCCCTGGTATAATTTTGCTCATAGATGAAAGTGATCACGACAATCGAGATCCACACCTATCCTAAAAATTTCAAGTTCCTAGGCGTTTCCGTTCAAAAGTTACAATTTTCTATGGTTTCTATGGTTTTGGTGATGCGAGCTGAACCAAATTTCGCATGTAGCTTGAACACCTCATTTTCCATTAGAGTGCAAAATTTCATCTTGATCGAATCTGTAGTTTAAAAGCATTCAGGAAAACGAAATTTCGAGCGGCCATATTCACGGAACCCCTCGGCGAATTTCGCCCAATAACGAACTTAACCGCGGCATTCGAGATTCGAACCTACCCTGGAAATTTCAAGTTTCTAGGACATTCCGTTCGAGAGTTATCGTGTATACGGACGGCCGGACGGACAGACTCGAATTTTCCGACGGATTCGTCATCAGTGAGTCGAACATAGTCGATTGAGACCATTTTCGGCTCAAAATTCGAAAAATACAGACATCGTGACGAAATGATATAGCCCTCGTGTAAGTAGTAGGAGCGCTCAAAAATGAAATAATAAAAGTGAACATAAAACAAATTTATTAAAATTATTACAAAAAATACACCACAGAACAAAGAAAATAAATATAAATTTACAATTGCCAGTCTTCTAAATCCAATGACTTCAGAAACAATAATTTAGAGAGCATTTCCCCGCTCAAATTGTTTCTTTTGGGTGTCATTATATTTCCTGCTTGCGAAAAGACCCTTTCGCAGGGAACAGTACTGCCAATAATTGACAAATATTTGATCGCAATGTCTTTCAAAATGAAGGATCCATTAGCATTCCAAAATAATAATGGATTAGATTTCAGGTCCATTAAAGGGCGATTCAAATAATGCTTCAAATGAATGAAGAGCTCATCAGTTCGTTCAGTTTGTTCAGTTTCATGTTTCAAGGTTTCATGTAGAGACCACAAACTGTAAGATTTCGGTGTATTAGATGGTCCCGCAATATTTGGAGTACTGATACTACTTTCTTGAGAACCTACTGATTTGCACATTTTGTCTAAATAACTGATTGCGTGGGAACAAGAGATTTTGTTATTGAAATGGACTTTTTTGAAACGTGGGTCCAGGATCGTTGCGCAAGCTAAAATATTGACTTGTTCCACAGCACCAAATCTTTTGGAAATTCCTTGCAAAGCCACATCTTTCAACAATTGGGCACTTTCTGATGAAAATGAGAGATTTTTTATTTTGTGAGTTAGGCAATTCATGATGGGGATTATTTTACTTGCTGTAAGATATTTATCGCCGGAAATTTCTTTTGAGACCTCTTCAATAGGTCTTAAGACCTGAATTACCTCCTTGATTGTCTGCATATCATTGGCATCTACCATTGTGGGAGCCTTTGGAAATTTGATAAGAATGGGCGCAATAACAACTGACAGATCGAAAAATCTTTCCAGCATATAAAACGCCGAATTCCAACGCGTAGGTACCATTTGTATCAATTTGTATACACTGTCAGAATTCGATTCAGACTGTATGCGTCTCAATTCATCAGAAAGATTCACGCTTTGTTTAAAATATTTAACAATACTTTTCACCTTGTCGATTATATTCATTATATTCGCAACTTCATACACAATGCTCGACGCTACTAAGTCTAAAGTATGAGCAAAACACGGTAGGTGCTTATTCTTGCCGAAAAAATCTTGCACAGCTTTTACAATATTCGAACCATTATCAGTGGCTACAGCTGATATTTTTTCCTGAGAAATTTCCCATTCGTCACAAATCTTTGTCATGCACGTCTTCAAATAATCAGCTGTATGCCTTTCCTCGAGTTCCAAAACAGAAATTGTTACTGTTTTGAGTTTTTTGCCTTGATAATAGTGAGCTGTTACCCCCAGAAAACTTACTGTACGCATGGTTTCTGTCCATACATCCATTGTCAAAGTTATGGATTTAACATTCGACAACTGCTGTTTAAAATGCCTAGACAGTGCGTCGTACTTTTCACTTACCATTTTAGACACAGTTTTGTGGACTGGGGGTTTATATAATGGGGTAGCTACACTCATCAAATACTTGAAACCCTAATGTTCAGTTGTATTCAAAGAAAGATTGTCTTTGACTATCATATATACCACAGCGTTGTTTAGAGTTGTAGCTTTCGATCCACCTGCAATATCAATTAATACTTATTAATCCAGTATCTGATTTGAGGATTAATATCGAAAAATTTTGAATTTATATCAATGGATTTTTATTATATTATTATTTCATACCTTTAAATGATTCAACTTTTGCAAGTGATTCGGTTATCGTAGGTTGTCGTGTATAAACGGATGATGTGGATGAAGAGGAAGACTGGAGCGATACCGATGATTCCTGTGTGAAATACTTGAAATCTCACTTGCAATGCTCCGTGTCAACTAACATTGTTGTGCCAGTTTCTTCATCATCTTCAACATTAGTGCTATTTTGATCTTGCATAGCAACTTCCTTCGATAAACAAAATTTTCATTCGCAAAATTGGTAATAATAATAATAAAAAATGGGCAGGGCCGGCTCAAGCGGCCCGCAGCAGATGCAAGGCATCGGGACGCCAAAGGCACCCTTTCAAATTTTTTTCTCGTAAAATTAGTTAGTAAATTTTTGATTTGCGGTGTATACAATGGAGCCGGCCCCTATAATAGGTGGTAACATACCTGATTTGCAAGTAATTTTTTGTCGAAGTCACATTTGGATGTTTTCTCAGAAGGTGTTTCTTCAAGTTTGTGGTGTTTCCACTCGTCTTGATATCTGAACTACAGAATTTGCAACGGCCACCAATTGGAGTTTTTATGAAGAAATTCCAAAGTTCACTCTTAATTTTTGGCATTTTGTCTCAGGTGACGTAAGGACACAGTAACAAAGGCTAACAGAATACAACCGGAACACGCACAAACACTGCGGGGGGTCTCACAGAAACCTGGTAGAGTCGGGACTCAGGATATAAAATATAAATATAAGCAAAGAAACATAAACATACTAAATCTAATCTCTGTGGAAAGCTGGAAAGTAAACTATTCATCCCACTATACTCAAAAAAGGGCGTTGTCAAATTCAGAATACTGACCAATAACAAACTGTAACAAAGTTTTGGGAAAGCTGTGAGGTTTTTCCAAAATTATATTGGATCCTTTATATTCCCCACAACCTTATCAGTTATTATCTAGATATCCCTAAATGTACTTCTTAACCGGAACACAATGATATCCCTCTTAATTGCCCACCTTCAAATCCCTTTGTCATTGTCCGGCACCTAATTGTAAGTTGTAAGGTGTAATTTCAATATTATACAAATAACGAATAGCTCTAAATACTCTGCACCTGAAGCAGTAAACAACCTTTTTGATGAATCAGTGGCGCAGCCAGGGGGGCTTAGGTGCCGCTGTTCCCTCCAAAGATATCAACATTTTTAAATTTTTCTGAGTTCATTGTCAAACGTCAAACATTAACGAATATATTCCCCATTTGGTTGATTTCAAAATGTCCCAATTGTGAATTATTTCACATTCTCTTCGCCTTATTCTTGCAGTATCGCATAGTTTAAATGTCGTAGAACATACATTTATTACCTCTTTACGTATATATTTTTTGTAGACATGAATTATGTTTTGTTATATTTTCGGTTCATCAAAACTGTCCTGACGTTGTGTAGCGGAGAATTTCCGAGGAAGTTCATGACTGTCGTAAAATTATTGTCGTTTGTCGGTCTCGTCCCCTAATATAATAAAATACAAACAAAATTCTCATCTTTCTGTTATAGAATTGGAGTTCCGCTCATCAATAACAATCTCCCTTTTCATTTTGGTAATTCCCTAAAAAGATCGAAACACGAACAATTTGTTGAAACGATCTGAGATATTTATTCATATTCATATTAGATTGCTCATTTATTTCGTGTCTTTCTGAAGTTATGAATTCAACATTATTGTTATGATTTGTATGAAAAATGAATTAATACTGCAATATGAAATTAACCCGCATTGTTTTATTCAAACCCAGATACTGAAGATCATAGTAGATTAATGAAATGCATATTTTTGATTGAAATTACCTTCACTAATATTAAATTTTTTTGTTACACGAATCTATGTCAGAATTGGATATTTTTGTGTATATTTTGCGTTTCATTCTTGAATGTGTTTTTTGAGGGCTTTTCGAGTTTTTCAAACGACTCGTACTTTTGAGAGATTTCTACAAGAAATCTTTAATAATTCGATTTATCAACTTAGGCAATAGATATCAAGCAGTTCAGTTGTTAGAATTTGCTATCCAAATAGTCCAAGTATTTATTACATTTACTTATTCAAATAATACTGCCTATTGCCTGTGAAATTGAATTCCAGATGTGGCGAAGCTATAAAAATGTTGTAACTTGTAACCGCTTATGGTCCTTCTTCATATTCATTGTTTAGAACAAAATAACGGAACGATTTGAGTTTTCTGAATTCACGTGTCTGGTGCTTAGAGCTTGGTTGGAAATTCAAACATATTGTTATGGTTCAATTTTTCGATATTAATAATATTAAATTTTATTATTGAAATTTTAAGTAAGAACCACAAACAATATTAAAAATAATTTTTGTATTTTAATTTTTCTTTTATTTTTCCCGCGACTCTTTTTCAAGGAGGATTCTCAAGGTGCACATATGAAATAATCTTTGTTTACAAAAAACTTATTATTTAAATTCAATAAACTAATTCTAAAAATGTTATAAAATTCTAAATTATGACGCCTATCGAACAAGATATAAAATTAAAACTCACAGTGAACAGCTTTCTCTAAATATAGTTCATAAAATGCAAGCTTCAAATATCTCGTTTGTTCCGTAGAGAATATCTTTGAATTCAGTAATTGATCCTATAAGATCTATTGCCTCTGGTTCCACTAATATCTCTGGTATGAGCTGTTGGGACAATTTTATCCCACAGTTCTCTTCTAAACAGTGAAATCAGCAATGAATGTACTGCAGCTTGATTCCAGTATCTCCAAATCAACAACTTCCTGATGTCAGGCTGTATAAATCTTTGATAATTTTTCGTTTTCAAATCTTAATTTCAATCATACAATTCAAACAAATTATTTCTATCATGACATTTTTACAATTGTCAAAATCAATTCGCTTGCTTAATTCTAATTATCTTACAACAATTTTCTATGGTAACTATTAAATTATTCTGAATCCTCTCTTAAAAAAAAATTCATTTTACTATAATTTATACGATGTTAAAAGAAAATTCTTGAATTTTGGTGATATAATTTGAATTTATTTTTCACTTTTGGATTTCTATGACAATATTTATCTTTACATTTCATTTTTGTTTGAACAAACTTGAAAGACGGGATAATGGTCATTTCAACTATTCAAAGTATTCAATACTTCTGGTTATTCTAGAGTTTGTTGTCGATCGATATTTTCGTTGTTTTTCTGAAATAGATAGTAGTAGATAGGTTTCGATGTAATACGATCCAGAGTATCGATACTTTACGAAGTATCGCCCAACACTATGTTACTAATTAACGTTAGGTGAAAGTACAGTCGACAACCCGACGAAGCTTGTCAATTTTTTTCACCCTAAAATACGGATTAAGTATTTTTATTTTTGTCTTCGAAGTTAATTTTATGGTTCGATAATCAGGAGGATTTTTTTCGGATATTTTTACGGATGCGTCAGATTTTTTCGAATTTTTTATTGCTTTTTTGCGAAAAATTCGGATTTTTCTGCCACATACAGAAATGTAGCGTGATGCGAAGTCCAAACATAACCTTCGGAAAAGAGCAAAGCAAATTTCATTTTATCATTTCGATACTCGACCACCGATACTCGCCATTAAGTATCGTTACATCTTGGTATCGGTAAGTGAAGTATCGATACAAAATATCGAATATCGTAACGAAAAGTATCGATATAGTAAAATATCGATACGTATCGCCCAACACTAGTAGATATTAGTGGCTTTCCAGCCACCGTCTGGGGCGCCCCAGGAGTGCTCAAAACCAAAGTTTGACATAAGTTTGACCAATCCAGTGCCGGAGTGTCAAGCCCTCGCGCTACCTTCGCCTTCCCATTGGTGCATAACCCGAATTTTCGGGGCTTCAAGCGTAACACGCACCTGGCTGGAAAGCAGTTATTATCACCCCTAGTACGAGCAGTGCTCGACAGTCTGCCTCGCGCATTCTCCCACCATCTAGCATGTGTGTAGGGCATAGATTACTCTTCAATGAGAACGAATACTGTATTGGAATGGACACTTGCTTTTGTAATTATGTATACATTAGAGTCCGAACGTTCGAAACAGTTTATTTACGAATTTGAAACGGCCTCCTCTCAGCTCTGAATACATTGGGCGTAGAGAGTTCAGCAACACGAGGAATGTTATTTCCATTTGTTTCTGAAAATTATGACAAGAATCCTTCTTTATTTTGAAATGATTTGATCGGGAAGAGAACAACAGCAATACAAATTTAAGGTGCTTAGATTTCCTTGGCTCCTTTTACTTGCCGCCACTTCCTTTTTTCTATTCTTCTGAAAAGTGCCTGAAAATTGGAAAATGATATTGATATGCGGTTTCTTCTCTTCCTTGAAAAAAGATTTTTAGATTGTCCATCTATTTTCTTCTAACTTCAGTAGTTCTTGATATCCTAGTGCTAGATATCGCATTTGGACCAATCTGTATACTTTGTATATGAATGAAACTCCGTGCGTCCCGATATCACTTGTTCATGGAGAAATATCAATTCCGAAGCATTTGTTGACACATACACGTAATGCAGTAAATCTGCTAGAAGAGTCAATTCAAATAGGCTGTGTATATTTTTTTTTATAATTTCCAGATAATCAATTATCATCACAATGATTTCTATTTTGAATTTCAGATATCAACATATGCATCATCATCCATTGCACGGTCATGAATCGCACTGCCAGATGAGTTCCGAGAACGTCACAAGAAGTTCTAGAAGAAATCGTCCACACGCCCCGAACAAACAGAACTATGAAAATACCACAGAAACTGAAATTCACCAGAACAACGAAAACAGTGAAAGCACTGATACATCCAGCTGCCTCGAAAGAATTTCACATACCTTACCAGTAAGAAAAATGAAGAAAAGGGCTGACATGGCTTCAGTGAAGTCTATTTACCACCAAGGTTCTTCGAGCAAAGTGAATGTTCAGAATATATTTATGCAGACTGGTCAAGATGGACGGAGTCCAACTGTAGAGGAGCATAGTTATACAGAGCCTAACTTAAATGAATCTGAAAAGCCTAAAGCAGAACCCCACAAGTGTAGATTCCTACCGAGGATGCAAGGTGTCGAGAATCCTACCTTCCAAAAACAAGAAAATAGTCCTCAGAAAGCTGAAGCTGCGGAGTCTGAAGTTTATTTTGCTGATGTTAGCAGTTGCTGTAACATTTCAGTTAGGAATGATGGTCAAGATTCATCTTTATATGATGAAGCCTTGGAGAACCAGAAGCCTAGACTTGATAATAATCAATGTTTACAAAGTTTTCAAGAAAATATTTCTAACTCTACCGCGAATGAGGATGAGGATTACTTAGTTCATAGAATGGGAAATAGACAAATGAGTATAAGAAGTCGGATGCCCATACCCTTGCCAGAAAATGAAGACCTCAGTTTTCAGAATGAACCTTGTTTACAATTACTAACGAAAGATATTTCACAAAATAGCCTGTCTAGCAGTGTTCAAACTCCTCTGACTGAATCAACGGACGACGCTGTCACTCCCTCCGAGTGTTGTTCCAATTACTTCACTGATAATACAATTGATCCATCCAAGAATAAAAAGTTTTCTACCGCCGAACAGTATTTAGCCCCAGATGCTCAATATGAGATCGTACAAAATCAAGAAGACTTCAGGCAAAATTCCAGTAATCTAACAAATACTATATCAGGCTTGAATAATTTTGGACAGAATTATTATAACCAAAGCAAAAAGTTCAACTACCTCTCACCGAACCCTTCCAATTCTAAAACGAGTGGTGCCTCCATTATTTGCAGAAAAAATACAGGCAGTAATATCACAAACCTCATACAAAATTTAGGGACCAATTCCGGTGGATTGCTTTATGGTGAAGCTAGTGCAGGAGAAGAGGAAGTACAAGGACAAAGTTGCCACAGTGACGGAACTATGGACTCTGGATGGCAAAGTGGTTCTGAGAAACTTGGAGATACCAAAAAGATTGAAGAGCATCTGCCTAATTGATATGTATTATGATGACGAACAGAACATTAATTTATTTGATCTCCATCTGCAACATTGGATATTATAAACTATTCTGGAATGGCCTTGGCTATGTAAAATGTTCTTTCAATCAATGTCGAGGAGTTTATTATACTATTTTCCTAGACTAAGTTTGAAAAGAAAAATTCAATCTTTATTCTTGTTTGTGAAATGACTATTCTAAGTACTGTTATCTGAAATTTTTAATGATACATTCTGGCTTTTTGTTAAAATATATGCAATATGTTATTGTGAGATTATAGGTATATTAATGTTGTATTATATTAATATAGATGATATTCGATGGACATGAGATAATAACTAGAGTAGACAAGTTTTGTATATTTGTTTTTATAATAAAAATGAATTGTGAAAATGTATTTGCTTGTGTTACACGAACAAAATAATTCAAATTCAGTAAGCTCTAATGTAGAAAATGAATTTTTCTCATCTGGTTCCAGTATAACCTCGCCTGCATTTATTAATACAAAAATAGACAACATGTATCAGATCCTTTATATTAGAATAATATACGGCTGTTTATCTGAAATTATCAAATTCAGGAATGAAATTAGAAAAATTATACTAGATAAACTAATAGCAAGCCAACAAAACAATTCATGTATCTCAGAGACCAACAAAAGTATCACTTGCACCTGTAGACCGGTTTATATCCATCTCAGATCTCGTCAGTACAGTTAGCAACATGACAAATTCGATGTGAGAAACATAAAACCGTTAAAACATAAGTCAACGTGGATCTGAGAAAATTTCCCAAATCATGCCAGCTGTCCGTTCCAAAAGCAACTGTCTCAAATATCTGTAGATCATGAATCGCCTTATCAACTTCCCAAGACAAAGACACATGTGTGACCCGCCGTAAAGATTACGAGCATTAAGTCACACATGGAAATTACGGGTTCAAACTTCAACCTTATTCGTCTGAATAATTGACTAGAATAATATACGGCTGTTTATCTGAATTTATCAAATTCAGGAATGAAATTAGAAAAATTCCTCTATATCGTTTCGTGCTGTAATCGGTGGAAGAAGGAACTTTTGTTCTAGAAATCTTTTGAGACACAGAGTCAGTGTTTCCCTAACTTTCGTCAACCAGTTTTTTCTCGAAACCAACTTCCATTGTTCTTAAGTATGGATGGAATATACTGTAGTTTATTTGTACTCAAATGAATTATTCATGACAATTCATTATTACGACAGTGATTATGATCCTCCAAGGTTTCAGAAGTGGTGACACCCCATATTTCTGAACCACCCGTCTTACACAGGCAACAAATGTTATGATTTTACTATACAGGTGTATATGAATAGTTGCGAAAAAATGTAGATGGTGATTCCTTCTCAAAAAATAGGGTGCTTCTCTCATATAAGCTTTTCTTTTTTGAGCTCCCCCTGCTTAGTTACACCCCCCTAAAGATGGTGCCCGAAAAGCAGTTTTTAATTTTTTTTCTAAAAACCGACTTTTCGAAGGCTTTCGACCGTGTTCCCCATGGACGCCTCCTGGCCAAGCTTGAGCACTTTGGCATCAGGGGAGATTTGTTGCGGTGGATTGGAGCTTTTCTTCGGGGAAGGAGTTTCTGCGTTAGGGTGTCTAACGTTTTCTCTCGCCTAGACCTGTAACCAGTGGTGTGCCCCAGGGGACAGTTCTGGGTTCCCTCCTCTTCTTGGTCTACACTGCTGATTCATCCCGAAGTTTGAAATCGCCTTGCCTACAATTTGCGGACGACACGAAGCTTTTCAACAACCCTATTTCTGATTATGAGCTGCTCCAAACGGATCTGAATGTTATCTCCGACTGGTCCAAAAATTGGTTGCTTCCACAAAACCTTGAATAATGCGTAGTTCTTCACATCGGCAAGCAGAACCCGATCTGAGCTGGTCTCTCCATGTGAAGAAGGTAACGTCTAGGCAAGGAGCCTCGTCTTTATGGTCTCCAAGTGTTTCCGAGGTTGTTCTCCCACTGTCTGTTGTAACTTATATAAGACCAATCCTCGAATCTGCTGGTCCTGCCTGGTGCCCTGTCCTGAAGGCCGACTTGGAGCAGTTGGAGGCGGTTCAGCGTTGGGTTACTCGCATTCCTTATGGTCCCAACCGTCCTGCATATGAGGAGAGACTCAGTATCTTCGGTTTAACCTCATTTCAAGATCGCCGACTGAGAAGTGATTCGATATTTAGCTTTCGGGTCATCAATGATATGATTGGTGCTGACCTATCATTCCTTTTCATCCGCAACACTAATAGCTTACGAGGACACATGTACAAGTTAAAAAAAGAAAACTTCCAGACTACCCCACGACAAGACTTCCTGTCCAATAGGATTCTTTCAGCCTGGAATAGATTGCCTGCAGACGTGGTTTGTGCTCCCAGTGTGAACGCCTTCAAGAACAGATTCGATTCCCATGGATTTTGCCCACTTGGTGCCCCATGAGTGCTTGGATTTGTTTATATTTTCTTGATATTTTTCTTAACTTAAATTAATTTTTTTGTTTCTGAGCTTGAAAGGCATAGCCTCCGCTCTTGTTATTAATTTAATAATAATAATAATAAGCAGACATTTTATGCGATCGAGATAGAAATCTCTTTTGGTGGTGTTCCTCTTTGAGTGAAAGGGGGAAAAATAGCCACCCCTTAACATTGTTTTGCAAGAAACGTTTTTCCATATCCATGTTTTACAATAAAAAAATAATTTGGGATAGCTTGATCCATTCTCAACACATAAGGTTTCCTGTAATGTCTTGCTGAAGTTCACGGTTTTTGAGCAAAAAGAATAATTTATCGACAGATAATAGCCTGAGATAATAGGCCTGAGTCGTAAAGGCTGGAATTAATTTCGACTAATAAATTATTTCATTCAATTTCATGGAGCCAGGGAATACAGAAGGCAATGGGTGCCAGGAGCTTTCGTGAAGGCCAGTGGGAAGACCGGAGACAGTGGCGTCTGGATATCGAGGAACGTTTTGAACCGAGTTTATATTCATAACTAGCAGGCCCGGCCACGCGTTGCTGTGGGTAAAGTATACGTTGGATTATTATTAACTCTAACCTAACCCAACCCTCACCCTTACCATAACCCTTACCTTTATTCTCAGCCTTATTTATGGGTCTCAGAAGAATTTTTAATATCGTAGGTAGTTATATGTTATGATCAATGTGTGAGATGTTCGATATAGAAAAATTACGAAAATCACTGCCGTGAAGTCAGGAGCTTTTGAGCGCTCGTACATCCACCTTGTAGGTAGATTCGCATTTTCCAGTTTAAGAAATCAATTGAAGGAATTTTCGACAGCCGTCAAAAAAATTCTCAAACTTAGGCGAAACTCAGGACTTCATGTCGGTGCTTCAGCTGACCAATTTTTTTTCGATAATCCGCTAGAATTTTCTACGGTATCTATGGTCTGGGTGATGCGATCTGGACAAAATATCGCACGCAGTTTGGATACATTATTTTTCAGCTAGGTGTAAAATTTCATTTCAATCCAATCGGTAGTTTCGAAATAATCAGGAACGAAATATTTTGAACGGCCATATTCACGGAACCCCTAATCTAATTTGGCTCATTGATGAACGTGACCGCGACATTCGCGATACAAACCTACCCTGAAAATTTCAAGTTCCTAGGCCTTTCCCTTCGGAAGTTATAATTTTCTATGGTTTCTATGGTTCTGGTCATGCGATCTGGACAAAATATTGCTTCAATTTATCATTCTCGATTAAAATACAAAATTTTATCCCGATCGAATCCGTAGTTCCGAAATTATCGAAAAAAAAAAATTTCAGACGACCGAATTTACGGAACCCCTAGTCTGATTTTGCTCTTTGATGAACGTGCCCGCGAAATTCGCGATCCGAACCTACCCTGAAAATTTCATGTCCCTATGCCTTTCCGTTCGAAAGTTCTGATTTTCTATGGTTTCTATGATTCTGGTCATGCGATCTGGAGAACTGTAGCTTGAATATATCATTCTCCATTAGTATACAAAATTTCGTGACGATCGAATCTGTAGTTTTGAAATTATCAAGAAAACTAAATTTCAAACGACCATATTTACGGAACCCCTAGTATAATTTTGCTCATAGATGAACGTGATCACGACATTC
This sequence comes from Aphidecta obliterata, assembly GCA_963966015.1. Classification (NCBI taxonomy): domain Eukaryota; kingdom Metazoa; phylum Arthropoda; class Insecta; order Coleoptera; family Coccinellidae; genus Aphidecta; species Aphidecta obliterata. The sequence continues at coordinate 34,629,618 of OZ014427.1, forward strand.
GAGTTCCACACCTATCCTGAAAATTTCAAGTCCCTAGGCGTTTCCGTTCAAAAGTTAAAATTTTCTATGGTTTCTATGGTTCTGGTCATGCGATCTGGACAAAATTTCACATGTAGCTTGAACACTCCATTCTCCATTTCAAAATTCAATCTCGATGAAATCTGTAGTTTCCAAGTAATCAGGTGAACAAAACTTTGAACGGCCATATTTACGGAACCCCTGGTGGAATTTGGCCCATTAACGAACTTAACCGATGCATTCGGGAACTGAACCAACACTAAAAATTTTAAGTCTCTAGAATGCTCCGTTCGAGAGTTATCGTGCTCACGGACGGCCGGACGGACAGACTCGAATTTTCCGACGGATTCGTCATCAGTGAGTCGAACATAGTCGATTGAGACCATTTTCTGCTCAAAATTCGAAAATTACAGACATCGTGACGAAATGATATAGCCCTCGTGTAAGTAGTTCGAGCGCTCAAAAATACCTCAAAAGTTGGATTGAAACCTCCTCCCTCAATTATGTTTGAACCAAATGATGTCATGGAATGTTTAGATAGAGGTTCTTGTCCTGAAAGTAACGAATTCAAAGGTTCGGGAGGCGTTGTCAGTTGTTGCAATTTGATTTTTCCATTCAAACAACATAATCCTGGGGGTTCGTTTTGATATTTCAGAGCATTGCAGTATTTCCAAAAGACACCAATATATTGCTAGCATAATCGAATGTGGGATCATATCTAAATGCCAAACGCTCAAAGTTGATCATTTCATTGGATTCTATATTTTGTTGTATCTTGCCTGGATCGATAATATCGATTCTTCCGGAGCTGGGGCAGATCTTGATTGAGAACCTCTCATTCTCTATACTCATTGTCTCGATCATTACGAACTCGCCCACAACACAACGATATATATCAAACACAGTGATGAACTTCTGAGCAATTTCTAGAAACACGATAAACTTCACTCACACAAGTGTCAAAATTCTCATGAAAGTAATCTATGATTGTTCGCATTGGTCGGGATGGTAACTTATTTTTTTCTCAGGAACTGAATTTTAGCAAGAAATTACAAGAGACCTTATTTGTTAAGAATGGATCCAGCTATCCAAGATTGATTTTTCATTGGAAAATATCAATATGGAGAAAAGTTTTTTGCAAAACAAGGTTTAGGGGACAGGGGTGGTTTCTTTTACCCCTTTCAATCACAGAGGAAAGCCACCAAATTTTTTTTCAATGCTTTATTGCCCGTATAAAATATCTGCTCGATTTCATTCTTGTCAGTTTTTTGGTTTTTAACAAAAAAATTAAAAACTGCTTTCCGGGCGCCTTCGCCTTAGAGGGTTGTTACTAACTCAGGGAGGGGGCTCAAAAAAGAGAAGTGTATATCAAAGACCCACCCTACTTTTTGACAAGAAATCAGTCCCTAAATTTCGCAACTATTTATCTACAAACTATATTTGCGAACACATCAGAAAGGGTTGATGAAGATAAATTACTCACACACTCGAGGAAACGGTGTCCCATTGGAACATGACACATCTGCCGCCTGAAGATCGAAGAATTGGCCCCAATGCCGTATTTTACTATACATACTCGGTATTCCGGTACTCACCACCTTTTAGGGGCCCTCCTCGCAGGATTTTGTCGGGCCCAGCTTCCCCCCCTCCCTAGATATCCTATGGATATCGGGGCCCCATTTCTACTCTTATGTATTTCAGGTTTGGGGTCCCCTTAAGTGACGGGGCAGCGCGGGGTCTTCTCTTACCCCACTGTGTTTTAGGTATATTCACAAGGGCTTATCTGTTCATTGGATACTGAAGACTCATTACAATTAATGAAGAAAATAACGCATATGCTATAGCAGGGGTGGCCAACTAGATTAGACTCAAGATCAATATTTTTAAATGAAAGAGTACCTATAGTTGAGTGGATGAATATAAACGTTTAAAGAAAAGTTAAATGTAGAAACAAAATCGATCGACCGGTTGGTCACCCCTGTGCTATAGTGTAAGACAGATATGATGAGAAAAAGCCTTATCGAGCGTATTTCACAGAATAGGCCAATAATGTCATAGATAAACCTATTCAATATTCTCTGTCGGTCTGAGAATTCGAATCTCGATCTAACCAGAATTTCGAAATCTATGTATTTTCAGTTGTTTTTTGTTTCTCGAAAAAAGAGCTCGATATTGTGCCATTTTCTTCTGACTACAGTAGATCCGGCAATTTTTGGTCCGATTTTGGACGAGCGATTCTATATTTCTATATTACATACAATACTTTTCAAATCAACATGTTCCAGAATGAATCTAAAGCACATTCGACCTTCCATGGGTAACTCACACTAATCTCGTCTGAATTAGGTTTAACCATTTCACATCGTCGGTGTTGACTTTGGTCCTTTTTCATCGGATGTCTAGAACCCGAGATGCAAAATGTACTGAACCCTACTTTTTTTTCACTTTATTTTATTTAACAATCAAAATAGTACATTCCATAAGCTATAAAGGTGATGATAGTAGGGTTGTTCAATAAGTTTTGCGGTTCGATGAGAGAGGAGGTTGCTACTAGGCCACATTTTTTTTGGTTATGTTGGTAGTGTTGGTACACTCTTCATAACGTATGTGAAGTTTCATTTCAATCTGCCAATTCCATCTTTGTTTACAAGCCATTTAGTATCGACGTATCACAGTATTTTTTCACAATGGAAAAAATCAAGTATCGTGCATTAATAAAATTTTATGTTTGGAAGGTGAAACAAAAGAATTTTATGAACGTATGTTGAAAGTGAAGGTAAGTGAAAGTGAACGTAAGTGAAAGTGAAAGTGACTCTTCGCTATCAATTAGTACAGTAGAAAGATGGGTTGCTGAATTTAAACGTGGTCGTACAAGCCTTGAAGACTATATCTACCTCAAGGACGTCCAAAAACAGCAACAACAATAGAAATCTCAGAAAAAATTAGAATATCATATTGGAAAATCGTTGTGAAATGAAAGCGATTTAGTTGAAGCCCTAGGCATCCCATGCGTGGAAAGCGTTTTTCATCGAATGATGGGGTCATAACAGCTGTAGAAGCGTATTTTGCAACCCTTTCAAATTTTCACTTCAGGGATGGAATTCATAAATTGGAATCTCGTTGGAACAAGCAACAAGTGTATTATTGTTCAGGAAGACTATACTGAGTAGTGAATAATAAAGTGTACCTACTTAAAAGATATTTATCGGAAATTATTTGTTTATTATGTATGACAAAGAGTAATAATTTTCTACGCGGCAACGTAGGTCTCAAATCGGCGGCAGGTCATCGCGTCGTCCCCACTACAACCGATCACTCGAGCGATAACGTGGGAGGAGTGATGCCATGTTTCTGGGTGTTTCCCAAAACTGAAGAAATTTGGAACTGTTTGAGAACTGGGTTATAAATTTATATTTATATTTATAAATCAAGGATAGGGTTAGGGTTAATTAATAATAATAATAATAATTCTACTGAAAGACCAAAACTGAAGAAATTTGGAACTGTTTGAGAACTGGGTTATAAATTTATATTTATATTCATAAATCAAGGATAGGGTTAGGGTTAATTAATAATAATAATAATAATTCCACTGAAAGACCAAAACTGAAGAAATTTGGAACTGTTTGAGAACTGGGTTATAAATTTATATTTATATTTATAAATCAAGGATAGGGTTAGGGTAAATTAATAATTATAATAATAATTCCACTGGTTTGCATACTTCTCTACAATATAATTAGACGTATACCATAGCCAAAACAACGCGTGGCCGAGTCTGCTAGTATTATTATATATTTAAAAGTAAATTTATTTGGAAAAAGGTAGTAACTATACATAAAGTTATAGAAAACTGTTTAAAAAACTATTCTTTGTTGTAATTAACATGTTAGGTAACCGAAAACTGACAATTATAGGCATTTATTAATTAAATTGGGAGCATTTGTATGGTAAGCGTCTTTGGTGTTGGCAATAATGTTGACACTGTTTCTTCTTAACTTGTCATATTGGTGCTGATTCACTGGTCCATTGTTGTCAGCAGTAGTATCAATTTCATACGCGAAATTTGTGGATTGCCATCCCCCGAGACGTGTCCACTAAAAGTCTCTCAAAAAACCAGCCACGTTCGATGGCATCTTACCAAACTCATTAATGCCATCAGTTTGAGGAGTACATTTACCTTTTCGGAAATTGACAAAAAACCTTTGATGCGGTATACTTTTGGGACGCAGAGACATTTACTTCTTGATTAAATTAAGATTTTTTCCTCCAGTTATTATAACAAAGCTTCTACTCTGGTGACTTTTGCTATCTGATTTTCATCAGAAACAAATCTTCTTGTTTGACTACGTTTTCACACAACAGATAAGTTGATTCTTCACGCTGAAAAAATTCAGATGGCTTTATCTCCGAAGTCCTGGATTTTGCCATTTTACGCATTCACTTTGGGCCTTTTCATTCGTTGTGGTGTACACGGGGGGCTGGTCGGGCATAATCAAGTTTGACCACGAATTCTTCATAAGCTAATTGTTTGAGAACATTCTCGGTTCAGAATTCGAAAATTACAGAGATTTGGACGAATTGATAACGCTCTTGTTCATCAAATAAGGGCGCTAAAAGGTAGACTGAATTCATTGTGGGAATTAACCTTTTTGAGCGCTCGTACTACTTACACGAGGGCTATATCATTTCGTCACGATGTCTGTATTTTTCGAATTTTGAGCCGAAAATGGTCTCAATCGACTATGTTTGACTCACTGATGACGAATCCATCGGAAAATTCGAGTCTGTCCGTCCGGCCGTCCGTCCGTCCGCAAGCACGATAACTCTCGAACGGATCAACCTAGAGACTTGAAATTTTCAGTGTAGGTTCAGATCCCAAATGCCTCCGTTAAGTTCGTTAATGGGCCAAATTCCACCAGGGGTTCCGTAAATATGGCCGTTCAAAATTTTGTTCTCCTGATTACTTCGAAACTACAGATTTGATCGAGATGAAACCTCGCACTCAAATGAAAAATGAGGTGTTCAAGCTACATGTGAAATTTTGTCCAGATCGCATGACCAGAACCATAGAAAACATAGAAAATTGTAACTTTTGAACGGAAACGCCTAGGGACTTGAAATTTTCAGGATAGGTGGGGTTCTGGAATGTCGTGATGACGTTCATCTATGAGCAAAATTATACTAGGGGTTCCGTAAATATGGTCGTTTGAAATTTAGTTTTCTTGATAATTTCAAAACTACAGATTCGCTCGTGACGAAACGAAATTTTGTATACTAATGGAGAATGATATATTTTTTCCTGATAGTATCGAAACTACTGATCGGATTGAAATGAAATTTTGCACCTAGCTGAGGAATAATGTATTCAAACTACGTGTAAAATTTTGTCCAGATCGCATCACCAAGACCATAGATACCGTAGAAAACTCTAGCGAATTATCGAAAAAAAATTGGTCAGCTGAAGACATAAAGTCTGGAGTTTCGCCTAAGTTTCAGAATTTTTTTGACAGTCAAAAATTCCTTCAATTGATTTCTAAAACTGGAAAATGCGAATCTACCTACAAGGTGGATGTACGAGCGCTCAAAAGCTCCTGCCTTCACGGCAGTGCTTTTCTAAATTTTTCAAACTGGAATTTCAAATTTCTAATTATTGTTCGACATATTGATATTTCAAGTTCTTCCCAAATTTTTCATTCCTATAGACATTCTAAGATACCTCTATCGTCTTTTTCAAACACCCTGTATAATCTCCTTCTATCTCTATTTCTCTTCCTATCTGAAATTGAGAATCGTCAGGTTGAAATATTACTAATTTGGCTTCAGTTATGTTGTTATTAAGTTATTCATCAAATTGTATCAATTTGACTTCATTAACACATGATGTACACTTTTGAAATCACTATATCAATTGAATTAATAGAGGGAGAAGAAATCACAATAGGGACTATCCGCACAATAATTTGTCTTTGAGTGTATGGAATGATATCTAAAATGGAAGTTGGCTACGAACTGGCGCATCTTGTTCCGTCTCAGTGATGATCCATTTGGAAGGAAATATCATATATCCTACAATTCATGTCCTTCTTGTCAATGTAAAACATTAATGTATTCTTTCAAATTATGGTGGTCAAGTGCATTTGAAGGAATTTGAAACGCGTTTCTAGACGTTCCACCTCATAAGAATATAATGGATGATTGTGGAATATTGTATTAGGTATACATTGGCATATTCATGTTTCATCTTTAACCCTAGTGTGTTATGGTAGTTCCCAGTTCATTTGTTTCCTTGATTGTTTCAGGTTTCAATGATTGCATCAAATTTCTCGGTGTTTATATTGACCGACATCTGAAATGGAGCTCACATGTTGATGATGTGTGCAAAAAGCTCAATAGTGCATACTATGCAATATCCAGAATCAAAAACACTTTTCCTGTGAAATACCTCATTAGCACCTATTACAGCTTGGTGTATTGTCATTTGTCATATAATGTCTTATTGAGGGGAAATTCCTCGGGAGTTAATAGAGCCTTCATAATTCAGAAGAGAATACTCAGAATGATATTCAGTTCTGCTCCACGGTCCTCTTGTAGACCCCTTTTTGGTGACAATGGTATTCTCACGTTGGCCTCCATTTTCATTTCGCGATGCCTTGTATGCATAAAGAAGAATGAGAATTATATTGAAAAACTTTCAAGTTTTCATTCTCATGACACAAGAAACGAGGGAATAATGTCTTTTCCTAAACATAGAACATCTAAGTTTGAAATGTCCCCGATGTATCAAGGTATCAAACTATTTAACCATTACCCTGTTAGTTTTCAAGCCTTAACTCTTGGTAGATTTACTAAAGCAGTCAAGGTATAACTTTTACAAAAATGTTATTACACTGTAAATGAATACTTGTGTGATTGTTTGTAAGATTATGTGAAATGATTATTTATGACGTGTCCTATACATAAAATTATTATGTCGGAGAAGATCAATAAATTATATTATTATTATTATATCCTACGTCGCCTACGGTTTCACCAGATTAGATTAGAGGATTTTACCCAAAACTCAGGTTATTACTTTGAATAATTTTTTTTGCGGATAAGAAATCCTCATCGATGAAAATGAATAATAATTGGGATTTTTTCATGTCGAAATGTTCCGAATTTTGATACTTTTCATATTCCATTTATTTTCGGTAAGAAAATTTAGTGTTGAAAATTTTTGCCAATATCTCCCCCTCTGGATACGCGGCTGATGCGTTCAAAAGACGCGCCAAAATAAGTTACTTTGGGCATTAATTATACATTATATTTCGAAGTTAATTAATGCCCCAGGAATCCCATCTTTGCCCTCAAGTTTCAAATGACCCCATCCACTTATCTTCTCATTTAACCGTTTTCGTTTATGTTAAACAAAGAATCTGTGGATCTTGATTACATCCGCAGAAATTCGAGTTATAATTGAACAAACAAAGATCTCGTCCGGGTGGCATATTGGTCGCCTCTGTTTGTTTAGGACAGCATATTTCGAATTTCTATGAGATCTGTAGCACACATGGAAAAAAAATATTTGTCGAGCTATTAAATGCTCCGTTAAGTATTTTAAAGTCGCTTAAAGATGCAGTATTGATTATTCGACTGTATACTGTTATGTTTGATTTAGGAAAGCTTTAAGAAGATTTCCTGTATGATGCTCCCGCATTTCCAATTTGGTCTGATGAGTCTGCTCTTGTACAACGATGTGGAGATATTTAATTTTGTTTTGTGTTATTTCGAGGGTGCAATGTGGTTTTTTCGATCTGACAGATGTTGATGATCCCCTGGCACTTTTCTGGAACACAAAACGTGAGTCGTTTGTTTTAAGATTTTCGATTTTCATCTAATAATCGATCGAGTTGTTTGGTGGAATGGCTTATAATAATGTCCAATAATTCTTTGATGACGAAAGGTTGATTTGGAAAATTCTGAAAACAGTAGTTTCCTTCCAAAAGCTTCAATTTTGCTTTTTCTACAGTCATACATGTCCTGCAAGTCCTCCGCAATTCATTCAACGTGATGGGAGTACATATTATGCTTCGAAATATTCAGACTTCTTATTATATTATAATATAATTACCTTATTTATTTTATTTCATTTATTTATTCCGGACAGAAAGTACTTTCGTCTCCTCATTCTTGAGAATATAGCAGTGGCGGCTCGTGACCTCTTCAGCTGGTGAGGCGATTATATAAAAAAATTTGATATATATATAGATATAAATGTATAGTGTTTGGCTGAACATTATTGGTCAGCAATTTCAACGGTGGTTTGTTCTTGAGAAAATATTTAGAGGAATACCCTGTGGAGTATTTTCGAATTTTCATTATCGGATTCATTCTAGGAAAGAAAATACGAAAAATTATAATTTGACAAATGCGCTATAGGTTCACTTTTCATAAATCAAATTTATCCGTTTATATTCAAAGCGCATTTGTCAATAATGTCCCCAAAAAATTGACCATATTATTCTCGCTGATGGCGTCATTATTAAATCGTGCACTGGATTCATACCGGGTATCAACACGTTACACGAACACACTCAATTAAACCACAACGAAAGTTAAATCAGGTTATTCAAGGAAATAGTAATCTAACGTTCGGAAAAACTGTTACTCAAAGGAGCGTGAGCAAACGAGGTTACAGGTGGACCAGGAGTTTCATAACATCATAAATAAATCGGGTGATTGGGACCAGCGACTTTGGACATCGTATCTTCCCGGCATCACGAAATATTACGGAAAATGCCGAGAGGCGAAAACTTCGTCGCCTCTCGGGTCCGAAAAATGGCGAAACCCTAGCCCCTAGGGACGTTCGGCGTCGTTCGGATATCGTCGTCCCCTTCGAATTAGCTCTGGACAGAGGCGAAATGATTGTCGCCTCTGGATACACACGAGGCCGTGGATAATTGGCGCCGAATAAAAGTATTGTTGATTTTGATTTGTTTTGATGAATATTCAAATTTTCTGGTGTTTGCTCTCTATTTTTTTATAATTTCTCAGAGACTGTGGAATATTATAAAATAATAGGTGAGGCGCCGCCTCAGTTGCCTCACCCGACGAGCCGCCACTGGAATATAGTATCTATCAAAGACTATTTTCCATATATGTTGACTATCGCAATGACTTTTCATTCAATAACAGAGGTAGGCTATTCCTCTGCTTTTAATATTTCTCTCTGGAAGTGATTCAGACAACTTGATCATATTAATTGAACTCATATAACTACAACTTGAATTTTTTTACTCACCTTCATCCTACATCTTCGGAATTTGCATTTTTTCTGAAACTTCCGAAGAAAACTATAGATGTATCCAAATTCTAAAACTTCTAGAGTACTAGAGTAACGACTGAAGTTAGTTGAATCATATACATACACTTATATGATTATTCTCCAATACACTTGCCAGAAAGGGAGCACAAACGCCACTTACTGGCCCAGAACCTTTCTGTAGCATTGGCATTCTGTAGCATTGACTTTTGAGAAAGTTTTTGGAGAAGGAGGAGAATGAGAGAGAGGAATCTTCCAGGCAGGAATGAATCACTCCGAAAAGTTTCTTCGGAACTATAAAAGCGCAAGATCCAAAAAGTATTCGGATCTCAGTAAGAATAAGTTACGCCTCCTCACTGGCCTCCTCACAGGACAAATTCGCCTTAGAAGAGGAGGATACTCCTGTCAATTGACAACGTGACAACATTGACATTTCTTTGATGACGTCACCGTTTTGAAATTATGGCATTTTAGCGATACACGAACTGGTGTATTCAGTTCACTTCATCACTGATATTTCAATTTTGACGGAAGTGATAAAATTCTGTTCGATCTAATAATTAATTTTGTGCGCTTCGGCTTTTGGCTTCTGGGTGTTTTAAAGATGAACGATAAACTTTTGATCGAGGTGGTTCGGGACCACTCCATGCTGTACGATTCCGTTTCTCGGTGCTTCCATATAGGATGTACCCAGTGTCTTCTTTTCTTTTCTTCTTCCTCGTCCAAAAGCAATACTACTACAGCAAGATTATCAGTGCTGAAATTAGTGAAATTCATTGTGCAGGACGATAACATGCACGTCAGATACCAGATCCAAACTGAAAACGCTCATAGAGCGGAAAAACATTGACACGGAGTACGGACGACACAGTACGTTACTGTGTATAGTGGAAAATTCATCCCGGATTGCACCGAAGCGAGGATGCCGTCACGTCACTGAAATGTGTGGATCGACCTCAAGTCAATATTCTTTATAGGAATCATCGACGTAACAAGAATTTTACTTTTTTCCAACGCTTGTTTGAATGCCAAAGAAAAATTGGTTATCTTTTTGCGCGCTCGTTCTACTTACACGAGGGCTCTATCATTTCGTCACGATGGTCTCAATCGACAGAGTTCAACTCACGTCTGCCCGTCCGTCCGTCCCTCTCGAACGGAACAACCTAGAAAGTTGAAATTGTCAGTGTGGATTCAGTTTCTGAATGCCTCGGTTAAGTTTGTTAATGGGCAGAATGCACCAGGGGTTCCGTGAATATGGCCGTTCGAAATTTTGTTCTTTTGATTTCTTCGAAATGACAGATACGATCGAGATGAAATTTTGCGCTTAAATGGAGAAAGACGTGTTCAAGCTACATGCAAAATTCAGATCGCATGACCAGAACCACAGAAACCACAGAAAATAATAACTTTGTAATGGAAAGGTAGGGACTTAAAATTTTCAGGTGGGTGTGGATCTCGAATGTCGCGGTCACGTTTAACGATGAGCAATATAAGACTAGGGGTTACGTGAATATGGTCGTTAAAAATTTAGTTTTCTTGATTATTTCAAAACTACAGATTGGATCGTGACAAAATTCTGTGTTTTAATTAAGAATGACATATTCAAGCTACATTTTTCCAGATCGCAGGACCAGAACCATAGAAACCAAAGAAAATCATAACTTACGAACGGAATGGCCTAGGGACTCGAAATTTTCAGGGTAGGTTTGGATCGCGAATTTGCGGTCACGTTCATCAATGAGCAAAATTAGACCACGGGTTCTGTGAATATGCCCGTTCAAATTTTGTTTCTGATACTGATTATATTGGAATGAAATTTTGCACATAGATGAAGAATAATGTACTGAAACTACGTGCGAAATTTTGTCCAGATCGCATCACCATCGCATACCGTATTTTCTATGGTATCTATGGTTTTGGTGATGCGATCTGGAAAAAATTTCGCAGCAAATAATTGAAAAAAGAATTGGTCACCTAAAGCACTGACGTGAAGTCTGGAGTTTCGCTCCAGTTCGAAATTTTTTTTGACAGCTGTCAAAAATTTTTCCAATTGGTTTCTAGAATCTGAAAATGCGAATTTACCTGAGAGTTGGATGAACGAGCGCTCAAAAGCTCCTGACTTCACGGCAAGGCTTTATAATTCTTTGAAATTTTGATTATGATATTTATAATCTTCATGGTCATACTTATTCATGTTTATTTTTATGTTTCCGGAATAAACAAAACAACCATCAGGCATTATTTTACACACCTCAAGCCAACAGCTAATCCTTATCGGGTGCCTATTGCGTTTTGGAATTTCGTATCTGTTTTTGAGCGCTCGTACTACTTACACGAGGGCTATATCATTTCGTCACGATGTCTGTATTTTTGGAATTTGGAGCCGAAAAGATGTTGGACTCACTGATGACGAATCCGTCGGAAAATTCGAGTCTGTCCGTCCGTCCGGCCGTAAGCACGATAACTCTCGAACGGAACAGCCTAGAGACTTGAAATTTTCAGTGTAGGTTCAGATCCCAGATGCCTCAGTTCGTTAATGAGCAGAATTCCACCAGGGGTTCCGTAAATATGGTCGTTCAAAATTTTGTTCTCCTGATTTCTTCGAAACTACAAATTCGATCGAGATGAAATTTTGCACCCAATTGGAGATTGAGGTGTTCAAGCTACATGTGGAATTTTGTCCAGATCGCATGACCAGAACTATAGAAACCATAGTAGAAAATTTTAACTTTTGAACTCAAATGTCGTGATGACGTTTATCTATGAGCAAAATTATACTAATGGTTCTGTAAATATGGTCGTTTGAAATTTAGTTTTCTCGATAATTTCAAAACTACAGATTCGATCGTGACGAAATTCGGTATATTAATGGAGAATGATATATCCAAGCTACATTTCTCCAGATCGCATGACCACAACCATAGAAACCATACAAAATCATAACTTTCGAACGGAAAGGCCTAGAGGCTTGAAATTTTCAGGGTACTTTTGGATCGCGAATGTCGCAGTCACGTTCATCAATGAGCAAAATAAGACTAGGCGTTCCGTGAATATAGCCGTTCAAAATATTTTTTTCCTGATCATTTAGAAACTACTGATTGGATTCGAATGAAATTTTGCACATAGCTGAAGAATAATGTATACAAACAACGTGCCAATTTTTTTCAGATCGCATTACCAAGACCATAGATACCATAGAGAATTCTAGTCAATTATCGAAAAAAAAATGGTCAGCTGACGTGAAATCTGGAGTTTCCCCTTAGTTTGAGAATTTTTTTGACAACTGTCAAAAATTTCCACCTACAAGGTGGATGAACGAGCGCTCAAAAGCTCCTGACTTAACGGCAGTGCTTTTCGTAATTTTTATTTTTTCCTTCGATAAATCATGCAATACTCGCTTCAAATTGCGCCCGACTCATTTAATAGTTATTCATACCACAAGTGAGTTAAATGAATAAACATTTATAACTCAAGTGTTGTATATAAAATTTTATCCCATTATGATGAGGGTTCGAATGATGAACACATTCCAGAAAAAAATGCATTATATGAAATGAGAAGAAATATGTAGCGTTTTTTACTTGGAGAAGTAATAAGAACGCCATTGGTGTCAACGAAAAAATTCGTTTGGCGTATCTATATTCTCCAGCGATCCAAGAAAATCAGTATAGTCATAGACATCGAAAGGGTATATTGAACCTGTGTGACGCTCCGTTATAGAAGACTAATCGTCTATTAATGTTGCCCTGTAGTGGAAACAAATCGTATATTAATGAGTTTTAGAAGTTTCGTCAAGAAGTGATTTGAATTGAAGATATTACCTACTGTCTGTACTCTTTTGACAAAATGTCGGGATATCACTCTGAAAATGAGGACAGAGAATCCGACGCAGATAACTCGTCGGATGAATAAATGAATAAATAGGAGGAGAAGTTCCTGAAGAATCCGACAAAGATCGGATTATAAGAGCAGAAGGAGATGATCAATAGTCTTATGAATCAGCTGAAAGTGTTGAAGGATAATCTTAAAACAGTGTCCGACTAGGTAAAATCCTTGAAAGAGGGAATGTCCCAGCCTTCGAACCAGCGGAAACGCGCTAAAAGAAGGGAAAATGCCTTCTCTTCTGCGACAGAAGAGAGAGTGTCAACTCCCACACCCCCAGAGGACAGCCCGGAAGGGATGTTATAGTTGCAGGAAGGCCAGTTAAGAAGATATCGTTTACTGCGGACTCAAATCTCGAGAGAGATGCACGCGAAAGGCATAAAACACCAGAGAGCGACCACAGTAAGGAACGGCATTCGTGTTGTATCTCGATCCCCCGACGACCACAGGAAGATGACAACATTCCTCGAATCAAGGGGAAACAAATTTCACACTCTCAAAAGAGAAGAACAAAAGAGAATCTAACACTAGATTTCTAACAGAAGACCTATCCGAGCTAGGCATTATTAACGCGGATGTCATAAGGATGACGTCCAACAAAACAAAACGAGCGATATCTTAATTTTTTGTGGAAACCCAAAACAAGAACATATAACAAGTGAAACAGATCTACGGCATAAACTGTGTAGTGGAGCCGAAGAATAAAAGTATACGCTTACCAGAGAAAACGATGAGAGAAATGCTACCTGTGCGCTTTGAGGAAAAGCAAGTCACCCAGCCAGCTACATAGGATGTAGCTAGTGGAAAATTGTAGCCAAAAAGAAGACAGCGACAAAAACAAGAAAAGAAGAAGAAAAGAAAAATATGCCTACTGTCCAACAAGAACCGAAGGAAGAAGATACGAAGAAAAACGCCACCACTCAAGCAAGAGCAGAAGATAGAAACCCCAAAAAATGGAAAATCTAAGAAGAACAGCCAAACGAAGAAAGAAGAGACCAACAAGAAAGGACCCGAAACCACCGAGGATCTAGATACCCTCACCAAGAATATCCTGAGTAAGCTCATGAAATTCACGGCACCTTGTAGGTAGATTCGCATTGTGCAGTTTTAAAAACCAATCGAGGATATTATTGAAGGCTATCAAAAACAATTTCAAACTAAGGCGAGACTCCAGACTTTACGTCAGTGCTTCAGGTGACCAATTTTTTCTCGCGAATTCGCTAGAATTTTTTACGGGATCTATGGTCTTGGTAGTGCGATCTAGACATAATATCGCACATAGTTTGAATGCATTATTCTTTATCTATGTGCAAAATTTCATTCCATTTTCGGCTGAAAATTCGAAAAATACAGACATCGTGACGAAATGATATAGCCCTCGTGTAAGAAAACGAGCGCTGAACAACCCAAAGATAGTCTAATGGAACACAAACGGTCTTCGAGCCCGTAGATCTGAATTAGAAGAAAAATATCAAAGAAACAACCGGATATAATAGCCATTCAAGAGATGAGACTATTTGCAAGAAATAAAATTACTTACACTATTTTGACGATGTACTGAATAATGGACAAATAGAAGCCGTCTCGATTATAGTGGATACAAATCGAGGACAAATGAGAATTACGTCACACCACAAACCACCTCAAAATGATTTAATAGAAGAAGATCTGGAGATGCTTCACGGAAACTACAAGAACATCATTATTGGCGATATAAACTGCAAATCAAGAGAATGGAACGGCATAACTGTAAACCAAAAAGGAAAGCAGCTTAAGAACTACGCCGAAAAACTAAATTCTATAGTATTAGGACCTGATATTCCGATCTACCTACCCAGAGGTGATGGCCAACCAGACTTATAAGATATCGTCATAATAAAAAATATTACCCAAGATTTCACACTTGATACTATGGAGGAGGAAACATCAGACCACAACCCCATATAAGTCAGACTGGGACGCGGCCCGATAACAGAAGAACTTCAAACGAAAGTCTTCACAGACAAAAGTACAGTGAAATACTCCAGGAGAGAATTATTGAAATTCACAGATAAAAACTCCTGAAGATCTAGAATATGAAGTTGAAAAATTGGAAACTCGAATAAAAGAAGCCTACGAGGAAAGTACCAGAAGAATCGAAATTCCAGCCCCGAAGCATCCACATGGTGAAATCCCAAAAGCAATAAAAGAGCTTATGAAGAGGAACAGAAAACTTACGAAAAATTACAAAACTTCACAGAGGGAAGAAGACAAGAAAGAGCTGAATAAACACAATCAATACAGAAATAATGCATTGAGATAACTGAGAACAGACAGATGTAGCCTGAGGGTTAGAGAGCTGAACACCATAGACTACTCAGCATGGAAGATGCAAAAGTGCTTACGACGCGTAAAAACTGTCATCCCTCCTCTACACGGAGCAAATGGGGTGGCCTACTCAAAGCTTGAAAAAGCCGAAGCACTGGTCGACGCAATAGATAGAGAAGCCAGAATCAACTGAAGAGAAGAAGAGGAAAATGAAGATATGGAAGAAGAAGTTGAAGGGAATGAAGAATTGATGTGGGAACCTCCGGAAGAGATACCATCCTAAACCCAACAACATCAACGGAGATTAAAAAAATCATCGAGAAATTGAAAAACAGGAAAGCTCCAGGGAAAGACAAAGTGACAAACTCCATGTTACGGAAAATGCCCAGAATAGGAATAGAAGCGCTAAAAAATATAGCAAACGCAGATAATACTATCCAAAAAGATTGAAAACAGGAGAAGTAATAATTGTGTTCAATAAGCCAGAAAAAGATAGAAAATTCCCACAAAACTACAGGCCGATAAGTCCACTGTCAGCACTTGTAAAAATAAATGAGGGAGTCATTGCAAGAAGACTAAATGAAGAAACAGAAGCGCTGAATCTGATACCAACGGAAAAATTTGGATTCAGAAGAAATCATTCCACAGAACTACAACTGGACTATGGAAAAACCATAAAAAATATGCAGTGAATAAAACAAACTCAGCAATGAGTAGACTTTACCCACTACTAGGAAGAAGGAGCCAAATGAACCAAAGCACGAAGCTACGAAAAGCTCCTGAAATTTTAAGGATATACCTACCTACACTTGTTAAAAACGAAACTATTCTAACTATTTCTCTTGAAGAATTTGCAATTTGAATTCCATGGCTGTTGAAAATCAATCTTGGGCTTGAAATTCGTATTTCCTATGGATCAATAAAACACTGCATGTTGCTCAATATTAGAGTAACCGCTCGAGCGCATCTATTGATTTTGAGATTGGTTTCGAAAAGTTCGTTTCAAGTGCCCTTTCGTATTTTGAGGGGTTTAACTTCATTCGAACGCCTGAATCATCATAAAAAGCTGTGAACAAGTTGAGGAACTTGTATTCTGGATTCACTCGAGAGAGAAAATATGCGGCTTAACCTCTTCGGAATTATAATTTCGAGGGGGAACTGTTTTACTGAATTTTCCATCGATTCCAGGATTCTTTTTGTTTTCTGTCGTATTCACATCGAGAAGATGTGTGCATCAAAGCAGAGCTTATAGCTTAGGCAAGAAAGTTTCGATCAATATCAAAATGATGATTTATAATTCCATCCAAGTTATGGAGAAAAGTGGGTATCTTATAAGAAGAATAAATGACGTCTACAGTAGAGGCCCTTCTATGATTGTTTTCAATGTTCATTATTTTCAATAATAAGACGAAAATAAATAAATAAAAATAATATTTTTATTTAATTAGGTCTGCAGTTTGAGTCGAAATAAAGTTAAAATTCCAAAAAACTTCGATTGTTAAATTTATTGAAACCATTAAAATTCGTGAAAACCTTGAACTTGACTAATTTTATCATTTCAACTCATTCGACATATCTTGATCCAACTATCGTTTTTTGAAGTTTTCGAACCCCGTTAGCTAACGACAAGTTTCGAAAACTTGATTAGTTTTTATGAATTTATTGTTAGAGGATCATAATCAAATAACAAACAGCCAAATCATTCTGCATCATGAATTTCATTATATTTTTTTCAGAGACATTGGAGGCTAAAGGAACCTGCAGAGTTATGAATAAGGATGGAGAACAAATAGAAGGAAAATGTGTTCATGCAACCAAATGCTTGTTTACTGGAGGTACAGCTAATGGGATATGTGGTCTAGGAGGCACTTGCTGCACCTGTAAGTGTTTCTTGTCTGATTGATCTCATTGACTAGTAGATGGGCAACAAATTTCGAACTGAACAATTGTCAAAATGTGGATTGAGCTTTAACACCAAAAGATATATACATATATACTTATATACAAGGTGGGATTTTGAGAAACAGACGAGATAACAGGCGGAATAAACTCATTTCGAAAAAATGCTCGGACACATCGATTTTGATTCGAGGGGGTCAACTTTCAAGATCAAATTCGCAACCATATCGTTTCAACCCTTAGTGTTAGAGCACCAACCCCTGAATTTGGAATAGGGAAAATGGGGTAAGTGATACCTCATTTGAATCCCGAGTTCAGAATATTGAGTTTTTTTCATTTGTTCCATTGGTTTTCAAGATATTCAAATTTAAATTTTGTACAGTACCGGTCATTCTGCCAAGGAATCAACCATTTTTTACCTAAGTTGTTGATGCAAGTAATAAACAGTAATTATGTTGCCCAGTTTATGACAGTCAACGATTACCATCGTAACCACAGAATAAATAAGTGGACATTTTATTAATTCGCATAGCATGCAATGGAATGGCCAGTACTGTACACATTTTGGATTTTTATATTTCATAGAATAATGGATCGAATAAAAAAAAATTATATGCTGAGCACAGGATAAAAACGCCTTTCAAATGAAGTATCACTTACCCTATCTTCCCTATTCAAAATTCTTGAAAATAAAATGACTGTATTTTTCATACTGACATCACAAATAACATAAACTTTGTGTCGCTATCTTACAACCAACTACAAAGTTTCAATGTGAACGGATCGATAATTTTCGAATCATGGAAAAAAAATCAGATGGTTATATGTACGGAAGGAACACTTCGGCTCATTTCGTTTATTAACGAACTAAACCAACCTAACCGGCGCATTAAGACCTCTAACATATCCTGGAATTTTCAGAGACCTTGGCCTTTTCTTTTGTGTTTACGGATTAGGAGACTAAAGGACAGAAAGGCAGAATTGAATTTGACCACGAATTCTTCATCTATGAGTCCAACCTAATCCTTCATAATTCAGAAATTACATACCTACATTGCAACTTTAATTAGTATAATATTTTCGGGGGTAATATCCCTAGTGCATTCAATTTTTCAGGAAAAATTCGGGAAAACGAGTTTCTAAGTAATTTGTTTCAACAAATAGCATGAGCGAGAGTGGTTTCGTCTTCGACTCGGATTTTTCCACCTTCGCGAAGGCTATTTGTCAAAACAGATTACTTAGAAACGAGTGTTTCAATTTTTCCACAGGAAAAATTAGATGCCCGAGGAATATTTGGTAAGATTATTTCCTGAGTTGAATGAACATTTTATGTGTGAATTTTCTGAGTACTTAGTGGAACACTATTGTCAACAGCCGCATTAATTTTACTTTCGGAAATATTTCCAAACCGATTCATTTTCAGTTTCAGTTGAAAAATTAATAAATTCGTGAGCGTTGTTCGTGATCTTTGTTGTTGGTAACGGTACATAGCAACACAGCATAGAAACCATCAAGTTTGTTTCTACAAAACAACTTGTCAAACTAGCATGAAATTTTTCCAATTTTGCTGACAGCTGAGCTAAGTTACAGTTGTTAAGCAATTTTTCCACTTAAAATTTATATTTGACATACCAATTCTTGATAGCGATTGGTCAAAATTAATAGGAAGGAAATAATCAACTTATAGTCCATTTAAGAATTATTGACATCGAAGCAGGCCATGAACGTCCAGTCGAGGCTTTATTTCTAGTTACTAAAAAGTAACTAAATTTCATCATAGAACATAAATATAACCTAGAAAAGTGTTGAGTATACGAATTATCGAATAATTAAGTCGGAATATTTCGATTGCAGTTCAAACATGGGAATTCAAGTTTGAAAGCGCAAAAATATCGAGGAATGCTTTCATATGAAATTATCTGAACTTATCGTTCATATAAAAGTCAACCATGGAAATTTGAAGATCATTCAAATAAATATTTATTTTCACTCAGGACCATGCAATATTTATTGGTATTGGAATTCTTGCAAAATTCTAACCATATAACTATAAGAGTACCATTTTATGTCAGGATTCAAGAAGGATAATTAATGGAATTCTAGCAGATAGCTAGTGCTGCAACAGAAAAAAATTTTTGGATACTTCGCAAGCACAGGCCCAAAAGAATGGATTGGAAAAAACGTTATAATGTATTAAGAAATAAGAGAGAAACAAAAATTAAGAATCTATGTAGTACATGAAGAATTTTGACATTAATTTTGTACCGAACTATCAATATATGAACCAATTTGTGAATTATTTATTGCTCGGTGTTGAATACTTTGAGAAAGTCAATTTTTATTTTCATTCATTAAAACTGTCCATGAATTATTGAAAATATTATAATTGACGAGCAATTTTACAATTATTCAGTATACTTTTGAATTGGGAACAATATAGCTTGTGAACAGGGTACCATACAGTATAAGTATAATAAATAAACTTAAAATATCTATGATTGATACAAGAGCAAAGATAAAAATATCATTGAAAACTTTGTTTCCTCGTAGTGTAGTGATTTGGATGTGTTTATTGAATAAGCTGACATAATCCTATTGATGGGCATCCTTTTGCAGGGAAGGTTTCAATATTTCAATAACCCATTTATGAAATAATTCACCATTCATAGTAATCCTTATCATTAATACCACTGTCAAGAATCGGATCAAATCCAGGTAAAAATCCATCAATTGTTCCAGCATTCAAAATAGTGCACCTTCTGCCTTGAATATACTCGGCATACCTTTTGGATTATTTTCTAGTGTCCACTGCCGAATTTGAATAGCCAAATTTCATCTAGATAAATGAATTTTATGTTTTGTTCTATGTATTCTCGGTATTTATCACAATATCGTACTATTTTTAATATAATTTTCTGTTTATCAGTAAGAATTTTCCTTCGATCAACTTTTTTGTATTTGTATCCAATTTTTTTTATGATATAATATAATGTTGACTTCGATCAATTGAAATCTAGGTGCTCTTTGGCCAGTTCGAAAAGGATATCTAAACTGATATACCTATTCATTGTTTTCAATTCTAGCAAAAACAAAGTCATTCAATGTCTCTTTGAAGGAATAATCATATCGCACAGGTTTTCTTCCACTGCTAATTCCAGGCTAATATTCTACGGACAGGGCTTGGTGAAATCTGAAAATTTAAGAGACATTGATCAGAATACACTTTGAGTCGGTGAATAACAGTTTACCTGAAACACTAGCGGAAATATATGCCAAATCTTTGAAAAACTCGAAGTAACACCGATGAACTGCCTGGCGTTCTCTTGTAAGGCGCGATGTATCCTGGTCAATTCCAGCCATTTTAATAGCATAAGACAAAAAATACTCAAATTCAGAGCAGATTTTTATAATTACATATTCACCAATATCTTCGATAAAATCATCAAAGCAAGATTTCTATGGGTAATGTTAGTGTTATTCCTATACCAACCTGAATTCAGCAACCCAAAATATTACTGAATAGTCTATTACCAACTTAAATTCGATTTTTCACAGCCAACCGAGATGTCAATAATTCTTAAACGGACTATAAATGTCGTACACAACCTAGGGACTGATTTATGAATGTTACGTATTGAACATATAAATGTGATTGTTTGAGATTGAGTCTATTCCCATTTATTGGTCTATAAATTCTTATAACTGTTTCAGTAACAAATATTTCGATCACCCCTAATATTTTTACTGTTTATGTTTTGTGTAGTTCAGACTCTGATAATGGTATTGAAAAATCCGTTCCCGGCTCTTCTCGGGAATTAAAAGAGATAATTCAATTGAATTTATTCAAAAACTCAGATACTATCTAACATCAATCATATTAGCTGATGCGTAAGCAGAGTATCTGTTTTGGGTTTTTTCTTTCATGCTTCGTAATCTGAATGATATCTGAGAATAATTGTGTTCGCAAATATCAACAAAAACTGAAAAATTACCTCCCGTTTTCCTTTCTGCCATCATTTCGTACCGGCATGCGTCAGTATTAATGTGTAAATTCATCTTTAAATATTTTTTTCAGATAAAAGAGGATGCAACAGAGAAACCAAAGAAAAAGTATCCTATTTTAGTGGTACTTATGAGGGAATAAAAAATTATATTCAATCCAATATGTGCACCTATAAGGTCAATCTATTGCCTAATACGTGTCAAGTCAGGTGAGTACTTGGTAATAAGTTAGTGATGAATAAAAAAAATCGTTGTTTGACCGCTGTCGAAAAGAGTAATTTCAGATGAATTGGTACTATGAAAAAACCCCAGCATCAAAATACTCTTTTTCGGCAACCGTCCGGGAAGTAGTCACTTCCTAGACGATTTTTCTTTGAGAAAGTAGCATTTCCGGGCCTAGTCCGGAAAGTACTTACTTCCTGGACTAGTCCGGGAAGAATCACCTCGTTGTTATCATTGTCTATAGAAAATGGTACCTATTTGACATGAAATTAGTGGACATTTCGATTTTTGAAAGTTCGGGATTTTTGTTCTACAAAGAAATATAATGAAGAAATGTGTCTCATCGATTTGTTATTCTACTCGGATGCCAAAAAAATAGTGTACGCAAGACGTCCAAAAACAGTTTTTTTGGACTCGCAGACTTCCAGGACTCGCTTACAGCTCGTCTTAGAATTTTGTCTACTCGTCCAGAAAAAACAGTACTTGTTACGTAAATTACTATTTTCCGAATACTGTCATTAAAAATTGACTTAAACATGATTTTTATCAAGTATGAAAACCCAAAACGACTGATTTTTGTCTACATAACGTGAAAGTCTGTTACTTGCAGGAGGTAAATAACTTTTACATCCATCTAGTGTTCTACACTTATCTTATCCTTTATTCTTTATCCTTTATTGTTTATTCTTAGTTGTACTGCTGCTGTATACATATATTCGTGCGAATAGACCAATTATTATTATTATAATTATTATCATCTTCGAAAATCAGAGATACTCGTGGAAACCACTTTGCTAGTTTATTAATCATTTTCATGAATTCATAAGTGACAATCAGTAATCAATAACAAATATACCAAAATAAAGATCGGCTCCACCTTGAATGGAGATCACATTCGCCAAATGATCGGAAGGTTTCGGAAGCAAATAAGACGACTTCTCATAATTTATGCCGATCAAGTGGGAATTCTTAACGGCAGCGCCATGCAATGGCATAGAAATAGAAAAAAAGGAAGCTATATGGTAATCTCTTAACTTCTTTAGTTTCAACTTTAGGGGAATTAACACAAGACGATCCAAATACCCCTTGGAACCAAGGACAATCAAACCCCGAGGTCCTGATACCAGCGAAGACCGCAAGCTGTATGAATCCCCGAATCACGAAATACAGTTTCTCGCAGTGATGATAACTCAGGAATTCAAAATCATGCTGTCACTTATCAATAGAAAGACGTTCTCAAAAAAATTAGAACTATTACTCATAACTTCAAAACCCGATGTGTGGGTAATCAAAGATCAACACGATTGTTTGGCGACGGAATTGGAGGATTTTGCCAGATAATACTGCAATCATCTGTTGTTCCTTGTTCCAGACCCCATTGCCATAACACAAAGCACAGGGAATTACGAGGAGTAATCGTATATAGTTTTAGAAGTCGCGATCGCTAAGCTGAGGGGATATAAAGCAGTAGGACCAAATATTCGCCTTCGGCCAACGGCCCTACAAACTCTGGATGAGGAAGGACAAAAAGTCACACTGTGGGCCGGTTTCACAATGTCTGGTTATTCTTCAGGTAACTTGACCAAACACTATTCGGGTTAAAGTTTCGGTTAGGAAAAAGATTAACGGTACATTAGCCATTGGTTAGTGCCAAACCAGCAATTGCGAAACACTTTCCTATGGTTAAAGTCTTAACTTCAGGTTAAGTATTGGTAACCAGACATTGTGAAACCGGCCCTATGTCGTAAGATGAGGAAGACCGGCATCTGGTCAGAAGACTGGTCTACTCAAGCGTTCCTCTTGCATAGGAAATAACCAGTAACCGTTTGCGGTGATTATCGTTCTTGATATTACATGCCAGCAAGATTATGACTTTCAAAGCAAGATAGCATGCCTTTCTTGCGCACAAAATAGCTCGAGAATAAGCCTGGTTTGTTGTACACGTGAACAGATTTTTGATGTGAGTACCATGTACCGATGGATATGTGGTTCATAGATTATGAAAATGAATTTGATAACGTTCGATAGCCCAGTTTATGGAGAACCTTAGAAGAACTTGTGGTCACGCGTCAATCAATTGGCATCTTAAAAACTTGCACGAGGATGCGCAAGCGATCGTTAAGATCGATAACACCTTGTCCAAACCATGCCACATCGGAAAGGACGTCAGTCAAGGATGCGTTATTTCATCACTTTTTGCACAATATATGATGAGAAGGTTATGCATAATTCTTGAACCTTCTTTTTGTAGATGACATTTTTTTAGTAGCAAATAGAGCTAAAGAAATGTTGGAGCTATTTCAAAGACCAGAATACATAAGTCGAGAATGCGGCTTTCAATGAATAATACAAAAGTAACGATTGTTGACCGTAGTAATGGAAATCAGAGACAACCTCAGAAGATAGGAAACTTTGTCGTCAAGAAATTTGTCTATTTGGGTTTAATGCTCCATAGCACTGGCTCGTGTGAAATTGAAGTAAGACGACGAATATAAATTGCTCGCTCTGCCATCATTGAACACGTGAAAATCTGTAAAGATAGACATATCACTCACAACAGGAGGATGAACCTAGTCGTAGCTAGTTTTTCCAGTTCTTTTACAGCTCCTAAATAGATCCGTTTCGGCGATCGCGAATGAATTGACGCTTCCGAAGTGTGGTTGTGGTTTAGGCTGTTGTAAATACCCGTAAGAGCTCGAAGAAAAAATTCCTCCACTTTAGGAGAGACCAAGCCTGCCAAATTATTATCATCGATGACTTTCGGGAGAATTTAGAAATTCTTCATGGAAATACTAGGGAAGGTTGGGAGGCAAAAGAAAATGCGATGGACTGATGTCATTCGAAAATCAACAGAGACGAATATCAACGTCGGCCACGACGTTGGGCCAAGAAGAACATACATCAACTGACTCTAGTCGAGGCTGATCGCTCACTGCAATAGTTAATCTATCAAGGGACTAGGTAATTATTGGAGATGCATCAGATTTGGAATAGATAAGATTCTCATTTTCATTCATTTCGTGGCTCATAATCGAAAAGAATAACATATGAATTGGAATGAGTTGTTATGCAATACTTATGAGAAGTCAACTTTTCTTTAAAATTGTAATAGAATTAGCCGATACTTGATGGAAATCTTAACCACCTGAAGATGATGCTGTGCCATCAAAACACGTGTCGTGGAATTTAACCCAATGTAGTGGGAATCATATTATTTATTCTATTGTAAGTTTTTTTTTGAATTTGGTTTTGGCGTATTTGGAAATATAAAGTTAAGAAATTTTGGAAAGGAATGTTTTGATTCACCGTTAGCCGTGAGTCCTCTACTCTGAGAACATAATTGAGAGTTCCCTAGCGGATACAACAATCGGCATAAAAGTTAATGGAAGACCTATCAACAACATAAGATAAGCCGACGACACCATACTCCTTGCAGAGTCGCTAGCAGACCTTCAAATAATCTTAGATTGGGTGATTGAGAGCAGCGAACAAAGTGGCCTCACATTAAACGTGAAAAAAACTAAATTCATGACCATAACTAAAGCACAACAACGACCAAAGCGTTTATGGATTAGAGGGCAGCAAGTGTAGAAAGTGAGGAAGTATAAATACCTGGGAGCCATTGTTCATGAGAATAATGAGTGAATGGAGGAAATTCGAAAGCGGATTGGCCAAGCCCGAAGTGTATTCAATAAAATGAGAAAGGTGTTTTGTGGAAAGGATCTCACTTTACAACTCAAATTCAGGCTGTTAAAATGTTATGTCCTCCCTGTGCTCGTCTATGGCATGGAAGCTTGGACATTGAAGCGGGATATCAAGAATAGCCTGGAGGATCCTCAAGGTCAAGGGGATAGACAAAGTGCCAAATAGAGAAGTGCTGAAAATAATGGATAAAGAGAAGGAGATACCAGACAGTATGGAGGTCAGAAAGTTGCAGTATCTGGGTCATGTGCTGAGAGGGGAGAAATATACCTTATTGCAGATTATTATTCAGGGGAAGATACAGGGAAGAAGGAACATCGAAAGAAGAAGAATCTCCTGTTTGAACAATCTGAGGCAATGGTACAAGTGCAGTTCCGTTGAGTTGTTCAGGGCTGCAATATCGGGGATGAGATTTGCCATTTTGATAGCCAACCTTCTGAAAGGAGATGGCACCTAAAGAAGAAGAAGTGAGTCCTCATGTAGGAGAGTATGTTAAGACCAACATTGAAACGCAGCCACAGAAAAAGATCGACTATTCCCACTACATTGATCTAGCGAAATCATTAACCCTCGTTCAAGCTCTCACTGTCACCAATGCAACCCCAAAAAAAACAACCTCTCCCAATCGTATTCTTCAGGGAAGCACTTCTATTGTTGCTTCAGCTAAAAGAGTACTAAGTTACATTTTCGGAATACAACTTAGTTGTTTGTTATTGAATGAATCTTGTTGAACCTATACAATTTATCAAATTTCTCAAATTTCCGTACAAACCGCAATCGGAAAATAAGCTCTTGCCTGCACTCACACATATAATTTCTATGTTCCAGGTTAGATTTTGTGCATTTCGTTTTCAACCCACCTGTTTGGAATGCAAAGGCGACAGCTTATAAATGTACCAGTGATTCATTAGCTGTTTTACCTAATTATTACAATGTTCCAATTCTTTGTGGAAACAACAACAAGCAACATGGTGAGTAAACTCCATCAGACTTCAAAGAGTTCGAATAGTCGCGTAATGTGCTCGTGCCTCTCAATTCCCTTCGAAGTCGGTTTGTCATTATGTGTTAATGACATTGATATTGATAATATTATAAATATTCTCGTAACCTGATACCAGGTCTTGATGGCGTCTGGCTGGTACGACTTGGGTATGTAACCAAAAAATACTGCGATGGATGTAAATCATGATAGTGGGACCGATAACAACTTATTGGTCAATAGTCTGGCATGCCAAGGCAAGTCAGAACAATATGAGGAGAGCCTTGATAGAATAGGTTAGCCTGTGTTTGTATCACTGGAGCTATGAGAACGTGCCCAACTAGGTCATCGGAGATCATTGCAGATCTCACACCTCTTCATCTCCTGATAGATTAGCCCATAGGCCATCCTAAGACTATCCAGAGAAGGTACCAGCAGTAGGAAAATAATTGATCGGAGTGCCTGGTCCTCTCTAATCAAATCATCCCATTAGCGTACATAACCAGGGACGAGATGATGAAGAAAAGTAGCATCAAGAAAATCTCTACTTCGATACTAAGTAGGAAAAAAGATTAGAAAAGGGATCCCACAATCCCAGCTCTCACAAAAATTACCGTCAAATGGTAAACAGATGGTTCTAGAACCAAGACGGATACTGGCGCTAGAGTATTCGGGGCTGGCACGAAATGCTCACTATATCGTTAGGCTGCTGTCAAAGTGTATTTCAGGCAAAAATACTTGCAATAGAAAGACGTGTGAAAATGAACATAGTAAAAAACAAAGCGTTACAATTTGACAGCTCTTCTATCATCGACTCTGAGATGGTATTGGAGTGCCGAAAAAAACTCAACGAAATAGGCAAAACTAGGAAGGTGTGTTTAGTCTGGGTTCCTGGTCACTCGAGAATTAAAGGAAATGAAGAGGCCAAAACACTTGCCAGGAAAATGGCACAAACTCCTTTCATTGGCCCAGAACCCTTCTTTGATATATATGTATGTACCTACAAGAAATAATTTTAGAAGGAAAAAATCGTATCTGGACCTTAGCAAGAATATGCTACAACTCCTCACTGGAATCCTTACAGGGCAATGCTACCTCAGAAAGCACCTCATGAATGATTCCTTCTCAAAAATAGGATGGGTCTCTCATATAAACTTTCCTTTCTTGAGCTCCCTCTGCTTACTGACAGCCCCCCAAAGATGGCGCCCGAAATGCAGTTTTTAATTTTCTTCTTGAAAACTAAGAAACTGACGAGAATAAAATTAAGCAGACATTTTACGCGAGCGAAAAGGCACTCAAAATTTTTTTTTACAAGAAACTTTTTTCCATATTTCTATTTTACGAGAAACAAAATAATTTTAGATAGCTTCATCCATTCTTAACGAATGAGATTTTTTTGATGTCTTGCTTAGTTTCAAGGTTTTTGAGACAAAAAAAATTCTTCTTGTCAGTTATTTGGTTTTCAAAAAAAAATTGAAAACTACATTTCGGGCGCCATCTTTAGGGGGCTGTAACTAAGCAGAGGGGGCTCAAAAAAGAAATGTTTATATGGGAGACCCATCCTATTTTTGAAAAGGAAACTATTCGTATATCGTATTCGTATACACCCAATCTCATCCCAATTTACAAGAGATAAAAAAAAAATTGAAAATGTGTTGCCTCTTTGTATACCTCGAATCTGAATCTCAAACAATATTCACAAGAATTTCAGAAAAAAATTATGTTCTGAATATAATGAAAATATGTTATAGATGAAGAAAAATCCAAAAACAGCATTAAACTTAATTGCCCTTTTTAATAAAGCAAAATTCGATTGTGTCAGCTGATTACAGATACCTGCACCAATACAATTGATGAAACATCGTTTACGCATGAAATTTCAGGAAAATCACCCTGGTTTTCTGGTTCTTTGCCTGCGCTGTGCCTTCAAATTGTTGCTCGAGGAAAAGTTAAATCGTCAGGGAATGTCGCAGGGAACAAAAAACATTGCACAATTTCAACATTATTCGTTAAAAATGTCAAACAAAGATTACATACTTCCACAGCACTTCGTTTTCTTTATCTTGATTTACAAAATAGAAATATGTTTTGCGAGAAATCGAACGATCAAGCGACAATCCGCTTCGTGGTGGGAAATGAGTATTCGATTTAGTAGCATCACATCAACACTGATCTTTGTTTTCAGCCTACATCCATTTGAACAGATCCATTGATAACGCTGTGACGCTCAGTGTTGCCTTGGCTGACAGGAGCAATTCCAAGGAGCGATTTGAAGTGACCAATCCTTCCTGGAATATTAAAGTTACTCAACTGGAATGTGAAGCGAAGGTGGATATGTTTCATCACAACGAGAAGTCATTGAGAGACGATTTACTAATGCTAGGTAATATTGTCCCATTTTTTCCCATTTAAGGATTTTGAAATCTAGAATACTAAGCAATTTTCTAGTAAAATAAGGCAAATGCGATCGATATAATCACGTAGGGTGTTTTTCGATGTCAGTTTTTTTCAAACAGAAGGTAGGAATCAACAAACTCAAATAAATAACACCATAGACCGTCTGTGACTTACATGTCGTCAAATGAAGATTTCACTTTGTCTCGCGATGAATAAATTAGTGTTTCATTAGAATGTTGACTAGGCGCAGGCGCGCTCCCACGGGGGGGGGAATTGGGGGTAATTACCCCCCCAGAACCGTATTTTCAGCACTCAATACATACTTTACTTCCTTCTAAATTCCAAAATACGGTCACTACCCCCCCCAGG
This sequence comes from Aphidecta obliterata, assembly GCA_963966015.1. Taxonomy (NCBI): domain Eukaryota; kingdom Metazoa; phylum Arthropoda; class Insecta; order Coleoptera; family Coccinellidae; genus Aphidecta; species Aphidecta obliterata. The sequence goes on from OZ014427.1 coordinate 34,658,699, forward strand.
CTCAATCTCTTGTTAGAAAATACGGTCACTACCCCTCCCAGACTCGATCTCTGGGAGCGCCACTGACTAGGCGTTTCTTGATTGTGAATACAAATTAAAGGCAAATTACACGTCCATATCTTTTTGAGCGCTCGTACAACTTACACGAGGGCTATATCATTTCGTCACGATGTCTGTATTTTTCGAATTTTGAGCCGAAAATGGTCTCAATCGACTATGTTCGACTCACTGATGACGAATCCGTCGAAAAATTCGAGTCTGTCCGTCCGGCCGTCCGTCCGGCCGTATACACGATAACTCTCGAACGGAATGTCCTAGAAACTTGAAATTTTCAGGGTAGGTTCAGATCCCGAATGCCTCGGTTAAGTTCGTTAATGGGCCAAATTCCACCATGGGTTCCGTAAATATGGCCGTTCAAAGTTTTGTTTCCCTGATTACTTCGAAACTACAGATTCGATCGAGTTGAAACTTTGCACTCGAATGAAGAATGAGGTGTTCAAGGTACATGTGAAATTTTGTCCAGATCGCATGACCAGAACCATAGAAACCATAGAAAATTGTAACTTTTGAACGGAAAGGCGTAGAGACTTGAAATTTTCAGGATAGGTGTGGATCTTGAATGTCGTGATCACGTTCATCTATGAGCAACATTATACAAGGGGTTCCGTCAATACGGTCGTTTGAAATTTTGTTTTCTCGATAAATTCGAAACTACGGATTCGATCGAGATGAAATTTTGTATTTCAATCGAGAATGATATATTGAAGCAATATTTTGTCCAGATCGCATGACCAGAACCATAGAAACCATAGAAAATCCTAACTTTTGAACGGAAAGGCCTAGGAACTTGAAATTTTCAGGGTGGGTTTGGATCGCAAATTTCACAGTCACGTTCATCAATGAGCAAAATTAGACTAGGGGTTCCGTAAATATGGCCGTTCAAAATATTTTTTTTCTGATAGTTTCGAAACTACTGATCGGATTGGAATGAAATTATGCACCTAGCTGAGGAATAATGTATTCAAACTACGTGCAAAATTTTGTCCAGATGGCATCACCAAGACCATAGATACCGTAGAAAATTCTAGCGAATTATCGAAACAAAATTGATCAGCTGAAGCACTGACATGAAGTCTGGAGTTTCGCCTAAGTTTCAGAATTTTTTTGACAGCTGTCAAAAATTCCTTCAATTGATTTCTAAAACTGGAAAATGCGAATCTACCTACAAGGTGCATGTACGAGCGCTCAAAAGCTCCTGCCTTCACGGCAGTGCTTTTCTAATTTTTTACTTATCACGTTATTTTTATTAGCCAATTTTTCCTGAGATGTTTTATTCAGACGGGTTCTAAGTTCTGCCCATGAGTTGTGGACGTTGTGGTACAGTTAGGGTACAGATAGTGTACACGATTTACCAACCTTTCACGATATAACAAAGGTTTTCAAGTGATCCCGGTTAACCATACATGAGTATTGTAGAAAATTTTCACTCCAGCTCTTGTGAGTATGGCTTCATCTGTGAACAAACTGGATGTTGTGTGTTTTTCACCATTCTAGAGCCATTGACAAAAATCTTTTCTAGGGTAATTATTGATAAATTCTTTGGTTGAAAAAGGCTCACCGTTGACATCTCCTGTATATCGCCATTTATATGATGTCAATTCTCGCAGTACTTAGCACTTATTCTCACATCATAAAACCATATATTGAGCGCTCGTACTACTTACACGAGGGCTATATCATTTCGTCGCAATCTCTGTATTTTTCGAATTTTGAGCCGAAAATGGTCTCAAACGACTAAGTTCGACTCACTGATGACGAATCCGTCGAAAAATTCGAGTCTGTCCGTCCGTCCGTATATACGATAACTCTCGAACGGAATGTCCTAAAAACTTGAAATTTTCAGGGTAGGTTCGAATCTCAAATGCCGCGGTTAAAAGTTCGTTATTGGGCAAAATTAGCCCAGGGGTTCCGTAAATAGGGCCGCTCGAAATTTTGTTTTTCTGATTACTTCGAAACTACTGATTCGATCGAGGTAAAATTATGCACTGAGATGGATAATTACGTACTCAAGCTACATGCAGAATTTTGTCCAGCTCGCATGACCAGAACCATAGAAACCATAGAAGATTATAACTTTGTAATGAAAAACTTTGTAATGGAAAGGCCTAGGGATTTGAAATTTTCAGGATAGGTTCGGATCGCGAATTTCGCGATCACTTTCATCAATGAGCAAAATTAGACTAGTGGTTCCGTAAATATGGCCGTTTGAAATTCAGTTTTCTTGATAATTTCGAAACTATGGATTCGATCCTGACGAAATTTTGTATTAAAATTGAGAATGATATATTCGAGCTACATTTTTTCCAGATTGTATGATCAGAACCATAGAAACCATAGAAAATCATAACTTTCGAACGAAAAGGCCTAGGTACTTGAAATTTTTAGGATAGGTTCGGATCACTTTCATCAATGAGCCAAATTAGACCAGGGATTCCGTAAATATTGCCGTTCAAACTATATTTTTGAGCGCTCGTACAACTTACACGAGGGCTATATCATTTCGTCACGATGTCTGTATTTTTCGAATTTTGAGCCGAAAATGGTCTCAATCGACTATGTTCGACTCACTGATGACGAATCCGTCGAAAAATTCGAGTCTGTCCGTCCGGCCGTCCGGCCGTCCGTCCGGCCGTATACACGATAACTCTCGAACGGAATGTCCTAGAAACTTGAAATTTTCAGGGTAGGTTCAGATCCCGAATGCCTCGGTTGAGTTCGTTAATGGGCCAAATTCCACCATGGGTTCCGTAAATATGGCCGTTCAAAGTTTTGTTTCCCTGATTACTTCGAAACTACAGATTCGATCGAGTTGAAACTTTGCACTCAAATGAAGAATGAGGTGTTCAAGGTACATGTAAAATTTTGTCCAGATCGCATGACCAGAACCATAGAAACCATAGAAAATTGTAACTTTTGAACGGAAAGGCGTAGAGACTTGAAATTTTCAGGATAGGTGTGGATCATGAATGTCGTGATCACGTTCATCTATGAGCAACATTATACAAGGGGTTCCGTAAATACGGTCGTTTGAAATTTTGTTTTCTCGATAAATTCGAAACTACGGATTCGATCGAGATGAAATTTTGTATTTCAATCGAGAATGATATATTGAAGCAATATTTTGTCCAGATCGCATGACCAGAACCATAGAAACCATAGAAAATCCTAACTTTTGAACGGAAAGGCCTAGGAACTTGAAATTTTCAGGGTGGGTTTGGATCGCAAATTTCACGGTCACGTTCATCAATGAGCAAAATTAGACTAGGGGTTCCGTAAATATGGCCGTTCAAAATATTTTTTTTCTGATAGTTTCGAAACTACTGATCGGATTGGAATGAAATTATGCATCTAGCTGAGGAATAATGTATTCAAACTACGTGCAAAATTTTGTCCAGATGGCATCACCAAGACCATAGATACCGTAGAAAATTCTAGCGAATTATCGAAACAAAATTGATCAGCTGAAGCACTGACATGAAGTCTGGAGTTTCGCCTAAGTTTCAGAATTTTTTTGACAGCTGTCAAAAATTCCTTCAATTGATTTCTAAAACTGGAAAATGCGAATCTACCTACAAGGTGCATGTACGAGCGCTCAAAAGCTCCTGCCTTCACGGCAGTGCTTTTCTAATTTTTTCTGATAATTTCGAAAATACTTATTGGATTGAAATGAAATTTGGCACATATATGAAGAATAATGTATAATTTTGTCCAGATCGCATTACCAAGACAATAGACCGTAGAAAATTCTAGCGAATTATCGAAAAAGAAAATAACACCAAAGCACTGACGTGAAGTCTGGATTTTCGCGTTGGTTTGAAATTTTCTTTGACAGCTGTCAAAATCTTTCCAATTGTTTTCTAAAACTGGAGAATGCGAATCTTCCTACAAGGTGCATGTACGAGCGCTCAAAAGCTCCTGCCTTCACGACAGTGCTTTTCGTAATTTTTTATTGAGCGCTCGTACTACTTACACGAGGGCTATATCATTTCGTCACGATGTCTGTATTTTTCGAATTTTGAGCCGAAAATGGTCTCAAACGACTATGCTCGACTCACTGATGACGAATCAGTCGGAAAATTCGAGTCTGTCCGTCCGGCCGGCCGGCTGTCCGTCCGATAACTCTCGGACGGAATGTCCTAGAAACTTGAAATTTTCAGGGTAGGTTCGAATCTCGAATGCCGAGGTTGAGTTCGTTATTGGGCAAAATCCGTCTAAGGGTTCCGTAAATATGGCCGCTCGAAATTTTGTTTTCCTGATTACTTTGAAACTACAGATTCGATCGAGATGAAATTTTGCACTCTAATGGAAAATGAGGTGTTCAAGCTACATGCAAAATGTTGTTCAGCTCGCATCACCAGAAACATAGAAACCATAGAAAATTGTAACTTTTGAACGGAAACGCCTAAGGACTTGACATTTTCAGGACAGGTGTGGATTTTGATTGTCGTGATCACTTTCATCTATGAGCAAAATTATACTAGGGGTTTCGTAAATACGGTCGTTTGAAATTTAGTTTTCTTGATAATTTCCAAACTACAGATTCGATCGAGGTTAAATTTTGTATTTTAAACGAGAATGACATATTAAAGCAACATTTTGTCCAGATCGCATGACCAGAACCATAGAAACCATAGAAAATTATAACTTCCGAAGGAAAAGGCCTAAGAACTTGAAATTTTCAGAGTGGGTTTGGATCGCGAATTTCACGGTCACGTTCATCAATGAGCAAAATTAGACTAGGGGTTCCGTAAATATGGCCGTTCAAAATATTTTGTTCCTGATCATTTCGAAACTACCGATTTGATTGGGATGAAATTTTACACCTAGCTGAGGAATAATGTATCCAAACTACGTGCGAAATTTTGTCCAGATCTCATCACCAAGACCATAGATACCGTAGAAAATTTTAGCGAATTATCGAAAAAAAAATAGGTCACCTAAAGTACTGACTTGAAGTCTGGATTATCGCCTTGATTTGAAAATTTGTTCGACAGCTGTCAAAAATTTCCTCAATTGGTTTCCAAAACTGGAAAATGCGAATCTACCTACAAGGTGCATGTACGAGCGCTCAAAAGCTCCTGCCTTCACGGCAGTGCTTTTTGTAATTTTTTATTAGCATTTCATTTGAATCGTTAATATTGGGTGAATACGTAAGGTCGCATAGGATAGGAATGAGGATCTAACCTCCTTGAAGCCCTCTCAGATACTGGAGTTCATTGGAGCTCTGGAGCTGGAGGGCGAGCTGTAGGTAGCGCATTTGCGAATACGGCTCTGATGGGGGGCACAATAGACCTTGAGGTCGCAGTGGAACGTAACCCCTTCCTAACTATAAACTATAAACTATAAAGGTCGCATACAAGTAGCTAGATTACTTCTGCGAAAGGCGTTTTATTTTCTCGGCATAATACTACTCATAGATATTGTATGTATAATTTGTGGAAAAAAACTTTACTATTTAGTATTATAAAATCAGAAAAACAAAGCTTCCTATGGATGAGTCGAGTCTGGGTCCATACGTAAAGCTCAGTTTAATTATGCAGTCTGAACACAAAACTATACAATTATCTAGACTGAAGGTGTTGGCCACTTTTCAAGTTCACCGTCGAGTCCTAGGTTGTGATGCGTACGCCGCCGCTTTTATTCACGGTTAGTATAAGCAAGACGCTGTTGGTTTTACACTTCCAGCAAACAACCCCAAAAGCAACCGTCTCCCAATCTCCTCCTCTAAAATGGGCGTTTCTTGCTAAACTGCGTTTGAACTTACGGCTTCTACGGTATATCTGCACAGTAATATACCCTAGATAATTGATACACTGCGACGACAAACTGAAGGTATATGGGCCATTTTCGACATGTGAGCTGAAACCGACACATTGGGTCGACATTATAAAAAAAGGAAGAGCAAGGCTATGCTGCTAAAAGTTGTTTTGGTGAGGTGGAACTTCACTGCGTAGGACATATTCTGAACATATTTGAACACGCATTCTTATGTTATGTTACACTTTTTAATGGTAACAGTCCAATCCATTTATTTAACTGTCTGCTTATGTTATGATATTACGGGTATAAATTGATCTTTAGCGTGAAACTTGTAGCTTGTGTTGAACGCCCGGCACTCGTAATCCGAGATTCTATATTCGGAGGTTCACACTTAATTCAGAACATAACTATTCATTCAACAATTCACTGTTAGATACACAATCAATATTGTCCAATTATCCAAAAATCATAACTGACCGAGCACTTAGAAGGTTAAGTCTTTTGTCAACAGCTTTCAATAATGTTAATGCAGCAAATATTTCATTTCTATAAGTCGTTCGACTTGAGCACCGAACGCCCCTTTAATTGTAGTTTTTATACAAGGAGAAAAAATACAATATCTCAACTCTTCTTCACTATCGAGTTCAACGTTTTACCCGAGATTATGGTCCATAAAAGCATCGGCTGTAATGGGAGCTATAAGAAACTGTTGGAAATACATTGTATTGAGTTTCATATTAGCACAAATTGAATTTTGATAAAGAAATGTGATATATAAAACTATATCTAAACGGTCTCTGCTGCTCACGTACCGAATAAACACAATAAGTATTTTGTTTCTTCACAGCACCCCTTGGAGCCATCCAATATTTCACACAGATGTCTGGCAACTTCAGATCCTTTGGACTCGATGAGAACGTCTCTTCTGACAAAGCGATAGACTATTCGAAGGATCCCAATGTCTATATCAACAGTTTGGCTTATGCTATCGCCTTCAAGCGATATCCGAGTGTTTGCGGTGTTAGGTAAGCGAACAATTTTTGTCTCTATCCACGTGAATTATACGTTATACCGCAACTAACATAGAATTCAACGGAGGGGCTCTCTGAATTTGATGTAACTCTATCGAAGTATCGCATGCTGGGATCCGGGACACCCTGAATTGAATACATAGAAACCTGACTATATCATATTGAATATAAAATAACATTTATATTTTTGACTACATATGAAAATAATATCCGGATATCATCATTTTCATTAGTTGAATCAGTTGAGGGAAAAATATGATTATATATACTCCGTTTAAGAATTATTGACATCTCGGGAGGCTGTGGAAAAATTTGTTTTGGGTTACTGAATTCAGGTTGGTATAGGAAAAACCCTAACTCATAGAGACCATGGTTTGGTGATGGTTATTTTATCAAACAAATTTGGAAATAATTGTATTAATTCTGAATGCTTATCGATTTGTTCTGAATTTTTTTGTGCCTAGTGCTATTAAAATGGTTTGAATTGGTCAGGATATCTTGAGCATTAAAAAAGGGGAAGTGAGGAAGGGTCTTCATATATTCAGTAGATATTTCCGCTATAGTTTTTCAGGTAAACTATTATTTACCTATTCAAACTGTATTCTGATTGATAAATGGGATAAATTTCAGAATTCTGCCAGTACTATTCGAAGAATATTGGTGAAAAAAGAAGGCAAGTCATTACAGTCTGGAATTAGCAGTGGAAAGTGGAAGAAAACCTGTTCAATACAATTATTCCTTTAAAGCTACATTAAATGGCTTAATTGTTGGTACAATTAAAATCAATGAATATTTCAGGGTGAATTTGCTCTTTAAACTGGCCAAAAAGCACCTGAATTTCAATCAAAGCCAACATTATGCAATATCTTGAACAAAAAAGTTGATTCTGAGTAATTAATAATTGTTTTGATCTGTCAAGACGTTCTCAATTTGTTTTCCCTTTTCATTAATTTCATTTTAATAATATTTCGAATCTGAAAGACATGATCCCCCAACATGAGGGCTATATAGCGTTCCTCAAACACCTGAGGTTTCGGAGAATGATCGCTTGTATGACCAGTTCTGATCAATACAGAATACTATTATTTTGATCTTCATTAATGAGAATGAAAAGGAAGAATAACTATTATTACAATGAAAAAGATGCTCTTCAATGGGATTTTGATGTTATTTTATTCAATGAAAAAATCACTACACTTATGCAGGGAGGCAGAGTTTTTGCTAAGGTTTCTATCTGTACCTATCATACGTAGATGTATGGTACCCCGTTAAAATTCCCTCTACTAATCTTGAGATTGGAAACATGCTATATTGTCCACTATTCAAAGGAATTCTGAATAATTGTAATATTTATCATCAATTATAATACTTTTATACAAGTTTATAATAATTCATGACATAGTCAGTTTAAAAACAAATAAAGTGACTTTCTATAGTAGGTATTATGTTTATATCCATTCGATCAAATAATTCACAAATTGGTTCATATATTGTGGGTTACAGAGCAATTGACATGACGAAATTCTTCATGTTCTGGATTGATCTTTTAATTTCTGTTTCTGTCTTATCATATGTCATATACCTATTACGTTTTTCCCAATCCATTCACTTGAGCACACGCTTCAAAGTATCAACAAGTTTTTTCTGTTTTTCTCACCAATTTTGCTACCACAGCTCAAATTTATTTTGATTTCAATTAATTATCCTACTTGAATCTTGAGCTAAAATGGAACTCCTAGAGTTATATGGTTAGAACTTTGCAAAATTTCCAATACCCATAAAAAATGCAATAATTATTGAATCGGCTTCGATAATTTCATGCTTCAAGCATTCCACGATGTTATTGCGTTTTCCAACCCGAATTCTCATGTTTGAACTGCACTTGAATATTCCGCCAGTATGCCCCTACTGATCACCAATTCGCCAATATAACAATGATTGAATAAAAATTACGAAAAGCACTGCCGTGAAGGCAGGAACTTTTGAGCGCTCGTACATGCACCTTGTAGGTAGATTCGCATTTTCTAGTTTTAGAAATCAATAGAAGGAATTTTCGACAGCTGTCAAAAAATTCTGAAACTTAGGCGAAACTACAGACTTTTCGATAATTCGCTAGAATTTTCTACGGTATCTATGTTCTTGTTGATCGATCTGGAAAAAATTTTGCACGTAGTTTGAATACATTATTCCCCAGCTAGGTGCATAATTTCATTCCAATCCGATCAGTAGTTTCGAAACTATCAGGAAAATAATATTTTGAACGGCCATATTTATGGAACCCCTAGTCTAATTTTGCTGCTTGATGAACGTGACTGCGATATTCGCGATTCAAATCCACCCTGAAAATTTCGAGTTCCTAGGTCTTTCCGTTCAAAATTTACGATTTTCTATGTTTTCTATGGTTCTGGTCATGCGTTCTGGACGAAATATTGCTTTAATTATCATTCTCGATTAAAATACAAAATTTCATCTCGATCGAATCCGTAGTTTCGAAATTATCGAGAAAACAAAATTTCAAACGGCCGTATTTACGGAACCCCTAGTATAATTCTGCCCATTGATAAACGTGAACGCGACATTTCAGATCCACACCTATCCTGAAAATTTCAAGTCCCAGGCGTTTCCGTTCGAAGTTTCTATGGTTCTGGTCATGTGATCTGGATGAATGTAGCTTGAATATAAATTTCTCCATTAGTATCCAAAATTTCGTCACGATCGAATCTGTAGTTTTGAAGTTATCAAGAAAACTAAATTTTAAACGACCATTTTTACGGAACCCCTAGAATAATGTTGCTCATAGATGAACGTGATCACGATATTCGAGATCCACACCTATCCTGAAAATTTCAAGTTCTTAGGCGTTTCCGTTCAAAAGTTACAATTTTCTATGGTTTCTATGGTTCTGGTCATGCGATCTGAACAAAATTCCACATGTAGCTTCAACACCTCATTTTCCATTTGAGTGCAAAATTTCATCTCGATCAAATCTGTAGTTTTCAAGTAATCGGGGAAACAAAACTTTGAACGGCCATATTTACGGAACCCCTGGTGGAATTTGGCCCATTAACGAACTTAACCGAGGCATTCGGGAACTGAACCCACACTGAAAATTTCAAGTCTCTAGGTTGTTCCGTTCGAGAGTTATCGTGCTGACGGCCGGACGGACGGACGGACGGCCGGACGGACAGACTCGAATTTTCCGACGGATTCGTCATCAGTGAGTCGAACATAGTCGATTGAGACCATTTTCGGCTCAAAATTCGAAAAATACAGACATCGTGACGAAATGATATAGCCCTCGTGTAAGTAGTACGAGCGCTCGAAAATACTGTTGAAATACAGGTTTATGAGGTTTATTCGAGCCATCTCAATCGTATGTGAGATTAAAAATTTTTTTTTTTCAAGCTCAAAAACTTTGAAGTGATTTGCTCATTCTTTGTGAAAAATATACAAAACACTTTTCTAGGTTATATTTATGTTTTATTTCTATGATGAAATTCAACAGTTACTTTTTGTAACCAGAAATAAAGCCTCGACTGGACGTTCAAGGCCTGCTTCGATGTCAATAATTCTCAAATGAAGTATACATATTTCTGAACCTTCGTGTTTCACAAAAAAACAATCAATTCAATAGTCACAACCGTCACATAAGGATCGCTTGTTTTTTCTCATCGCAACTGCTTTTTCATGTTCTGCGTAGAACGCATCTTCTCTATAAGGTGAAAAATAAAATAATATTGAGATATGTTTTTGATCTCTAGCAATCACTTTTATGAATATTATCAAGCTTACTTACTTTTTGAGCGCTCGTACAACTTACGGGCTATATCATTTCGTCACGATGTCTGTATTTTTCGAATTTTGAGCCGAAAATGGTCTCAATCGACTATGTTCGACTCACTGATGACGAATCTGTCGGAAAATTCGAGTCTGTCCGTCCGGCCGTCCCTCCGTCCAGCCGTCCGTCCGTAAGCACGATAACTCTCGAACGGATTAACCTAGACTCTTGAAATTTTCAGTGTAGGTTCAGATCCCAAATGCCTCGGTTGAGTTCGTTAATTGGCCGAATTCCACCAGGGGTTCCGTAAATATGGCCGTTCAAAGTTTTGTTCTCCTGATTACTTGAAAACTACAGATTTGATTGAGATGAAATTTTGCACTCGAATGGAGAATGAGAACCATAGAAACTTGTAACTTTTGAACGGAAACGCCTAGGGACTTGAAATTTTCAGGACAGGTGTGGATCTCGAATGTCGTGATCACGTTCATCTATGAGCAAAATTATACTAGGGGTTCCGTAAATATGGTCGTTTGAAATTTAGTTTTCCTGATAATTTCAAAACTACAGATTCGATCCAGACGAAATTTTGTATACTAATGGAGAATGATATATTCAAGCTACATTTCTCCAGATCACATGACCAGAACCATAGAAACCATAGAAAATCATAACTTTCGAACGGAAAGGCCTAGGGACTCGAAATTTTCAGGATAGGTGTGGATCTGAAATGTCGCGTTCACGTTCATCAATGAACAGAATTATACTAGGGGTTCCGTAAATATGGTCGTTTGAAATTTTGGTTTCTCGATAATTTGGAAACTGCGGATTCGATCGAGATGAAATTTTGTATTTTAATCGAGAATGATATATTGAAACAATATTTTGTCCAGATCGCATGATCAGAACCATAGAAACCATAGAAAATTGTAACTTTTGAACGGAAAGGCCTAGGAACTTGAAATTCTCAGGGTGGGTTTGGATCGCAAATATCGTGGTCACGTTCTTCTATGAGCAAAATTAGACTAGGGGTTCCTCAAATATGGCCGTTCAAAATATTTTTTTGCTGATAGATCCGAAAATTCTGAGCGGATTGGAATGAAATTTCGCACCTACCTGAGTAATAATGTATTCAAATTACGTGCAGAATTTTGTCCAGATCGCACCACCAAGACCATAGGTACCGTAGAAAATTCTAGCGAATTATCGAAAAAAAATTGGTCAGCTGAAGCACTGACATGAAGTTTGGAGTTTCGCCTAAGTTTCAGAATTTTTTTGACAGCTGTCGAAAATTCCTTCAATTGATCTGAAACTGGAAAATGCGAATCTGCCTACAAGGTGCATGTACGAGCGCTCAAAAGCTCCTGCCTTTTGGTAATTTTTTTCTAATCGCATACGCTCCCCCATGACCTGCTCGCAGTTTCCGTAGTACGCCTTTTTGTCTAATGAAAAAGATTCTTTATTAGGTGAAAATAACATAATAACCGGATATTGGTTCGAACATTTGTTTCTCACAAAAAAATCATGAATGCAATGGGTAGGTATAGCCTTTACATTTATGTAGAAATTGTTTAATTTTTGAGCGCTCGTACTACTTACGCGAGGGCTATATCATTTCGTCACGATGTCTGTATTTTTCGAATTTTGGTCTCAATCGACAGAGTTCGACTCAATGAGGACGGATACGTCGAAAAATTCGAGTCTGTCCGTCCATATACATGATAAATCTCGAATGGAACGACCTATAAACTTGAAATTTCCAGGGTAGGTTTTCCTGATTTCTTCGAAACTACCGATTCGATCGGGGTGAAATTTCGCACTCAGATGGAAATCGACGTGTTCAAGCTACATGCGAAATTTCGACTAGATCGCTTCACCAGAACCATAGAAACCATAGAAAATTATAACTTTGTAATGGAAACGCCTAGGGACTTGAAATTTTCAAGATAGGTGTGGATCTCGAATGTCGCAGTAACGTTTATCAATGAGCAAAATTAGACAAGGGGTTCCGAAAATAGGGTCATTTGAAATTTAGTTTTCCTGATAATTTCAAAATTATGGATTTGATCGTGACGGAATTATGATCGTGACGGAATTACGGAGAATAATATATTCAAGCCACATTTTTTCCAGGTCGCATGACCAGAACTATAGAAACCATAGAAAATCATAACTTTCGAACGGAAAGGCCTAGGGACTTGAAATTTTCAGGATAGGTGTGGATATCGATTGTCGCGGTCACGTTTTTCAATAAGCAAAATTAGATTAGGAGTTCCGTCAATATGATCGTTTGAAATTTAGTTTTCTCGATAATTTCAAAACTATGGATTTGATCGTGATTGAAATTTTGTATTTCAATGGAGAATGATATATTCAAGCCACATTTTTTCCAGATCGCATGACCAGAACCATTGAAAATTATAACTTTCGAATGGAAAGGCCTAGGGATTTGAAATTTTCAGGATAGGTGCGAATCTCGAATGCCGCGGTTACGTTCATCTATGAGCAAAATTAGACTAGGGATTCCGTAAATAGGGTCGTTTGAATTTTAGTTTTCTAGATAATTTCAAAACTATGGATTTGATCGTGACGGAATTTTGTATTTTAATGGAGAATGATATATTAAAGCTAAATTTTTCCAGATCGCATGACCAGAACCATAGAAAATTATAACTTTCGAACGGAAAGGACTAGGGACTTGAAATTTTCAGGATAGGTATGGATCTTGAATGTCGCGGTCACCTTTATCAATAAGCAGAATTAGAATAGGAGTTTAGTAAATATGGCGGTTCAAAATATTTTTTTCCTTATAAATTCGAAACTGCTCCATGAATAAAAATGAAATCTTGCAAATAGATGAAAAATAATGTATTCAAACTACGTGGGGAATTTCGTCCAGATCGCATTACCAAGACCATAGACACCGTAGAAAATTCTAGCAAAGCATCGAAAAAAAATTGGTCAATTAAAGAACTGACGTGAAGTCAGGATTTTTGCCTTGAAGTTTGAAAATGTTTTCAATTAGTTCCTGAAACGGGAGCGTGCGAATCTACCTACAAGGTGGATGAACGAGCGTTCAAAAGTTCCTGACTTCACGGCAGTGAAGCTTTTCATCAATTTTTGAGCGCTCGTACTACTTACACGAGGGCTATATCATTTCGTCACGATGTCTGTATTTTTCGAATTTTGAGCCGAAAATGGTCTCAATCGACTATGTTCGACTCACTGATGACGAATCCGTCGAAAAATTCGAGTCTGTCCGCCCGTCCGTATACACGATAACTCTCGAACGGAATGTCCTAGAAACTTGAAATTTTCAGGGTAGGTTCGAATCTCGAATGCCGCGGTTGAGTTCGTTATTGGGCAAAATTCACCGAGGGGTTCCGTAAATATGGCCGCTCGAAATTTTGTTTTCCTGATTACTTTGAAACTACAGATTCGATCGAGATGAAATTCTGCACTCTAATGGTGAATGAGGTGTTCAAGCTACATGCAAAATTTTGTTCAGCTCGCATCACCAAAACCATAGAAACCATAGAAAATTGTTACTTTTGAACGGAAACGCCTAGGGATTTGAAATTTTCAGGATAGGTGTGGATCTCGATTGTCGTGATCACTTTCATCTATGTGCTGAATTATACAAGGGGTTCCGTAAATATGGTCGTTTGAAATTTAGTTTTCTTGATAATTTCCAAACTACAGATTCGATCGTATCGAAATTCTGTATACTAATGGAGAATGATATATTCAAGCTACATTTCTCTAGATCGCATGACCAGAACCATAGAAACCATAGAAAATCATAACTGTCGAACGGAAAGGCCTAGGGACTTCAAATTTTCAGGATAGGTGAAGATCTGAAATGTGGCGTTCACGTTTATCAATGAGCAGAATTATACTAGGGGTTCCGTAAATACGGTCGTTTGAAATTTTGTTTTCTCGATAATTTCGAAACTACGGATTCGATCGATATAAAATTCTGTATTTCAAACGAGAATGATATATTGATGCAACATTTTGTCCAGATCGCATGACCAGAACCATAGAAACCATAGAAAATTATAACTTCCGAAGGGAAAGGCCTAGGGACTTGAAATTTTCAGGGTGGGTTTGGTTCGCGAATTTCACGGTCACGTTCATCAATGAGCAAAATTAGACTAAGGGTTCCGTAAATATGGCCGTTCAAAATATTCTGTTCCTGATAATTTCGAAACTACCGATTCGATTGGAATGAAATTTTGCACCTAGCTGAGGAATAATGTATTCAAACTACGTGAAATTTTGTCCAGGTCGCATCACCAAGACCATAGATACCGTAGAAAATTCTAGTGAATTATCAAAAAAAAATTGATCAGCTGAAGCACTGACATGAAGTCTGGAGTTTCGCCTAAGTTTCAGAATTTTTTTGACAGCTGTCGAAAATTCCTTCAATTGATTTCTAAAACTAGAAAATGCGAATCTACCTACAAGGAGCATGTACGAGCGCTCAAAAGCTCCTGCCTTCACGGCAGTGCTTTTCGTAATTTTTTTCTAATCGCATTCGGTCTCCCATTATCAGCTTGCATTTTTCCGCAGTACATATCAGGTGAAAAATAAGTTGATAGACATATTTCTGAACCTCACGGTTTCACAAAGGGACAATCAATGCAGCTTTCAGGTTTATGTGGATGTGACCGTGGCGCAGTGGTTAGTGCATCCGACTTTGGTGCCGGTCTCCTTGATCGGTCCCGGGTTCGAATCCTCCGGTCGGGAAAGAAATTTTCTGACATGGAGCATGGTTCCACCATTCCCTGTTGGGTAAACAATTAACAGTGCTGTACCTCAGGTGGCGTAAGGACACAATAACAAAGCCTACACAGAACACAACCGGGTCTCCTAACTCGCACAAGCTCTGAGCTTCTGAGGGGTCTCACAGAGACCTAGGAGAGTCGGGATATAAACAATATACAATACAATTGCTTACCTATTTTCTTCGCATAGGGTCTCCCATGTTTTGCTTGCCGTTTTCTGTATTACGCATCTTTTTTATGAGATGAAAAATAAAATAATAAACGAACAAGTTTTTGAATGCACTCATTCCACTCATATTTATGTAAAAATTGTTCACTTTTTCTAATCGCATACAATCTCCCATATTCTGCTTGCATTTATCCGCAGTACGTATCCGGTGACGAAGTTGATAGCCATATTTTTTCACAAAAGAGCAATCAATGCAATATTCGCAGCCTTCACGTTTATGTGAAGATCGCATGGTTCTACATATTCAGTTTGAATTTTTCAGCAGTTCGCATCTTCCTATTAGGTGAGAAATAAGATAATATGCAAAATATGCATATCGTGTTCCACAAAAGGACTATCAAAGCAATGGTTTATAGCCACAATTTGTGAAGATTGCTTTCTTCTTATCATCAAATTAATAACATTTCCACCGGTGACGACTAACAATCACGCCCAAGGCAACAGAAGAATATATCCAGCTAAAATTCTCATTTCGGAGTTGGAGGAACTCAGGAACATGAATAATTTTTTTTTTATTAAACTTACTTTTTACACTTCATATAGAATCATTGAATTGTTAAATGTAGAATAATGTTGAGGGGTAGAAATACCCCGGTCGATAGCCCTTTGGTTGAACCAATAAACATGTCATTATTATTTATTATTAATAATATTTTCATATTTTCTCGGCAATGAATGTTTGAAATTATATTATTTGATTGTCAGTCCTTTTAGTTAAGCTTCCAGGCTCTCGAGTGAGGAGTATCGAAACAAAATACTGTCTAATTCTCATTCTTGTACATCATCTGAATAAATTCAAAAATTTTCGATAAAATCAATGGACGACGGATATGAACGAATTTTTCAATTCTATTTTCGTATTCTACACTCGAAGCGTAATTGAAGGGGCAAGTGGAAGAATGGGTTAAGTGACATTTTCTGAAAATATTCGGTTATGCCAAGGAACAAGGTGTTACGTGCATATGTAATTTGGCGTGTCAGGATTTCTTCATATCTGAGCAAATACAGAGTGGTAAAAGGGGCTATGTTACATTAAGAAACAAGGACGCTATGGGAGAAGGAGCTATGTGCCCATAACCCCTTGATAGCAAAATGCTGTAAATCATAAAAAATCATCCAAAAACTATCCTCACAATTGCACACATCGCATTATTAAACTAGCTTCCATTGAAAAATGCCAGCTAATTTTACTAAAATCTATTTTTCTCACAAACTCATATTTGTAACATAACTCCTTCTTCCACTTGCCCCTTCAATTGTGAAATTTCATTGTAGGTAGGTTTTCGGAAATTCCTGTCCTTCTATGATGAATGAAATGAAAATAACACAATGTTTTCGACTTGTTCACCCGAATAATGAATATTTCATCTGCGTTTTAGATTTACTCCACTCTATATGAACTTCAAGGATGATGCAGGGACTTCAACCACCTGCGACAAAGATTATATTTTCACTCCAGAAGCAACTGATAATTCCAAATGGTGCGATGGTAAAGAAGTTTCGAGTAAGTAATTTTCTATTACTTATTGCAATTTTTCAGATTTTAAGTTTAGTTTCGACATTCCGATTACTATTCCTCACTGAAAGCTTAAGAAATTATTGTACCATGCACTATGGTAACTTTTCATTACTTAGATATTTTGATCGGTTTCCTCTCCAACATTTATATAGAAAATCCTTATTGATCTGAAAATTATTTGTTTTGTGTAGAAATTTGGCTTCGTTGAAAATATTCTTATACTTTAGCATAGATAATTCATCTAACATTACATATGTTCAATTGATGCTGGGAAATTCAATGTGTAAAATTTTGGTGATCATTATGTGGTTTTAGTAGGAAATGGTCGTCCAATACATGTTTATTGCACGGAAATGAAGAGTATGAAGACTAGATTTTTAAAATATTATTGAGTATCTTTTTTCTTTTCAGTTGTTCCACCTGGTCCTCTCTATATATATTTCACATCTGCTGCAACTTACAAGGCTGAACATACCAAAACATGGGGTTTCAACATTGACTATCATCTAGAATCTTGTTCATCGCAACTAAACAAAAACAACTGAATGATAAATAAATATATCATATGTGATATTATTTAATGCTTTATAAAAATAAATCCATTCTCTGAAAGTACTAGAGTTTAACTATTTTATCTGTATCCTCATTTGATGATTATCGTAAATAATACAGACACGGAAAAGTCTAGGCATATTCGAACAAAGTCATTCAAATGTCAAAAGAAACTTTTTTATCGTTTAAACTATACTACTATGGTACTGATCAGTTCATTTGCCCTGTTTGAATACGCCTTTTTTCGGAAAAAAGTGAAAAAGATAATGAAAAAATTACGAAAAGCACTGCCGTGAGGTCAGGAGCTTTTGAGCGCTCGTTCATCCACCTTGTAGGTTCGCATTTTCCAGTTTCAGAAAAAAAATGAAAAATTTTTTCTCAAACTGAGGCAAAACTCCAGACTTCACCTCAGTGCTTTAGCTGACCAATTTTTGTTTCGATAATTCGCTAGAATTCTCTATGGTGTCTATGGTCTTGGTGATGCGACCTGGGCAAAATTTGACACGTAGTTTGAATACATTATTCTTCAGCTATGTGCAAAATTTCATTCGAATCCAATCAGTGGTTTCGAAATGATAAGGAAAAAAATATTTTAAACGGCCATATTCACGGAACGCCTAGTCTGATTTTGCTCATTGATGAACGTTCGAAAGTTATGATTTTCTATGGTTTCTATGGTTTGTATCATGTGATCTGGATGAATGTAGCTTGAATATAAATTTCTCCATTAATATCCAAAATTTCGTCACGATCGAATCTGTAGTTTTGAAATTATCAAGAAAACTAAATTTTAAACGACCATATTTACGGAACCCCTAGAATAATGTTGCTCATAGATGAACGTGATCACGACATTCGCGATCCGAACCTACCCTGAAAATTTCAAATCCCTAGGCCTTTCCGTTCGAAAGTAATAATTTTCTATGGGTTCTATGGTCATGCGATCTGAACAAATTGTAGCTTGTTTATATCATTCTCCATCAAAATAAAAAAATTTGTCTCGATCGAATCCGTAGTTTCGAAATTATCGAGAAAACAAAATTTCAAACTACCGTATTTACGGAACCCCTAGTTTAATTCTGCTCATTGATAAACGTAAACGCGACATTTCAAATCCACACCTATCCTGAAAATTTCAAGTCCCTAGGCCGTTTCCTTCGTAAGTTATAATTTTCGATGGTTTCTATGGTTCTGGTCATGCGATCTGGACAAAATGTTGCTTCAATATATCATTCTCGATTAAAATACAAAATTTTATGTCGATCGAATCCGTAGTTTCGAAATTATCGAGAAAACAAAATTTCAAACGACCGCATTTACGGAACCCCTAGTATAATTCTGCTCATTGATGAACGTGAACGCGACATTTCAAATCCACACCTATCCTGAATATTTCAAGTCCCTAGGCCTTTCCGTTCGAAAGTTATGATTTTCTATGGTTTCTATGGTTCTGGTCATGCGATCTGGAGAAATGTAGCTTGAATATATCATTCTCCATTAGTATACGAAATTTCGTCACGATCGAATCTGTAGTTTTGAAATTATCAAGAAAACTGAATTTCAAACGACCATATTCACGGAACCCCTAGTATAATTTTTTCCATAGATTAACGTGATCACGGCATTCGAGATCCACACCTATCCTGAAAATTTCAAGTCCCTAGGCGTTTCCGTTCAACAGTTACAATTTTCTATGGTTCTGGTCATGCGATCTGGAAAAAATTTCGCATGTAGCTTGAACACCGCATTCTCCATTTGAGTGCAAAATTTCATCTCGATAAAAACTGTAGTTTCCAAGTATTCAGGAGAACAAAACTTTGAACGGCCATATTTACGGAACCCCTGGTGGAATTTGGCCCACTAACGAACTTAACCGAGGCATTCGGGAATTGAACCCACACTGAAAATTTCAAGTCTCTAGGTTGTTTCGTTCGAGAGTTATCGTACGTGCTTACGGCACATTTTCAGCTCAAAATTCGATAAATACAGACATCGTGACGAAATGATATATAAATATAGCCCTCGTGTAAGGAGTACGAGCGCTCAAAAACTTGACAAACATGATAGATGGAAAAAGTAAATTCTATAAGTACTCAGTATTTCGATTTATTTCTGTCTATAGTGTTCTTCAGTAGTATTGTTGCATTGAGAATATTGTGTTTTACTATGAAACGACGACATTTGTCTTCAGACGAGATGAATCTAGCAGAAGGCCTTCTTCAAGCTGGCCTGCGACAGGTCGAAGTAGCTGAGCGGATGGGTGTTTCCCAAATAGTCATAAGTCGTTTATGGAGGCATTTCAGGGAAACTGGAAGTCCGGCTGAACAACACCTAGGGCGTAGTCGCTGTACAACGGTAAGTCAGGGTAGATTTTTACTGCTAAGTGTTAGAAGACACCTTACAATCACAGCACCTGAATTGGTTATAGAATTGCAGCGAGCCCATTACATAACCGTTTGGCGATATTATGTGAGAAATCGTCTCCACGAAGCCAATCTTCATATTCAAAGTCCAATTTGATGTCCATCTCTCTCTAGAGGCAATCGCGCTGCCAGAGTAGACTGGTGCGAAGAATATCAAAATTGGATGCAGATGATCGAACAACAGTTTTGGATTTCATCCAGATTCTCGTTGGACACGAGTGTGGAGACGATCCGGGAACGTGGAACGTTTAAGAAATGTTCAGGAAGTTCACAAATACAGAGGCGGTTCAATAATGTAATGGGGCGGAATAATTATAGGCGGAAGACCCATTGTGCCTTTATTTGCTGGTGCTGTTGGTGCAAACTTTCGCCTAATGCATGATAATGCTCGTCCCCATACCGCTGCGATTGTGACGAACAGGTTGGAAAACGAGGGAAGTATAGCCATGGCCCGCACAATCCCTGGACCTTAAGCCGATTGAGCATGTATGGGACATGCTTCAACGTAGCATTACTCCCACTTTGGGCAATATCCAAAATGCTCTTCAATTCCGAGAGCTTCTAACCACAGAATAGGCAAGTATACCTCAATCGGGCATTGACAATGTCATTTTGACTATGAACAATAAGTGTAGAGCTGTTCTTAACCAACGTGGAGGTTAAACTCTTCATTAATTAATTTTTTGCATACTTGATCATTTTTTTGTATAGCTCGTATGATTATGGTTTATACCTAATTTGTTTCTTTTGAAATATGGTAATTGTTTCATGCAAAAATTAATTTAATGACATATTAAACATTTACTCATTACTCTATAATTTTAGTTTCTTCCTTAATCTGAAAGAAATGAAAAACACCTATTTATAAAAATATCCCTAGACTTTTCCGATGTGTGTACATACACTCAAAAATAAAACATTTCAAAAACCTGGAGGTGACGCACTACACGAAGAACTGCAGAGTTTTTGAGCGCTCGTACTACTTACACGAGGGCTATATCATTTCGTCACGATGTCTGTATTTTTCGAATTTTGAGCCGAAAATGGTCTCAATCGACTATGTTCGACTCACTGATGACGAATCCGTCGGAAAATTCGAGTTTTGTTTCCCTGATTACTTGAAAACTACAAATTTGATCGAGATGAAATTTTGCACTCAAATGGAAAATGAGGTGTTCAAGCTACATGTGAAATTTTGTCCAGATCGCATGACCAGAACCATAGAAACCATAGAAAATTTTAACTTTTGAACGGAAACGCCTAGGGACTTGAAATTTTCAGGATAGGTGTGGATCTCAAATGTCGTGATCACGTTCATCTATGAGCAACATTATACAAGGGGTTCCGTAAATACGGTCGTTTGAAATTTTGTTTTCTCGATAAATTCGAAACTACAGATCCGTTCGAGATGAAATTATGTATTTTAATCGAGAATGATATATTGAAGCAATATTTTGTCCAGATCGCATGACCAGAACCATAGAAACCATAGAAAATTGTAACTTTTGAACGGAACGGCTAAGGAACTTGAAATTTTCAGGGTGGGTTTGGATCGCGAATATCGCGTTCACGTTCATCAATGAGCAAAATAAGACTAGGGGTTCCGTGAATATGGCTGTTCAAAATATTTTTTTCCTGATAGTTTCGAAACTACTGATCGGATTGGAATGAAATTATGCACCTAGCTGAGGAATAATGAATTCAAACTACGTGCAAAAGTTTCAGAATTTTTTTGACAGCTGTCAAAAAATCCTTCAATTGATTTCTAAAACTGGAAAATGCGAATCTACCTAAAAGGTGCATGTACGAGCGCTCAAAAGCTCCTGCCTTCACGGCTGTGCTTTTCGTAATTTTTTTAATAGAATACTTGATCTCAAAGATATACCTTCTGAATGGAAAGGAAGCATTTTAATACCAGTTTTCAAAAAGGGAGAAAAAAGCGACCCACACAACTACAGAGGTATAAGCTTGATGAGTACGATTCTGAAACTTTTCACTAAAATCTTGGCAGAAGAAATTATATCATCAGGGAGTAGTGCAGAACAGCAAGGTTTCAGACATAATAGATCTGCTATAGATGCCATATTTATAATCCGTCAAATAACCGAAAAAGCCATAGAGTTCAACAAATATCCCTGAAGAAAACAAGATCATTAACTGTAGCTAGAGAACCGCGGAGATGTAAACTCGCCATCTACGACCAGAGTGTAGAACAAGTGATGTCATTCAAATATCTAGGGGCGACTATAACAAGCAACAGGAATCTGAAAGAGGAAGTGAAATAAAAAAAAAACAACAAAGGCATCATTAATATCAGGCTACCTAAGAGATATAGTTTGGCGTAATAAACACATGAGTACAGGGAGCAAAGACAGAATATATAAAACATGCGTGAGACCGATTATGACGTATGCAATAGAGACCAGAGCCGAGAACACAGTAACCAAACGACTTTTAAGGACAACAGAAATGCGAACACTAAGGTCATACGTTATTTGACCGGAAGAGAAGCGAGGAAATAAGGGAAATGTGTGAGATTCTGGACGTAGTAAGATGGGCAAGAGGCCGAAGAAGAGAATGGAGAGACCATCATGGATAGAATGCCGGATGAGAGGTTAGCTAAGATAGCAAAGGAAAAAAAACCCAATACACGTAGACCACCTGGACGACCACCTATAAGATGGTACGAAAGCTGGTCTTCATCATCCCAATAGCGCCTTGGAAAACCATTGATGCAGACACAGGACCTAGTCCTAACGTAAGGGGAAGAAGAAGAAGAAGAAAAACCTGCATTGAGGGATTGTTTCGAAGGTTTCTCAGGAAGCCACATAGCGATTTAGCAAATCAGTAGTTTTTTTGAATATTATAATTTATAAATACATAATTTTAAATGCTCCTCATACGGGCAAGTTAAATTAATATATCGTGTTGACCTTTTGGAAGCATTCCTTTTATATTTATCAAATTAATCGAATAAATGTAGGTTTCCATATTGTTAAGGTTTCGAATATTTTTTGGTTTGTGAATTTCGGAACGAATAGACCAATGTCGAAATATTTTGTTTGTTTTCCCTTGTTTGCACCACAATGTGTAATGCTGGCAACACCGGAATTTCGAGGGAAGAGATATTTCCCCGAAGATCGAAAAGAGAGAAGAGTTTTTCGCATCGTCGTCGACGGTAGATTTTCGTTGCATTTTTGGAGAGTGTCGTTCACATTCGGTGAAGTTTTATGGTCGAAAGTGAAAGAAAGGTGAGTCAGATTATCGTTCTGGTGTTACTTTTTGATCATTTGATTTGTTATTATTGTTCGAATTTCATACAGTCCACTTGCTCTTTTGTCGCGCTTAAACACATATGGATTCAATAAATGGAGAAGAAAATGAATATGGAACTCTTATGTTATTCTATTCTACGAAAAATTTTAAGTTTCTCCTATTTTATGAGGAGGCAATACCCCTTCAATTTTTTGTCTGCGATGTCACTTCGAAAAAAAAATATTATAAAAATGTTTTTTGGAGAAAACTTTTAAAATCCAGAGGTTCGTGGAAACAACTGAAGAAAACACTTTTGTTGATAAAGTTCGTATATTGAAAAACACGAATAAAAATTACGAAAAGCACTGCCGTGAAGTCAGAAGCTTTTGAGCGCTCGTACATTCACCTTGTAGGTAGATTCGCACTTTCCAGTTTAAGAAATCAATTGAAGGGATTTTCGACAGCTGTCAAAAAAATTCCCAAACTTAGGCGAAACTCCAGACTTCATGTCAGTGCTTCAGCTGATCAATTTTTTTTCGATAATTCGCTAGAATTTACTACGGTATCTATGGTTTTGGTGATGCGATTTGGACAAAATTTCGCACGTAGTTTGAATACATGCCTACGGTCGGACGGCCGGACGGACAGACTCGAATTTTCCGACGAATTCGTCATCAGTGAGTCGAACATAGTCGATTGAGACCATTTTCGGCTCAAAATTCGAAAAATACAGACATCGTGACGAAATGATATAGCCCTCGTGTAAGTAGAACGAGCGCTCAAAAACATAGAATAAATGAATAATTAAAATGGATGCGTTGGCTCCGCTTCCTTAATGATGGTGAGTTGATGAATGGCGGCCGTCCCTTCTTGGGTACGCTTTTTTGAGCGCTCGTACTACTTACACGAGGGCTATATCATTTCGTCACGATGTCTGTATTTTTCGAATTTTGAGCCGAAAATGGTCTCAATCGACTATGTTCGACTCACTGATGACGAATCCGTCGGAAAATTCGAGTCTGTCCGTCCGGCCGTAAGCACGATAACTCTCGAACGGAACAACCTAGAGACTTGAAGTTTTCAGTGTGGGTTCAGTTCCCGAATGGCTCGGTTAAGTTCGTTAATGGGCCAAATTCCACCAGGGGTTCCGTAAATATGGCCGTTCAAAGTTTTGTTTCCCTGATTACTTGAAAACTACAGATTTGATCGAGATGAAATTTTGCACTCAAATGGAAAATAAGGTGTTCAAGCTACATGTGGAATTTTGTCCAGATCGCATGACCAGAACCATAGAAACCATAGAAAATTGTAACTTTTGAACGGAAACGCCTAGGGACTTGAAATTTTCAGGATAGGTGTGGATCTTGAATGTCGTGATCACGTTCATCTATGAGCAACATTATACAAGGGGTTCCGTAAATACAGTCGTTTGAAATTTTGTTTTCTCGATGAATTCGAAACTACGGATTCGATCGAGATGAAATTTTGTATTTTAATCGAGAATGATATATTGAAGCAATATTTTGTCCAGATCGCATGACCAGAATCATAGAAACCATAGAAAATTCTAACTTTTGAACGGAAAGGCCTAGGAACTTGAAATTTTCAGGGTGGGTTTGGATCGCAAATTTCACGGTCACGTGCATCAATGAGCAAAATTAGACTAGGGGTTCCGTAAATATGACCGTTCAAAATATTTTTTTCCTGATAGTTCCGGAACTACTGATCGGATTGGAATGAAATTATGCACCTAGCTCAGGAATAATGTATTCAAACTACGTGCACATTTTTGTCCAGATCGCATCACCAAGACCATAGATACCGTGGAAAATTCTAGCGAATTATCGGAAAAAAATTGATCAGCTGAAGCACCGACATGAAGTCTGGAGTTTTGCCTAAGTTTCAGAGTTTTTTTGACAGCAGTCAAAAATTCCTTCAATTGATTTCTAAAACTGGAAAATGCGAATCTACCTACAAAGTGCATGTACGAGCGCTCAAAAGCTCCTGCCTTCACGGCAGTGCTTTTCGTAATTTTTTCCCAGAGAAGTACCTGGAGATGGAGATGGAAGTTCTCCATCGGGATAGCCCTGAGTGGCGTAGGTGGTTTTGGAACTTCAATAGTAGAGGGCGATAATTGTATTGTAGAACCAACACTCTCCCTCAATTTGAGCCAGGTGAACCTTGAATTGGAAGAAGTCCTAACTCTCTAGAACAAAAGAAATGTTTAGGGCTAGATAAAGGTTTTGTTAGGATATCTGCGACCATTTGCTCGGTCGGCAGATAGGACCACTTCACGGGTTGAGTCGCCAAGACATCACGAATGAAATGATGCCTTATGTCGATGTGCTTCGATCTTGAGTGGAAAATAGGATTCTCCGCTAATTTCACGGCCCCTTGGTCGTCGTTGAACAGCTTCACGTTGGCCAGTTGGGAAAATCCTAGTTCCTTTAAAAATTTGATCAGGTATATGGCTTCTTTTGCCGCATCAGTGATGCTCATATATTCGGCCTCGGTTGAAGATAAGGTAACTGTCCTCTGCTTCCGCGATTCCCATGAAATGGCGGCACCGGAAAGGACGAAAGAATACCCAGTGTAGGATCTCCTATCGATTGCGCAGTTTCCCCAATCTGCATCAACAAAGCCTCTTAGTATCTCATTGTCGCTTTTATACTACAGCTTGAGATCTATGGTACCTTTGAGATATCTGAGAATCCGTTTGGCTGCTATCCAGTGAATTCTCCGATGACAGCAGTTGAACTGGCTGAACGAGCTGACAGCGTGAGCAATGTCGGGACGTGTCCCTATGGCAATGTACATAAGTGCTCCGATGAGCTCTCTGAACGAATACGAAGTCGAGTCATCTTTGTCCTCTTCTTCACAGTTGGCCGATAACTTTGTACCCAATACGAGTGGTGTGCTCACTGGTTTGCTGTCAGTCATACCGAATCTCTTGAAGATATCTGTTATGTATGCGGACTGTGGAAGACTTAATCTCTCCCTCGATCGATCAATTTCGATACCCATGCAATATTTAGCATCGCCGAGGTCTTTGATCGTGAATGCCTTGGAGAGCTCCGACTTGATCTGTCTCTCCCTTCCTGTGTCGTTGAAAATAACGAGCATATCGTTGACATAAACTAGCACATATGTCCGTTCATCTTTGTCGACGTATACACAAGAATCAGCTTTCGTTGGGATGAGTCCTATCTTAATGAGATTTTTTTCCAGTTCCGCGTGCCATTGACGACCAGCTTGACGTGCTTACCTTCGTCCCCTCATATAGATTGCTGAGCATAGTTCTTGCCTTATCTGAGATTTTTCCGTCCTTTTCTACTTGGACTATTCTCTCCAGCATCTCTTCGAGGAATTTCGGTTTCTGCATGAATATCTCAGTGTCGATTTTTCCATTGAGAAAAGCTGTTGCGACATCAAGCTGCGTTACTTCCGTCCCTGCTCTTGCAGCTAGAGCCATCAGAAGTCTAAGGGAGCTGAGTCGAGCGACTGGTGCGAAGGTATCATGAAAATCGATACCAGGACGTTGGTTGAAGCCTTGAGCAACGACACGAGCTTTTCTCCGTTCCAGGTTGCCATCTGCTGAATATTTATTCCGCAGCACTGTCCTGGATCCAATGATCCTTTCGTCGACAGGTTTGTCGACAATTTCCCAGGTGTCATTGGTAATTAAACTTTAAATCTCGGAATATATGGCTTCTTTCCATTCGTCGGCGTCCGGTCCAGCTATAGCTTGAGAAAATGGAATCTCGGAAGCGTTCATAGCTAGCTCGACTTCATGATCCCTCGAATCCACGTTTCGCTGGATGCTCCTGTTCTCTGCATTTGTCTCAGAAGGCCGATTTTCGTCGACACGAACAACTCCGTTTTACCGAATCCCTTCGTCAACTCTAATATTCACAGCTCGGTTAATCGAGTACTGATTTCTGGGCCTTCCAGACCTAACTTTTCGAGGTATTCTACGGCCTCTTCTCGCTTGGCGCTCCAATTCCGGATTATCAGGAATCTGATCGCTCACTTGATCGGGTTCTTGAGCAGGTTCTTCGACATTTGGCGGACTGTGAGCTATTTCGGTTTCTCGGACACTTGGTGCGTCATGGCTTTCTTCGCACAACTTATGACGACCATTTATTGTGTCCTCGCTCACGATGTCCTCGTACTTTCCGTCGTTCCCGAATTCGTCGTAGAACTTGACATCCCTGGAAACTCTGATTTTTCCTTCTGATAGAATCCAAACGCGATATGCTTTGGAAATCTCGGAGTAACCGACGAAGATGCCTCGGATGGTCCTAGGTTCGAACTTATCCTTGTTCGGGGTTCTGTCCAGAATGTCGACCTTGCATCTGAAAGTCCTCAAGTAGCCAACGTATGGACGTTATCCGGTCCATTTTTCGTAGGGAGTTTCCCCATCCAGGCTCTTCGTAATGCACCTATTTCTAATTATGATTTGCGGTAGCAATTGCCTCAGCCCAAAATGATGGTGGTAGACCTGATCGAATTAGCATACATCAAGCGGATTCGACGAGTGTGCGATTTTTACGCTCAGCAACACCGTTTTGTTGAGGTGTGTATGCAGTCGTCAATCGTCTTCGAATGCCGGATTTTGCCTGGATTTCGTCCATCGCTGCGTTGTTGAACTCCTTTCCGTTGTCAGACTGAATAGCTTTCAACTTCTGGCCAGTTTGAGTTTCAGAAAGATTCTTGAACTCAACGAACTTAGATAAAACGTCCGATTTGTGTCGAAGGAAGTAAACTTCGCACCATCGTGACTTGTCATCTGTGACAGTCATGAAATATCGCATCCCGCCTTTTGATTGCGTTCGCATTGGGCCACATAAATCGGTATGCACTATGCCTAGAATTGAAGGAGAACGTTCGATGCGTTTGGGAAATGGAGTACTTGTGAGTTTTCCGACAACGCATGATTTGCACGATCGTAG
Source organism: Aphidecta obliterata (assembly GCA_963966015.1). Taxonomy (NCBI): domain Eukaryota; kingdom Metazoa; phylum Arthropoda; class Insecta; order Coleoptera; family Coccinellidae; genus Aphidecta; species Aphidecta obliterata. Next base: position 34,687,048 of record OZ014427.1, read on the forward strand.
GTCGGTGTCTTCCTCAAAATCTAGACCAAGGACATTCTTATTTTTGAGCATAGTCGACATGTCTTTCGAATTCAGATGCCCTAGTCATTCGTGCCATACTGTGGCCTTGGATAGCTTGCTTCTGGAAGCTGCGCAAGTCAGCTCGGATCCAGTTCGTATGAAAAACAAATCACCTTCACGATCAGCAACCATTTTTACGTTTCCATCAAAATCTTGGATGATGGCACCTTCAGCTGTGAACAAGACGTTGCATTTCCTATCGACAATCTTCGCCGCCGACATTAGATTCGTTCTCAAATCCGGAACATAGAGGGTGTTCTCGAGTTTGACCTGCTTTGGTGACCGTCCGACGTCATGATTCTGACGTCACATTTAGCCTTAATTTGGGCAACGGCGTTACTGGCCAATTTCAGTCCACTCTGAATCTCTTGAGTATCGGAGAATGATCCTTCATCATTGCAGAGGTGGGAAGTACACCCACTATGCAAACACCATCTTTTAGTGCTTTGGCTAAGTTCTGCATTTTTCGCCGATTCGTCGATTTCTGAATTGCTGAAGTAAGAGTCTTCTGCAAATTTTGCATCTTGCCTTGGTGGTTCTCTAGACTGTTTCTTCTTGAAGCAATTAGATTCCTTGTGGCCTGGTTTTCCGCAAAAGCCACATTTGTACCGGATGCCGGAACTGCCTGAATTTTGTCTTTTTCACGTCCACTGCCTTTTCCTGCATTGGAAGATTTCCACCCTTGGTGGTTTTGCCTAGCGAACAGAGCACCGGGATTCTGTACGTTAACGGCTTGCCTTCTTGCATTGAATTCGTCAAGTATTTTGACTTTCAAATCTTCTGCGTCAGGTAAAATATCTCGCGTCTCTATGGCGCATTTGAAATTCTCAAAGCTACTAGGCAAGGTGTTAAGGATCATAATGGACAGTAATTCTCCATTAATTGGCACATTCATATCCTCTAGTTTTCCAACAGCATCGAAAAACTTCGATAGGTGCTCCCTCACATCCTCGCCTTCATGCAATTTATGATGCGTAATTTGCTTGAGTAACATATATACGCTTTCCAATTTGTCCCATACATCTTTTGATGTAACGCAGCCTCGAATCTGCTTTAATTCTGAAGGACTAATTGATAATATAAGATCTGACGAAACAAGCTAACAAATACATACAGGAACACCTAAACGAACTGGAAAAATATTATAACAAATGGAAAATCAAAATAAACGCCAGCAACACAACATTCCCCATTTCACACACAAGCCTGAACAAAGTAATATTCAACGGACATACAATAACTAAGAAGATTCGGTTAAGTATCTTGGCCTCACCCTGGACAAGAAGCTCAAATTCAATAATCATACGAACGACACGGTCCTCAAAGGCTACACAATCTTCCCATTGATCAGTTATCAAAGCAAACTCAGTGAAAAATCTTAGATTCGAATTTATAAACAAAGTATTAAACCCGTATTCTTGTATGCAAACCCAGTTTGGAATAACACCTCTGAGACAAATATCAGAAAAATTCAAACCCTTCAAAACAAATTCCTCAGAATTATCCTCAATAAATCAAGATTCACGCGAATCCACGAACTTCACTCATTAGGAAACATAGAACCAATACGTGGAGTAATTGACAAACAATCCAACAAATTCTTCAAATATACGACCCAAAAACTGGAAAAAAACCAAACACGTCGGCACCACGACATACGACATCCCAAAATACAAACATGAGAATCAAACATAAACTTACACATCATCATTTTATGTGATGATATCCACATCCCACGTTCATCCCACCTGAGACGTATATGTGTTTTAATGACTCTACATACCTCTAGAAAACATTATATACTGTCACCATAATTCCTTACGTGTAAAATATAGAAAATTACAAAATTTGGTAAGATCTAATAGATCAGGCACTAATTCAGAAATAATAATTTAAGCAATTATATCTTGTATATTTTCCCTTGTAAATAGCCTTGTATATATAGCTTAGAGATGGAAAACGAGGTGTTCAAGCTACATGCGAAATTTTGTTCAGCTCGCATCACCAGAACCATAGAAACCATAGAAAACTTTTGAACGGAAACGCCTAGGGACTTGAAATTTTCAGGATAGTCGTGGATCTCGATTGTCGTGATCACTTGCATCTATGAGCAAAATTATACTGGGGGTTATAACTTCCGAAGGAAAAGGCCTAGGAACTCGAAATTTTCAGGGTGGGTTTGGATCGCGAATTTCACGGTCACGTTCCTCAATGAGCTAAATTAGACTAGGGGTTCCGTGAATATGGCCGTTCAAAATATTCTGTTCCTGATAATTTCGAAACTACCGATTTGATTGGAATGAAATTTTGCACCTAGCTGAGGAATAATGTATTCAAACTATAGTTCATTTGAGAATTATTGACATCGAAGCAGGCCATGAACGTCCAGTCGAGGCTTTATTTCTGGTTACTAAAAAGTTTTCATCATAGAAATAAAACATCAAACATAAATAAAACCTAGAAAAGTGTTCAGTATACGAATTATCGAATAATTATTGATTAAGCCGGAACATTCCTACTGCTGTTTAAAAATGGGAATTCAGGTTCAACGTTATATATATCAAGAAATGGAACCCCCAAATAGAAAACTTAAACAGTACCCTTGAATATACTCGGCATACCTTTTGGATTATTTTCTAGTGTCCACTGGCGAATTTGAATACCGTTTTCGAATATCCAAATTTCATCTAGATAAATGAATTTTACGTTTTGTTCCACGTATTCTCGGTATTTATCACAATTTTGTACTATTTTTATTATATTTTACTGTTTATCAGTAAGAATTTTCCTTCGATCAACTTTTTTGTATTTGTATCCAAATTTTTATGATATTATATAATGTTGACTTCGATCAATTGAAATCAAGGTGCTCTTTGGCCAGTTCGAAAAGGATATCTAAACTGATATATTCATTGTTTTTAATTCTAGCAAAAACAAAGTCATTCAATGTCTCTTTGAAGGAATAATCATATCGCACAGGTTTTCTTTCACTGCTAATTCCAGGCTGTAATAAGATGCTAATATTCTACGGAAAGGGCTTGGTGAAATCTGAAAATTTAAGAGACATTTATCAATCAGAATACACTTTGAGTCGGTGAATAACAGTTTACCTGAAACACTAGCGGAAATATATGCCAAATCTTTGAAAAACTCGAAGTAACACCGACAAACTGCCTGGCGTACCACCATAATCTACACCCTCAATGGTATGAAATACCATATCCAACAAGATACATTGAAGCTCCTATACACAGCAAATTTTCAGTCAACCCTTTCATATGGCATTGGGGAAACAGAACATCACGAAACAAAATATTTAAAACACAAAAGCAAGCAATCCGAGCTATGTATAGAATGAAATATAGAGATACTTGTAGAGGTGTTCTCAAAAGGAATAAAATCCTGACGTCAAAAGCAATTTATGTGCTAAAGTATGTTATATTCCTACAAAGCCACAGTGAACTATTTGAACCGTTTCTGAACAACAACCCAACTAGGAAAATTGATCCTTATATATACTCGAGGCAACAATTGACACTAGCACAGAATAATGCAAAATACATGTGCATGAAGATCTACAATGCATTACCCAAACAGTTTCATTCGATAAGAAATGTTAATATATTGAAAAATGACTTAGTTAAATTTTTGCTGAATATTGAACCATACAACAATTGCTAGAATATTTGGAATCCAGTAAAGCTAAACCTTACATCTACTTTGTAACCAGTAACTATTGAAATTATTCGACTTATTCCCCATTATTGTAATACAATAATTGTAGGAACTAAACATATCGCACTCGTTGTAGAATAAGGAGACAACTCAAAAATTGATTTTGTTGGAAAATCGTATTTGAAGTTTTGGTTTACCGAAGTTTTCGTTCTACACTTTTGTGTACTTACTCAATTCAACACGCTGAACATTCGTAATAACTGCAGCAATCCATTTGAACATTATAACTCTGGCACCCAATGTTCAATTAATTCAATTTTTCCCGTCGTGGTGGAATATTCTACTGTTTTTCCAAAGGATTTGAAATGTTACCTTTTTTCACGAACAGTCTCTTATGTGGCGGAGAGGCCAACTAGAGTTATTCTGATATTGCACGTAAGAAAAGGGATACTTCCTGAGTTCAATATCGTCACTAACACAAAATGGACCTTTTTTGAGTTGTCTCCTTATTCTACGACGGGTGCGATATATATATTATTATTAAAATAACAGAGAAACAAAAATTAAGAATCTATGTAGCACATGAAGAATTTTGACATGAAATTTGTACTGTAACTATCAATATATGAACCAGTTTGTGAATCATTAAGTGATCAGTGTTGAATACTTTAAGAAAGTCAATTTTTATTTTCATTTATTAAAACTGTCCATGAATTATTGAAAATATTATGATTGATGAGCAATTTTACAATTACTCAGTATACTTTTGAATTGTGAACAACATAGCATGTGTTCAATTTCAGTACGAGCAGAGGGAATGTGAACAGGGTACCATACAGTATAAGTATAATAAATAAACTTAAAATATCTACGAATGATACAAGAGCAAAGATGATTATCTCATTGAAAACTTTGTTTCCACGTAGTGTAGTGATTTGGATGTGTTTATTGAATAAGCTGACATAATCCTATTGATGGGCATCCTTTTGCAAGGAAGGTTTCAATTTTTCAATAACCCATTTATGAAATAATTCACCATTCATAGTTTTATGGTAATCCTTATCATTAATACCACCGTCAAGAATCAGATCACATCCAGGTAAAAATCCATCGATTGTTCCAGCATTCAAAATAGTGCACCTTCTGCCTTTACCCTTGAATATACTCGGCATACCTTTTGGATTATTTTCTAGTGTCCACTGACAAATTTGAATATCCAAGTTTCATCTAGATGAATGAATTCTACGTTTTGTTCTATGTATTCTTGGTTTTTATCACAATATCGTACTATTTTTATTATATTTCTCTGTTTATCAATCAACTTATTTGTATTTATATCCAATTTTTTTCATGATATAATATAATGTTGACTTTGATCGATTGAAATCTAGGTGCTTTTTGGCCAGTTCAAAGAGGATTGTTTTTAATTCTAGCAAAAACAAAGTCATTCAATGTCTCCTTGAAAGAATAATCGTATCGCACAGGTTTTCTTCCACTGCTAATTCCAAGCTGTAATAACATGCTAATATTCTACGGACAGGGCTTGGTGAAATCTGAAAATTTAAGAAACATTGATCAATCAGAATACACTTTCGAGTAGGTGAATTACAGTTTACCTGAAACACTAGCGAAACTCGATTAATTCTAGCGGAAATATATGCCAAATCTTTGAAAAACTCGAAGTAACACCGACAAACTGCCTGGCGTTCTCTTGTTAGGCGCGATGTATCCTGGTGAATTCCAGCCATTTTAATAGCATTAGACAAAAAATACTCAAATTCAGAACTAATTTTTATAATTATTCACCAATATCTTCGAGAAAATCATCGAAGCAAGATCTCTATGGGTAATGTTAGTGTTATTCCTATACCAACCTGAATTCAGCAACCCAAAATATTACTGAATAGTCTATTACCAACTTAAATTCGATTTTTCATAGCCTACCGAGTTGTCAATGATTCTTAAGACGATTCTTAAGCCACTAAATATGAAAACCCGCCGAAGATCAACACACCGGTGAATTCTGGCCGTGTCGGTTCGTTTCACAATAAGGTCTTACTGAAACTCAGGGAATATTCAATAAAACTTCATTGCCAGCTTTCAGTTTACTGCACAAGCGGAACAAATCATGAAATAATACACTAATTAAAGAACAATAAAAAAATGACGGTAATTAATCGTCTCAGTTCAAACCGCCATTCTAATTCTTATGTTACAGAAGTTCTGTCGTATTTTCGCGACAGAGAGCATAATCTGCTTTTTCTCATTCGATAAAATCGATTACTATTACATCAACAGAGAAAACTATATTTCAATCGAAAGAAATACAACACAAGCAGTAGTTCAACCATTCTCCGCTAGATGGAGCGGCAGGATTAAATCTTAAACGGAGTATACGAAATTTTGTCCAGATCGCATCACCAAGACCATAGATACCGTAGAAAATTTTAGCGAATTACCTAAAGCACTGACTCGAAGTCTGGATTATCGCCTTAGTTTGAAAATTTGTTTGAGAGCTGTCAAAAATTTCCTCAATTGGTTTCCAAAACTGGAAAATGCGAATCTACCTACAAGGTGCATGTACGGGCGCTCAAAAGCTCCTGCCTTCACGGCAGTGGTTTTCGTAATTTTTATAGCTACATACCAACCCATTGTGTATTTTCCAGGTACTCGTATTTTGAAGAAAAAATAAAATATATGTACATATCTATCAAAATTGTTATTGCTTGAATAACAGTTGAGTATACTTTTTCGATGTCCTTAGAGACTTTTTAAACGACAATTTTGGTAACTTATGGATTGGTCGTGGAGGCCCTCATAACTGGCCATCAAGACCCACTGATTTGAAGCCCGTACGTTAGTATGTCTGGGGACACCTAAAATCTCTAGTTTATTCTTCTGAGATTAATACTCGGGATCAGCTTATTACAAAATTACAAGAAGCTAGCAGGAAAATAAAGAACAATCCGAATGTAATTCGAAAATCAGTTCGAGATATTCTCAAACGAGCTCGGAAATGTAGAGACCAAAATGGCCATTTCGAGCTGTTTATGAAAACGACCTAATTCATCTCAGTTATTTCACTAAAACATTCAATAATAATATTCCAGTAATATAAATTTTGATGATCAGTAATGTACATACAGGGTACAATTTTTTTATAGTGACATAACAACCCGTTGTGTATTTTCCAGGTAAGTCAAAAGGAACGCCCTGTATGTACATTACTGATCATCAAAATTTATATTACTGGAATATTATTATTGAATGTTTTAGTGAAATAACTGAGATGAATTAGGTCGTTTTCATAAACAGCTCGAAATGGCCATTTTGGTCTCTACATTTCCGAGCTCGTTTGAGAATATCTCGAACTGATTTTCGAATTACATTCGGATTGTTCTTTATTTTCCTGCTAGCTTCTTGTAATTTTGTAATAAGCTGATCCCGAGTATTAATCTCAGAAGAATAAACTAGAGATTTTAGGTGTCCCCAGACATACTAACGTACGGGCTTCAAATCAGTGGGTCTTGATGGCCAGTTATGAGGGCCTCCACGACCAATCCATAAGTTACCAAAATTGTCGTTTAAAAAGTCTCTAAGGACATCGAAAAAGTATACTCAACTGTTATTCAAGCAATAACAATTTTGATAGATATGTACATATATTTTATTTTTTCTTCAAAATACGAGTACCTGGAAAATACACAATGGGTTGGTATGTAGCTATAAAAATTACGAAAACCACTGCCGTGAAGGCAGGAGCTTTTGAGCGCTCGTACATGCACCTTGTAGGTAGATTCGCATTTTCCAGTTATAAAAATCAATTGAAGGAATTTTCGACAGCTGTCAAAAAAATTCTGAAACTTAGGCGAAACTTCAGACTTCATGTCAGTGCTTCAGCTGATCAATTTTTTTTCTATAATTCGCTAGAATTTCCTACGGTATCTATGGTGATGCGATCTGGACAAAATTACGCACGTAGTTTGAATACATTATTCTTCAGCTAGGTATGAAATTTCATCCCAATCCGATCAGTCGTTTCGAAACTATCAGGAAAAGAATATTCTAAACGGCCATATTCACGGAACCCCTATTCTAATTTAGCTCATTGATAAACGTGACCGCAATATTCGTGATTCAAACCCACCCTGAAAATGCCAACTTCCTAGGCCTCTCCGTTCAAAAGTTTTCTATGGTTCCTATGGTTCTGGTCATGCGATCTGGACAAAATATTGCTTTGATATATCATTCTCGATTAAAATACAAAATTTCATCTCGATCGAGTCCGTAGTTTCGGAATTATCGAGAAAACAAAATTTCAAACGACCGTATTTACGGAAACCCTAGTATAATTCTGCTCATTGATAAACGTGAACGCGACATTTCAGATCCACACCTATCCTGAAAATTTCAAGTCTCTAGGCGTTTCCGTTCAAAAGTTACAATTTTCTATGGTTTCTATAGTTCTGGTCATGCGATCTGGACAAAATTTGACATGTAGCTTGAACACCTCATTTTCCATTTGAGTGCAAAATTTCATCTCGATCAAATTTGTAGTTTTCAAGTAATCAGGGGAACAAAACTTTGAACGGCCATATTCACGGAACCCCTGGTGGAATTTGGCCCATTAACGAACTTAACCGAGGCGTTCGGGAACTGAACCAACGCTGAAAATTTCAAGTCTCTAGGTTGTTCTGTTCGAGAGTTATCGTGCTTACGGCCGGACGGACGGACGGACAGACTCGAATTTTCCGACGGATTCGTCATCAGTGAGTCGAACATAGTCGATTGAGACCATTTTCGGCTCAAAATTCGAAAAATACAGACATCGTGACGAAATGATATAGCCCTCGTGTAAGTAGTCATTCAAAGATTGAAGGTAATGACAAAGCAGATCAATTAGCTGATGAAGGAAAAAGTATCGGCAAAATGTTGAATTATAAAGGAGGTCCTCAACTCATATATAACATTAGAGTAAAGAAAATAAGGAAGGAATGGATAAGGGTTAGACAAAATTGATATTGCAGGTGGATCGAAAGCTACAGCTCTGACCAACGCTGGGGTTTAAATGATCGTCAAAGACAACCTTTCTTTGAATACGATTGAACATGACGGAAAGATTTTTTGATTTGTCAATTGTAATTGCACCCATTCTAATTAAATATCCACCACAATTGCAAATTAATCAAGGAAGTGATTCAGATCTTGAGACCTACCCTAATAGCACACGACGTCCTAGGGACGTACAATTTATGTCCAATTAACGTCGGACCGTCCATGGGCTTGATATGTACGTCCTTTGGATGTTTGTTTTTGGACAGTATTAGGACGTCCTCTACATATGTCCATTTTTGGTCCAATTAATGTACTATGTCCATACCGGATATCCAGTAGGTGTCCGTGATGGACATAATACGGACCATATAAAAAATAATATTCTTCATATTTTTTATGGACATATTATGTCCATACCGAATATCCAGTTGGTGTCCGTGATGGACATAATACGGGACCATATAAAAAATGTCCATACCGGATATCTAGTAGGTGTCCGTGATGGACATAATATGGACCATATAAATATAAAAAATATGTCCATACTGAATATCCAGTAGGTGTCCGTGATGGAAATAATACGGACCTTATAAAAATGTCCATACCAAATATCCATTACATGTCCGTGATGGACATAATACGGACCATATAAAAATATGTCCATACCGGATATCCAATAGGTGTCCGTGATGGACATAATACGGACCATATAAAATATGTCCATACCGGATATCCAGTAGATGTCTGTGATGGACATGATACGGACCATAAGAAAAGTGTGTCCATACCGGCCGCATATCTAAAAGTTGTCCGTGATGGACATAATACGGGTCCATATAGAAAAATTTGTCCATACCGAATAATAAATCGAAAATTCGCATTCCGTGGCGAATGTAACATTTTCATTTCAGCTGGTCGAAATAAAACACGTTCTCAACGATTATATACCAAATATTTCTATTCTGGGATATTCGCACGGATTCAGAGATCGCGTAATAAATTTCTTTAGGGGTGGATGATTGTTATCTTACCACATCTGGTAATCTCGCAGGCAATGTAAAAACAGTATTTGCTCGAAATATCGAGAATAGGAATAACGAACATATAATACCTACTGACTACTCATAACTTCCTTTTTTTTTTCAGTTTTTTTTCGATATTTTGAAAACTACATATTACAATGACTGCAACGATTAGAATAGAAGTATATATTTGAAATTGAATAATCGATCATATAAGACACGAAAAAATGCAAAAAAAATTTTTTCGAGAAATTCATTTACACTCCCTGTATAACTTAAAGTGTTCGGGCTTCATGAATATTTTAGCTCAGTATATAAAGTCGAACAGTATCATAATCCAACTTTTCTGATTTCAAATAGGTCAGGTTCTCAAGAAACGTCTAGTAGGCACTCGATTCTCGAACTTGGGACACCTTGTATACCAAATATTTCTATTCTGGGATAATTCACACGGATTCAGAGATCGCGTAATAAATTTCTCGATAGGGGTGGATGTTTGTTACTTTGAAACATCTGGTCATGTCGCAGGGGTTTCGGTTCGGGCGTACGGCGTACCTACTAATGGAATGTGACTGTTCGACTTTTACATTTGACTAGAAACGTTTATGCGAATGTTTGTTTTATATTCAAAGTTTCAAAGTGTTTGTAGAATATCGTGGTTATATATTCAAAGTTTCGAATAGTTGGTAGAATATACTGCTGTTATATTCAATGTTTCAAACGCAATTTGTTCTGTGTCTTTTACTATAAAAACAAAGAAGTTAGTGATCATTGATCTTATTATTGGAATTCGAGGATTTCCTGAAAACGGAAGAAAACATGAAAAAATCAGTGGGTAAGTTGTGCATTTTATTAATTGAGTTTTCCCGAAAAAATCTTCAGTATTGGTATTTTAGAGTTACTAACATAAAAATCTTGGCATTTAGGTATATTTGTAGTTTCTTTCACAAGACTAACCAATTTCGAAATATAAAAATTTGCTATTTCAGTTTTATCATTTTGGTTATATTGAAAGAAATGAATGAATTTACTATATTTGAGTTTTGTTCTAAATAATGAATCTGTATTTTCTTTTTGTACATGTCTTATTTTGGCGCGCTTGTTTTTAGGTTAAACGACTCTCCAAGGTGGGTGGTGATAGCCCTTATGAATTTTGCAGAAGGGCGATGGCTACACTTTTGACAAATAAATGGGCCAGTGAATACAGCTGGGTTGTCCTAATAAAAAAGCAAATATCTTCGAAAACCAATACAGCAGATCTTATTATAAGTAAGTATAGTGAATAGTAATATGTGTGAGAGTTTATAATGTTGTGGCAAGTTGGGTAGTAGAGGTTAATCTTAAGTATTTCAATATGAAAATTGAAACCTAAATCCGTTCGATGCGAGAGAGTGTATAGTGTATTGCCATAGGGGTTATAAAACTTCTGATATTGGCTGAAAATTCTTATAATGAAGCAATTACGATTCATCAGAATTCACAAAGAAAAATTTCATATTTTTTCTGTTCTTATAGTGGTTGCAAAAGTTGAATATTGTTTGACGTCTTTTCTCTATTTGATACATGATTAGAACCGTTTTCTGCAAGTTTTTGTGTACAATTTTTTATCGTACAATTTTTTGGATTTCATGCGAAAGACACTGATTGCAGATGTAGCTAATGTCTCTTTCATATTGGTCACATTCAACCAAAATAAACATAACAAGAATTTAAATATTGGTATATTTTTCTTTCAGGATCTGCTTGATTGAATATCAAAACCAAAGTCTCTTCCATAAAAGAGGTGAAAGAAGGTAGAAAAAAGTGTTAAGGAGAGCCAAAGAACGACTTGTGGCAGAGGAGAAGAGGTCTACCCAAAATAAATGATTTTTGATATAGATCATTAAGATTAAGATTTTTTTTAACAAGAGAGTTATTTTTTTTATTATATAGGTTATGTTAGGTTAGGTTAGGCTGTTTTTTAATGTTTCGAGATTATATTTTTATTTTTTTATATTTTTACATTTATTTTATTAATTTTGTTTTCTTTTTTCATTAAAATATTTCAAAACATTCAGATTGACCTACTGTTTTATTTCAAAGCAGTTCCTATAAGCTTTTCTTAATCTAAGAGATCGAGAATGAATAGTCAGGAGTCGAGAAATGTTTCAATAATTTTATGTACAAAACATGTGAAAGTAAAATGTTGAAATGAAAATGTCACAATTAAAACTTGAACGTCCACAGTACCAAAATAGGATGTTCTGTCAAATGTCCATAGTGATGTCTAGTTATAGTCCTAAGGGGATATCTAGTGGATGTCCGCGGTGGACGTCCCTCAGACGTCTATAGTGATATCTAGTTATGGTCCTATGGGGATATCCAGTGAACGTCCCTCGGACGTCAAAAGTGATGTCCAGCTATGGTCCTAAGAGGATATCCCCTGGATGTCCGCGGTGGACGTCCCTCGGACGTCTATAGTGATATCTAGTTATGGTCCTATGGGGATATCCAGTGGACGTCCCTCGGACGTTCATAGTGATGTCCAATTATGGTACTTAGGGGACATCCATTGGATGTCCGCGGTGGACGTCCGAATTCAGTTCAAAGTTGGGACATTAGTGCGTCCCTCGGACGTCCATAAGACGTGCACTGTACCAAAAAAGGACGTCCTATGGATGTCCATAATGTCCGAAGTGGACGTCCTATGGATGTTCATAGGACTACTTTGTGCTATTAAGGCATTAAAGAGGTCTCTAAAGAAATTTTCTGGGATAAATATCTAACAGCAAGCAAAATAATCCCCATAATGAATTGTCTAACACACATAATACAACAGCTTTCATTAACATCAGAAAGTGCCCAGTTGTTAAAAAACGCGGCTTTGCAAGGTATTTCCAAGAGATTTGGTGCTGTGAAACAAGTGAATATTTTAGCTTGTGCAACAATCGTGGTCGTGGACCCTCGTTTCATGAAAGTCCATTTCAACAACAAGATCTATTATTCTCACACAATCAATTATATATACCGGTCTGGAAAATTTCATCGGACGTATAGGATATTCCATGCATAAGAAAGAGAGCCTGACCGTCCAGTCGAAAAGAGCAAGAATTGAAATAAATTCGGGTTATGATGATGAGAATCCAACATTGAACTAGCACTTTCTCTCTCATACACGTCGGCGTAGTGGGAGCATGCTGACCTGTGACGCGACGAGACTCTCGTTCGACAAACAACGTGTTATTATTATTATTATTTGAATCACCCTTTGATTGATCTGAAATCGAATCCATTATTATTTTGGAATGATAATGAATATTTTATTCCGAAAGACATTGCTATTTAATATTTATCAATTGTTGGCAGTTCTGTTCCCTGCGAAAGAGTATTTGCTCTCAAAATTATTGTTTTTGAAATCATTGATTTCAGAAGTCTGGCAGCTGTAAATTTATATTTATTTTCTTTGTTCTGAGGTGTTTTTTTCAAGCAATAATTTCAATAAAATTGTTTTTAGTTGATTTTTATTATTTCATCTTTATAGATATCAAAGTGATTTGTTTTTTTGCAGCACGAAAGTACTCGATATTTAATGTATCGATACTTTCGAAGCGACACGATTTCAGTATCGATACTACTTGTTTCGATATAATACGATCCAGAGTATCGATACTTTACGAAGTATCGCCCAACACACTAGTTTAGACACGCCGAGTACTTTAGATCTTGGTAGTGGGGGCAGCAACTCGGCCCATCGAATAGAATAAGTTTATTTTCACTGTCTCGCTCATTTCAATCGAGCCGAGTACTGTACCTTGTGTTCAGATGGTCAAGTAATCGGCCGAGATCACTGTTTCGGCCAAATACTCGTCACATGTATACTAGGCCATAATTGGAAGACTTCAATAATCGGATGTTCGAAAATCGATTATTTCAGTAATCGGATGATAATTCGAATGATAAAAATCGTATGATACGTATGCATAAGCTTGTTTGTTTATATCCCGATTCCTGACTCTCCAAGATCTCTGTGAGACCCCTCATAAGCTCAGAGCTTGTAACAAGAATTAGAAGATCCGGTTGTATTCTGTAAGCATACGCATAATTTTGTTTTTTGGAGCGCTCGTTCTATTTAAACGAGGGCTATATCATTTCGTCACGATGTCTGTATTTTTCGCTTTTTGAGACGAAAATGGTCTCAATCGATAAGGTTCGACTCACTGATAACGAATCCGTCGAACACGTCTGTCCGTCCGGCCGTATTTATTGATTTATTTATTTATTTATATCCCGACTCTCCTAGGTCTCCGTGAGACCCCTCAGAAGCTCAGAGCTTGTGCGAGTTATACACGATAACTCCCGAACGGAACGACCTAAAATCTCAAAATTTTCAGGGTAGATTCGAATCTCGAATGCCGTGGTTGAGTTCTTTATTGGGCAAGTAAGATCAGGTATTCCGTAAATATGGTCGTTTGAAATTGAGTTTTTTTGATCATTTCAAAACTACGGATTCGATCGTGACGAAATTTTGTGTTTTAATGGAGAATAATATATTCAAGCTACATTTTTTCCAGATAGCATAACCAGAATCATTTTAAATTTCAACGGATTATTGAATAAAAAATCCTTATATTTCTGTAACAGCTGATTCTGCAGAATTGACAAAGAGCTGCTATCATTTGCTTGATAGCTTCCAAAAATTTCTTCAATTGGTTTCTAAAACTAGAAAATGCGAATTTACCTACAAGGTGGATGAACGAGCACTCAAAAGATTTTGACTTCACGCAGTGCTCCTCATAATTTTTCAATAACGGATAATCGGACATAACCAAAACACTGAGAATTTAAGAGGATTTTGGGAACGGTTTTCGCTCGAATCATTCCAATAGTTTATTATTGGAAATGATGAATTGAAAGCATTCAAAATCTCCATAGTGAAGATAATGTAGACCAGGCATGGGTAACCTTTTTTTGCTGAGGGCCACATAGAAAAATTTTTAGTAGACCATGGGCCGGAAAAAAAATTTTTTTGTAGACCACGGGCCAAAAAAAAAATTTCAAGCACCAATAAAATTCATTCAAAAAAAATTAAATAAACCTAACCTTCCTTACAATAGGAGAAATGAAAAAACTAACTGAAAAACTCTGTTACTCAAAGGTCACTAGTTTTTAACTTATGAGAAACCTGGAGTTGCGTTTCTTTCACAACAGCATCAATATTAGGTATAACTGATGTTGCTACACGAATATAATTTGTCGTGGTATCTTTATAGAGCAAATTTGAGGGTGCATCATGTGTGGAAAAATTCATTGGCGGGCCAAGAGAATTCTATTCGCGGGCCGTAGGTTGCCCATGCCTGATGTAGACTGTTGTTCAAAGCGAATTAAAAATATCGAATTTTCGAAAGGTTGAAAGATCGAATCCTGAAAAAAATTGGCAAAAATCTTACCTCATATGTCTGAAAGGCACGAAGTCGCTTTCATCCTTTATTTTATAAATGGTGCTATTGGACAATGAACACCTAACCAGTGATTCACTGCATTGCCGATGCCATAATTAGCCCCAAAAATAACCCAAAATATAATTATCCATCCCATAAACAAGAGAAACAAAATTAAAAATGTTTGTAGACGTGTATATGAGAGAGATGAGATATTTTCATAAATCTAAATCTACCCTGTCAAAACCCTCATCTGCTCATCAAACAGCAAGTTGAACAGTGAAATCCTGAAACGGCGTTCACTAGTTATAGCTTTGGCGTCCATTGGTAGGCAGTTAACACATTCCACCATGTTGTATGAAAAAGATCGTTCAAATAATTCAGAAAAATAAACAGGTGGCGTCAAAGTGCCCCTGAAATGAATATTTATACTCCGTTTAAGAATTATTGACATCTCGGTTGGCTGTGAAAAATCGAATTTAAGTTGGTAATAGACTATTCAGTGATATTTTGGGTTGCTGAATTCAGGTTGGTATAGGAATAACACTAACATTACCCATAGAAATCTTGCTTTGATGATTTTATCGAAGATATTGGTGAATATGTAATTATAAAAATTTGCTCTGAATTTGAGTATTTTTTGTCTTATGCTATTAAAATAAAATGGCTGGAATTGACCAGGATACATCGCGCCTAACAAGAGAACGCCAGGCAGTTTGTCGGTGTTACTTCGAGTTTTTCAAAGTTTTGGCATATATTTCCGCTAGTGTTTCAGGTAAACTGTTATTCACCGTCTCAAAGTGTATTTTGATTGATCAATGTCTCTTAAATTTTCAGATTTCACCAAGCCCTGTCCGTAGAATATTAGCATGTTATTATAGCCTGGAATTAGCAGTGGAAGAAAACCTGTGCGATACGATTATTCCTTCAAAGAGACATTGAATGACTTTGCTTTTGCTAGAATTAAATGAATATATCAGTTTAGATATCCTTTTCGAACTGGCCAAAGAGCACCTAGATTTCAATTGATCGAAGTCAAAATACAAAAAAGTTGATCGAAGGAAAATTCTTATTGATAAACAGAAAAATATAATAAAAATAGTACGATATTGTGATAAATACCGAGAATACATGGAACAAAACCTAAAATTCATTCATCTAGATGAGATTTGGATATTCGAAAACGGTATTCAAATTAGTCAGTGGACACTAGAAAATAATCTAAAAGGTATGCAGAGTATTATTCAAGGGTAAAGGCAGAAGGTGCACTATTTTGAATGCTGGAACAATTGATGGATTTTTACCTGGATGTGATCCGATTCTTGACAGTGGTATTAATGATAAGGATTACTATGAATGGGTTATTGAAATATTGAAACCTTTCCTGCAAAAGGATGCCCATCAATAGGATTATGTCAGCTTATTCAATAAACACATCCAAATCACTACACTACGTGGAAACAAAGTTTACAATGATATTTTTATCTTTGCTCTTGTATCATTCATAGATATTTTAAGTTTATTTATTATACTTATACTGTATGGTACCGTGTTCACATTCCCTCTGCTGATACACATGCTATATTGTTCCCAATTCAAAAGTATACTGAATAATTGTAAAATTGCTCATCAATTATAATATTTTCAGTATTTCATGGACAGTTTTAATGAATGAAAATAAAAATTGACTTTCTTAAAGTATTCAACACCGAGCAATAAATAATTCACAAATTGGTTCATATATTGATAGTTCGGTACAAAGTTCATGTCAAAATTCTTCATGTACTACAAAGATTCTTAATTTTTGTTTCTCTCTTATTTCTTAATACATTATAATGTTTATTCCAATCCATTCTTTTGGCCCTGTGCTTGCGAAGTATCCAAAAATTTTTTTCTGTTGCACCACTAGCTACCTGCTAGAATTCCATTAATTATCCTTCTTAAATCCTGACATAAAATGGTCCTCTTATAGTTATATGGTTAGAATTTTGCAAGATTTCCAATACCAATAAATATTGCATGGTCCTGAGTGAAAATAAATATTTATTTGAATGATCTTCAATTTTCCATGGTTGACTTTTGTATGAACGATAAGTTCAGATAATTTCATATGAAAGCATTCCACGATATTTTTGCGCTTTCAAACCTGAATTCCCATGTTCGAACTGCAATCGAAATACTCCGGCTTAATTATTCGATAATTCGTATACTCAACACTTTTCTAGGTTATATTTATGTTCCATTTCTATGATGAAATTTAGTTACTTTTTAGTAACCAGAAATAAAGCCTCGACTGGACGTTCATGGCCTGCTTCGATGTCAATAATTCTTAAATGGACTATACATTGCGGACGTGAGAACGATAACTGATTTCATTTTATAGGTATAGGTGCAGAGGGGTCTTAATGTTAATAATTTCGATGAACATAGCAGTAGACTGAAAAAGTCTTCTATTATTCATATTAAGCCAGTTGAAGAGTTAATATTTCTTTCATATTTCTTTATGCCGAAAATCAGACGTAGACATGAATTCTGCAACTTTTGGATTCTTCGTTTATCGAAGGCATTCACGCAAGAATTGTAGACAACATCTGCATAATTTAAATGTGATACCGTATGCTTTTTTTAAGCAGACAGAAACGTGTTCCGTGAACTTCAAATCCTGATCAATCCACACACCCATATTTAAGACTATATTTACGGAACGCCCAGTTTAATTCTGCTCATTGATGAACGTGACCTCGACATTCGAGATCTACACCCATCCTGAAAAGTTCTGAAAACTATCAAGGCCTTTCCGTTCGAAAGTTATATTTTTTTATTATTTCAATGGATCGGGACGGAATGTAGCTTGAATATATCATTCTCCATCAGTATACAAAATGTTGTCACGATTAAATGTGTAGTTTTAAAATTATCAAGAGAACTAAATTTCAAACGACCATATTTACGGAACCCTTAGTCTCAATATGCTTATTGATGACCGTGAACGCGACACTCTAGATCCACATCGATCCTGAAAATTTCAAGTCCCTAGGCCTTTCCGTTCGAACGTTCTATGGTTTCTATGGTTCTGGTCATGCGATCTGGACAAAATTTTGCCTGTTGCTTGAACACGTCATTCTCCATTCGAGTGCGAAATTTCATCTCGATCGAATGGGCATTTTCGAAGCAATGAGGAGAACAAAATTTCGAACGGCTATATTTACGGAACTCCTGGTGGAATTCTGCTCATTAACGAACGGCATTCGAAAACTGAAACCACACTGAAAATTTCAAAGTCTCTAGGTTGTTTTGTTCGAGAGTTATCTTGCATACGGACGGCCGGACGGACAGATTCGGATTTCTCGATTCGTCATCAGTGATTCGTACCTTGTCGATTGAGACCATTTTCGGCTCAAAATTGGAAAAATAGAGACATCGTGACGAAATGATAGAGCCGCCGTGTAAGTAGAACGAGCGCTCAACAATGAAGTCCAATCTACGCGAGGATTGGACTATTAGCCAGAGTTTTTTTAGCGTTGAGCTGCAAACAGTACTTTCTAGAAATTTCAAGTTTTATGTTCAAATCATAATTCAATGCATCAACAGCCTGATTGACTTCATCAGGATGAACCGATATTTGAAACAGCCCATCATCGCAGCATAGTATTGTGCTGAGCAGGAAATGATAAATTTTATGAACTGGAGGATATAAATTATGAATAAAATGTGTCCTAAAATTGAACCCTGTGGCACATCTTTCAAAATATCCAAAGAAGTTCAAATGGTGTTTTTGGAAATTGAACTCTATGTGCCAATTTTTTAACTATTCGATTTTCCTGCATCCTCGAAGTTTATCATCCTTTCAATAAGTCTTCTGCTTCAAATACTATTTTGGATTGTGTTATTGAAAAGTGAACTCTATTTGCCGTTTCTTTAAGGATTCGATTATTTTCATAATCGAATGTTTCCGAGTATCTCAAAAATCAGATTAATGTTTATTTTCCATCATATTATGCCCAACACCAGATTTTATAGTTATTATACAGTGCAGGGGACTCCTCATTGGAGTTCTCCAGAGCTTAGATGACGGTCAGATTTATATATTGGTCGTATTTATCTGAAGCAATCCGTTTTTTGTCGAATTTGGCTATCTATCCTGCCTTTCTTGAGATCTTCGAGTATTTTATCATTCATAATGTCATAAGCCTTAGAATCTTGTTCTTATCTATCCATTGGATGCATGTGGGTTTTGGCTTTTTGTCGACAAACGACTCAAACGTACAAAAAAAAAATTGTTCTGTACAGTATCAGTTTGTTATTGAGATCAAGCTTACTATTCCTTGAAAGAAATGGATATAACTCGATTCTTCCCACAGTGAGAATTCCTCGTCAATTGCCTATTGAATATTACTCCAATGTATTTGACATTGTCTTTCCGGGGGATTTTTCGACTTCCTATTTCGATTTCAGGAGTAATTCCTTTACTGTTGAAAACAATAGGTTGGGTTTTGTTTGGATTGATTTGGTTTTTCCATCTCAACATCCGATCAAGTAGCATATTTATTGCTTCCAGAGGTAATTGTGCAAAAGTGCAACTATTTTGGTGACAAATCTCCACCTTGGAAATCTCCAAATGGGATTATGTTTTCTCTGATTTTGGGAAGCCCGTTTTAACTTGTTATGTTCTATTACCTACGTATTTGGCAATCATCTTGATTATATAGTAAATATACGTATGAGTGTATTCTGAGAAAATTAGAAAAAGGAATAGACACTGTTGGCCATGGTTACAACACAAGATACGTGACCAGAGGACCATTACCGATACCAAGGTACAGCGTAGCCTCCCCTACCACGGGGCAAAGTTTTATAGTTTATAACCCGGATATCTTAAAATACATTTCGATCCTAAGAAAAAAAAAAGATAAAAACCAGCCGATGGATAATACAGAGTGTCTACTTTGAAAAGGGCCAAACTTCAAGGAAAGATTATACATGTGATTTGCAACAAAAAATGTCATATAACACATGGTCGAAATGTTGACGGTTATTCTTCAATTTAATTTATTGATTTCACGAAATAATTCAAGTTTTTCCATAAAATCAATTATACTTCAGTTATCCTTGTAGCCCCATCGAATGACCACATATTTGGAAACGGAATCAAATTTGCTGCGAGATAAAAATTTCTGTGTGCAAAAAAAATTCTTATTGCGGGCATGGTAAGGAGATGAATATCAGGATTCTGGAGTGAACGAAATCAGTCATATTTTTCCAATGGTTTTATCGATGAAAAATCATCAATTATGTACATGTTTTCTTTTCAGCAAAAAATACCCCATTCATTGTGCTTTCGAATGACATATCAACATTTATGCTTGCTGCTTGTATTCTGTTCTAATATCATGGCTAACGAAATAACAACGAAAAAGTCGAAATATTCCCATCCTAAATTTGCTCTATTCTGAAGCTCTTTATGATTGAATATTGAAGAACTTTTCATGGATATCAAGAATTCATTTGTCGAATCAGAATAATTCAAAGGAATAAACCAAATTTTAATAGTACAGATTCTATAAAAAAATGTAAAGAAAACAGGCAGTTACTATACTTTTAACAATTGTTTGAAATATCCACTGCCTTATTCCATATATTTTACACATCGTTTTCGCACTTGTCTACAACCCTGCGAAGTTCACCACGTTTCTGACAACGGAAATCTATTAATTCGATCAGATCCTCTCGAGTCTGAACGCGAATTTGGTAAACTTTTCTTTCAAGGAATTCCAGACATAAAAATTCATAGGTGTAAGGTCGGTGGCCATCTTACTGGACCGTACCTTCCAATCCATTGCACCCCAAAATATTCATTCATTAAGTCCCGCACATTCCGGCGTTGGATGTCACAAATTTGGAATAACTACTTTTAGTCTTTCCCCGAAATTTGAAGTCGAGAAAATATTGTGTGCCTGCCCCCAATGACGAAATACCGTTTTCAGTTTGGGGGGCTAGAGATATCCAGATTTCCCACTTTTGAAGCGCCGATCTGATAAATGTTTCGAGTGAATCACATTATACTTACTATTAGTAATTAACTCACCAATAGAGAATCAATTAAAACATGAGTAATTCTCTTCAACATCTTTTAAAGGGGGAAAGTTGGAAGGATGGCTAATGAATTGAATTCCAATATAATAGATAATGTAACAGTTAAAGACAAATGATTCTTGGAGTCGCATTCCATACCATCGAAACATCAAAGGCAGTTTAGACAGTCGATTCATTATTCTGTTTCCCAGAAGCAGATGAGACAAGTCTGACAGGATCTGTGTTATTGGAATGGAGGGGTTCGCGCTCTAGCTTTCGAAGAGAATTATTATAGTCTATAACGCTCAAAGAGGCCGTGCGAAACTGGGGAAAATACATGGCACAAATAATTTTATAGTGTGAAGTATTCAAAATAGAAATACTTTTTCTTTTAAAACATAGAGGATGATTTTTTATGGGTTGAGACATTTTGTGGAATATAATTACCGTAAAATGAGGTGAACAGAAATATATTCTGATGTTCGAATGCTCATATCTCTTGAAAGGAAAATAATTCAATATCCATATTTCGACAAAAGTCCGGTCACACCTAATACAATATACCCCCGTTCAGAAAATGTGTGTACAATTGATAATTTAAAAAAAAAAAAATTTATGACGCTTGTTTCTATTCGCCTTCGAGGTGAGCTGAATGGACACACATGTTGAAAACTCGTCTATATCGCTTTTGGTTTGTTCTGCAGTGGAGTAGTATGAAAACCGATATAAAATCGAGTATACAATATAGATATAGAAATTTTTTTTTTTTTAATTTTTGGAAGCAAAATAAAATCGTTTCATTCCATGAACGCCAACTTCATTCATATTTGAATGGACAAGGAATACAAATCGAATATTCTTCACTATTAAATGAAATCTCTCCGCAACTTATGTTTCTTGAATTATATCCATGTCAAATGTCAGAGTTTCTCTTGTGGACTCAAAAACTATAATGGCTGGCCAATGTTTTGACTTATGTTAACCATACAAACATCAGGATAAATCTTTTCTTTCTAGATTACACACAATCTGAGGAAGCTTGCCACAATGTCTTCCTTTCCACAAGAAATCCCTCTTCCAATATAATATTTGAACTTTTCGGTTTTTAACTAACCAGAAGCGACATTTGAGTTTTTATGTGTTCTAAAATCAACTTAATATTCACTATTTAACTTAGCTTACGATATTCACTACTTGAGAGTTTCACGAAACCATTACACGTGCTTCGCCATTGCCATGGCTTCGTCAGTATATACGACAGAAACTAGTATATACGACAGAAACAAGTGTTATATGCAATTGTTGTAGCCAATATTGCAGTCATCAAAGGCCAAACATCAGTGTCGACATTTTTATTATCGTTTATCAACAGTATCATTGAATACGGCACCACTTGGTTGAGGTTGTTGATTGTCCGTACTATTCACATATCAGTATTGATTATGGACAATCCTTGACGAGATTAATTGTCCTTTCAGCTATCGTCCACCGTTGGAAATGATTCATCGAAGGGACAGTTCTCATTGGCTTTCCCCCATCGTGAGAAAAGTGATGGTTTTTTGGAGTATAGCCCCAAGGATTTAATTCTTCGAAATGTGATTGTTCTCTGGAACATACCTCCAACGATCCCCTATATCTTGAACCTGATTCGTCTAACGTCAGGTGTATGATTGAAAAGTGCTTCACACCACTGGATCCTTGAATTTTCATTCACCAATTTGTTATTAGTGCAGAATTAACTTACTCAGCCGGATTTCAATATCATACAAAAGGTTCCTCACCAGTCGACCTGTTGCCTCTTTTGATGTCCTTTAATTGTGTATCGTCTGTGTCTCTGTGTATCGTCTGTATTTGTAAGAGATGAGGGGGAGTTTCTTATCTAGTATCATAAGATTTTCTCCTACCTCTGAGTACTCTGGAATGAATGTTTGATTTTATTGTTTTGGAGAGCTGAAAATATTTGTTTTGAATTTCCCATCTTTCCATCAATCTATTCTATTGAATCAAGGATGATCTGGGTTGATTACGTACCGAAGAGTCCTTCATCCACTAGACGACCACGGTCACGATCTTGGCAAAATATTATTGAGATCTAAAATGCAGAGTTTCCGGAAGAACTATATCGTGTCAAGTTTATATTTATCACGTCAATTTCAACTCGTTTGAGGTAGAGTTCTATTTCCTCTCTTTGCTCAACGGAGAACTGTGAGGCCAACTATAGTTTTAGAGCTTCAAGTATTTGGGGAAAGTACAGTATCAGTGACATATTGTGGTTCTGGTGATGAACTTGAGGTTATTGGTGTTATGAGTGAAAATATGATCGTGGTTACATTCACAGTCTATCTTCCTCGGATAAGTAGGTACTCCAATCTACATTTCCTGAGGAGGTAGATACCTCAGTTATGTTTGCAGGTACTCACCATGGTAAACAATTACACAGTTGGCTCTCATATATCGTGGCACTTCTCTTGACGTCGGGTGTATTTCGTAGTGCGAAAGTGAAGATTACGTCACCTCGCTAGTGGCGCAGAACGAGGACGAACAAGCACTTTTGCTACGACATCATCTATTCAGTGGGCAAGATGTATCAGCTGAGATCCACCATCAAGATCGGTATGTTTAACAAATTCACATAACAAACTGATTTTCCTTCCATTTGAGAATTGAAGATCCATCAAAACGATTCCCTTCATGCAGTTAAGTATTGATATTCAGTTCAATACTCAATGATATAACTTTCAATTAATGACCATTAAATGAGACTTCAGTTAGGCCAATTTGAAGTTTCTGCTACGGTCCTGTTGATAACTATGCGGAATTTCGGAGCGATGTTTACTGAAAATAATTTATCGAGGTGGCAATGATAAAATAAGATTATTAATTTCCCAGCTCAGGTGGCGAAGGCAACTCATTATGCCCTCTAGTTAGCTGGAAAGGTAGTCATTTCCAAATTCTGTCACCTAGGGATGGGGTTTGAATAATATTCGATACCTTAATGTATGAATCGTATAGCAGAATCGCGTGAATTTGATTCAAATAATATGCTTTCAGTTGAAATATAGTGATTTAGAGATTAGGAAATAAAAAAATTACGAAAAGCACTGCCGTGAAGTCAGGAGCTTTTGAGCGCTCGTAAATCCACCTTGTAGTTAGATTCGCATTTTCCAGTTTTAGAAATCAATTGAAGGAATTTTCGACAGCTGTCAAAAAAATTCTCAAACTTAGGCGAAACTCCAGACTTCATGTCAGTGCTTTAGCTGACCAATTTTTTTTCGATAATTCGCTAGAATTTTCTACATTATTTATGGTCTTGGTGATGCGATCTGGACAAAATTCCGCACGTAGTTTGAATACATTATTCTTCAGCTAGTTGTAGAATTTCATTCCAATCCAATCAGTAGTTTCGAAATAATCAGGAAAAAATATTTTGAACGGCCAAATTTACGGGAACCCTAGTCTAATTCTGCTCATTGATCAAAGCTACCGCAACATTCGCGATCCAAATCTACCCTGAAATTTTCAAGTTCCTAGGCCTCTCCCTTCGGAAGTTATAATATTTTATGGTTTCTATGGTTCTGGTCATGCAATCTGGACAAAATGTTTCTTTCATATATCATTCTCGATTAAAATACAGAATATTATCTCGATCGAATCTGTAGTTTCGAAATGATCGAGAAAACAAAATTTCAAACGACCGTATTTACGGAACCCCTAGTATGATTCTGCTCATTGATAACCGTGAACGCGACATTTCAGATCCACACCTATCCTGAAAATTTCGAGTCCCTAGGCCTTTTCGTTCGACTGGCATGATTTTCTATGGTTCTGGTCATGCGATCTGGAGAAATGTAGCTTGAATATATCATTCTCCATTAGTATACAAAATTTCGTCACGATCGAATCTGTAGTTTTGAAATTACATATCATGAAAACTAAATTTCAAACGACCATATTTACGGAGCCCCTAGTATAATTTTGCTCATAGATAAACGTGATCACGATCACTATCCTTTCAAGTCCCTAGGCATTTCTGTTCAAAAGTTACAAAATTTCACATGTAGCTTTTACACCTCAATCTCCATTGGAGTGCAAAATTTCATCTCGATAAAATCTGTAGTTTCCAAGAAATCAGGAGAACAAAACTTTGAACCGCCATATTTACGGAACCCCTGGTGGGATTTGGCCCATTAACGAACTCAACCGAGGCATTCGGGAACTGAACCCACACCCAAGATTTCAAGTTTCTACGTTGTTCCGGTCGAGAGTTATCGTGCTTACGGTCGGCCGGACGGACGGACAGACTCGAGTTTTCCGACGGATTCGTCATCAGTGAGTCGAACTTAGTCGTTTGAGACCATTTTCGGCTCAGAATTCGAAAAATACAGACATCGTGACGAAATGATAAAGCCCTCGTGTAAGTAGTACGAGCGCTCATAAAGCAGCGTTACTGTCGATTTTTCTGACAGTCCACTGATTGACATAAAAACGAGCGTCGAGTTTATTTATTCTTTCAATTTGGATATCTGAAAAGAATAGGTCGTTGTGAGCCCATATATGGGCTAACACATACAGGGTGTTTCATTGGTAAACTGAAATACTTAAAAGATGGATAGAGGGGACCAAGGTCGTTCTAAATATAACACATGTTTCGGCTCTGACTGTCTTTGTAACCGAAATAATGAATTTTTCTCATTTCTTCTTGAGGTCATAACAAACGAACCGCCTAGTATATTTTCTTCATATTTAGAACACATGTTTCTTATTTGAAGCTCAAATGAATTACTCAATAACCATAAGGAAAATCCAGGTCAGGGTTAACAAAAAATTATGAAACGATTATATCCTGGAAACAACACCCTGTATATCGATATTTTGAACATTCGTTTACATGTATGAAAAAAACATAAGAAACTGAACTGAAACGTGTACATCACATTTTTGCGCAGACAGTTTTACTCCACAAATTTGTGACTTTCAATAATATATTACCAAAACTATTGAATTCATAATTATTTTGAAAATAGATTGGTTTCCAAATTCCATGACGAAAATGTAAATATTGCTAGCATGTATACTTTCAGCTCGATGGTGCATCGACGTATCGTTAGAGACTTTTTGAACGACAATTTTGGTAACATATGGATTGGTCGAGGATGTCATAGCGGACCATCAAGATCCCCTGATTTGAATCCCGTAGATTATTATGTATGGGGGCACCTGAAATCTGTAGTATATTCTTCTGAGATCAACACTCGGGATCAGCTTATTACAAAAATACAAGAAGGCAAGGAAATCAGTTCGAGATATTCTCAAACGAGCACGGAAATGTATAGACCAAACTGGCATTCAGAGCCGTTTATGAAAACGACCAAATTCATCTCGATCCATTCACTGAATCATTCCATAACAATGTTCAATCAATATCAATTTTGATAATTAGATATGTATATACAGGGCGTTACTTTTTAACTACCTGGAAGATTTACAACGGGTTGTTATGTCGCTACAAAAAGGATAACCAATATATTTAATGATAATTTGGTAATTTAAAAACAATTATGGATTCAATTTTTGATAATAAATTATTGTAAGTCACTTAAAACCACTCTTTGTTATTCACGTTCTTGAAAACTAGACCTTTAAGTTGAAAATTTGTGGACAAAAACTATCTGCGCAAAAATGTAAAACACACGTTATAGTTCAGTTTTTTATGCTCTTTTCAAATATGTAAACGAATTTTCGAAATTTCAATGTACAGGGTTTTGTTTCGAGGATAAAATCGTTTCATAATTTTTTGTTAGACCGGACTTGGATTTTTCTTGTGTTTATTGAATAATTCGTTTGGGCTCCAAATAAGAAACATGTGTGCCAAATATAAAAAAAAAACCAGGTGGTTCGTTTGTTAGAACATCAAGAAGAAATGAGCAAAATTCAGCAAACATCCTGTATCTCGGTAACAAAGTCAGTCTGAGCCAATAAGGGTAGTATATCTAGAACCAGCTCGGTGCCCTCTGAAGTATTTCCGTTTTCCAATGAAACACCCTGTATAATAATCAATTGATGCGATGTTCGCATGTCGTTGCATGCTTGTGGGTGTTTTCGAGGGTCATTTAGTCTATCTACGAATCTGCAGTGAGGTGAAGAAGATTTCGGTTGGAGCAGACAAGTGGCCTAAGCGAGCAATTTTTGTCTGATCTACACAACTACTGTATGTTTCAAAACGAGCCTGCTTTCGCCTCAAAGTCATATTTGCTACGCTGCACGGGGGATGGCTTGAGCAAGTCGAAACCATGAATTTCATCCCAATCCAATCAGTAGTTTCGAAATTATCAGGAAAAAAATATTTTGAACAGCCATATTTACGGAACCCCTAATCTAATTTTGCTCATTGATGAACGTGGCCGCGATATCCGCGATCCGAACCCACCCTGGAAATTTCAAGTCCCTAGGCCTTTCCGTTCGAAAGTTATGATTTTCTATGGTTTCTATGGTTCTGGTCATGCGATCTGGACGAAATATTGTTTTAATATATCATTCTCGATTCAAATACAAAATTTCATCTCGATCGAATCCGTAGTTTCGAAATTATCGAGAAACCAAAAATTCAAACGACCGTATTTACGGAACCCCTAGTATAATTCTGCTCATTGATAAACGTGAACGCGACATTCCACAACTATCCTGAAAATTTCAAGTCCCTAGGCCTTTCCGTTCGAAAGTTATAATTTTCTATGGTTTCTATGGTTCTGGTCATGTGATCTGGAGAAATGCAGCTTGAATATATCATTCTCATTTAGTATACAAAATTTCGTAACGATCGAATCTGTAGTTTTGAAATTATCAAGAAAACTAAATTTCAAACGACCATATTTACGGAACCCCTAGTATAATTTTGCTCATAGATGAACGTGATCACGACATTCGAGATCCACACCTATCCTGAAAATTTCAAGTCCCTAGGCGTTTCCGTTCAAAAGTTACAATTTTCTATGGTTTCTATGGTTCTTTTAGAAAAGTTATCGAATAGGAAAAACAAGTTCCTCAGCTAATTCGTAACAGATTGAGGTAAGTACAATAGTCAGTAAAACTTATTCTAAGGTAGACGTAACCATTATCATCTAATATAATTCGTGTTATTCTTTCCAAGTTATAACCTTTGGGTATTTTCTTCGAACGAAATTGTTCAAATCTTTCAGTTTTTCAGGATTTGTAACTTATTATCAATTGGAATTTGTTTGCAGTCATATTATGTGTTGGCCACCCAGTCATCCAAACACGACTGAGGATAAAATAGTTCAGAATATTTGATCTTTCAATTGTTTTTGTTTGTTAATAACTTATTATTTGTCCAGATATGTCACGAGCACTTAAGAGGAAGCATGTCATGAGGGAGTTCTATGATTATTCCCCACCAACTGGGAACCAACAAATCGTGAAAGTCCTTGATAGCAAAGGCAATAATCTTCACGAAGTGGATACTGTAGATGAAAGGTTTCTTGTATCGATGCCGATGAAATTCCAAAGAAATATTTGGATCAAACGTGGCGATTTCATAATAATAGACCCTATCCACGAAGGAGGTAAAGTGAAAGGAGAAATGGCAAGACTTTTAACAAGTGAACATATAAAATACTTCAAACAAGACAATATATGGCCGGAATCTTCCAATGATGAGAGAGTATTGGAAGAAAGTGATGATGATGATGAAATACCAATGAACACAAATAGAGTACCGGCAATAATCGACAAAAGTGATAGTGGCGATTCAAGTGCCTCCGAGAGCTGTGAAGATGAAGAATAATATTGTTATGTCATTAGGAACTGTTGTATGAAATGTAAATTAAAAATTATTATGATGTTTTAAATATAAGAATCAAGTGAATATTTCAATTGTCTAAGAATATAATTTCATTTAGGTCCATAAATCTTCATCTAATCAAGAATTGGAGATAGATTCTGGTTCCATTCATACGTTCACCACCCAACCGACTTTCTTTCAGTTCCATTTCCTCCAAATAAATCATGACACCCTGAAAAAAAACCTAGTGTCAGACAAAGACCCAATTTTAAAAGAAAAGCCTGAAAATTTCGTCCTATTTTTATAAAGATATCCAATTCTGGTTAGAATACTGTCCTTGTTTACCAAGGATATGGAATGAAAATAGAAGACAGCTAAGATTAGACTGATAGACATTAATCTATGATCTAGGCATTTACTTTCATCTCTAAAGTCTAGTTCGCATTAGGAGAGTATTTTAGTAGAGTAGCGAGTGATTTAGTAACTAAACGTATCTGAACGATGAACATATCGATACCTTTTTGCCAAATTATCGTAAGCCTCAACGTAGTACGTTGAGGCTTACGATAATTTGGCAAAAAGGTATCGATATAGTCGAGTAGTTAGGCAAGTAATTTAGTCGAGTCGATCCATTCCACTGTATTTTCAACGGACGAGTAGCACCCCCACCACGCGTCCGAGATCACTGGCTTGCCGGCTTGCTACCTGATCAGAAATTCCCATTCAAAGTAAATCCATGATGCAAGTAGCGACTCAAAATTGCCCCAATAGTTTAATATTTCAATGTTGGTAATCTGAATTTATTAGCAATCAGTTCGGATTATTTCTAAAAAAATTACGAAAAGCACTGCCGTGAAGGCAGAAGCTTTTGAGCGCTCGTACATGCACCTTGTAGGTAGATTCGCATTTTCCAGTTTTAGAAATCAATTGAAGGAATTTTCGACAGCTGCCAAAAAAATTCTGAAACTTAGGCGAAACTCCAGACTTCATGTCAGTGCTTCAGCTGATCAATTTTGTTTCGATAATTCGCTAGAATTTTCTACGGTATCTATGGTCTTGGTGATGCGATCTGGACAAAATTTCGCACGTAGTTTGAATACATTATTCCTCAGCTAGGTGCAAAATTTCATTCCAATCAAATCGGTAGTTTCGAAATTATCAGGAACAGAATATTTTGTACGGCCATATTTACGGAACCCCTAGTCTAATTTTGCTCATTGATGAACGTGACCGTGAAATTCGCGATCCAAACCCACCCTGAAAATTTCAAGTTCCAGGCCTTTCCGTTCGAAAGTTACAATTTTCTATGGTTTCTATGGTTCTGGTCACGCGATCTGGACAAAATATTGCTTTAATATATCATTCTCGATTAAAATATGAAATTTTATCTCGATCGAATCCGTAGTTTCGATATTATCGAGAAACCAAAATTTCGAACGACCGTATTTACGGAACCCCTAGTATAATTCTGCTCATTGATAAACGTGAACGTGACATTTCAGATCCACACCTATCCTGAAAATTTCAAGTCCCTAGGCCTTTCCGTTCGAAAGTTATGATTTTCTATGGTTTCTATAGTTCTGGTTATGTGATCTGGAGAATTGTAGCTTGAATATATCATTATCCATTAGTATACAAAATTTCGTCACGATCGAATCTGTAATTTTGAAAGAGAACTGAATTTCAAACGACCATATTTACGGAACCCCTAGTATAATTTTGCTCATAGATGAACGTGATCACGTGAGCAAAATTATACTAGGGGTTCCGTAAATATGGTCGTTTGAAATTCAGTTCTCTTTCAAAATTACAGATTCGATCGTGACGAAATTTTGTATACTAATGGATAATGATATATTCAAGCTACAATTCTCCAGATCACATAACCAGAACTATAGAAACCATAGAAAATCATAACTTTCGAACGGAAAGGCCTAGGGACTTGAAATTTTCAGGATAGGTGTGGATCTGAAATGTCGCGTTCACGTTCAACAATGAGCAGAATTATATTAGGGGTTCCGTAAATACGGTCGTTTGAAATTTTGTTTTTTTCGATAATTTCGAAACTACGGATTCGATCGAGATGAAGTTTTGTATTTTAATCGAGAATGATATATTAAAGCAATATTTTGTCCACATCGCATGACCAGAACCATAGAAACCATAGAAAATTGTAACTTTCGAACGGAAAGGCCTAGGATTTTGAAATTTCCAGGGTGGGTTTGGATCGTGAATATCGCGGTCACGTTCATCAATGAGCAAAATTAGACTAGGGGTTCCGTAAATATGGCCGTTCAAAATATTTTTTTCCTGATAGTTTCGAAACTACTGATCGGATTGAAATGAAATTTCGCACCTAGCTGAGGAATAATGTTTTCAAACTACGTGCAAAACGAGTGCAAAATTTTGTCCAGATCGCATCACCAAGACCATAGATACCGTAAAAAATTCTAGCGAATCATCGAAAAAAAAAAGGTCAGCTGAAGCACTGACATGAATCTGGAGTTTCGCCTAAGTAATTTTTTTATTTTAGTTTGTTTACGACTTCTGTTAGCAGATGCAGTATGATCTGGTTTTGGCTCATGAGTTGTGTCATCATGGTCCGATAAAAAGGTGAACATGATTGTCTGGAGGGAGTTTGGATCTTGAGTGGGATGTTCTGTGTGCTGGTCTTGGTTTCTTGTGCGTAAGATATCTCTGGTCTTCTGGTTGAGCTCTGGATTTGTGATCCATTGGTATCGGTTGTAGGCATAGGGATATTTGATTGTCTGTTGTTCTTTTGGTGAGTTTGGGTCTTCGCA
Organism: Aphidecta obliterata; assembly: GCA_963966015.1. Taxonomy (NCBI): domain Eukaryota; kingdom Metazoa; phylum Arthropoda; class Insecta; order Coleoptera; family Coccinellidae; genus Aphidecta; species Aphidecta obliterata. The sequence goes on from OZ014427.1 coordinate 34,718,948, forward strand.
CGCATTAGTTGTTTGTATGTTTGACAACCTTTATAATTGGCTGGATGACTACCTTGACATAACGCACATGTGGCTGAAGTTGTTTTAGGTTTGGTGCAGCTTTTGGAGTCATGTTGTTTTCCGCATTTAACGCACATGAATGGCCTATTACAATAGGTCATAGAATGGCCATATTCTTGACATCTGATACATTGTATTATTTCAGAAATAATCCGAACTGATTGCTGATACATTCAGATTATCAACATTGAAATATTAAATTATTGGGGCAATTTTGAGTCGCCACTTGCATCATGGATTTACTTTGAATAGGAATTTTTGATCAGGTATGCGATGTTAGAGATGAAAGTAAATACCTAGAACATAGAATAACTTCTATCAGTCTAATCTTACCTGTCTTCTATTTTTGGAACCAGAATCTGTCTCTAATTCTTGATTAGATAAAGATTCATATAGGTAAATGAAATTTTATTCACTAGATTCTTATATTTAATATTGATAACATCATAATAATTCTTTATTTACATTTTATACAACAGTTCCTAATTACATAACAATACAATTCTTCATCCTCATAGCTCTCAGAGTAGCTTGAATCGTCACTGTCACTAGTATCGTCGCTGTCTGTGTCGATTATTGCTTGTACTCTATTTTTGTTGATTGGTATTTCATCTTCATCATCACTTTCTTCCAATACTCTTTCATCATTGGAAGATTCCGGCCATATACGATTTGTTGGTCCACGGTTGGTGGGGAATAATCATAGAACTCCCTCATGATATGCTTCCTCTTAAGTGCTCGTGACATATCTGGAAAAAGAATGAAAGTAATTGATATATTTATTGCAAATAAAAACAATTGAAAAATCAAATATTCTAAACTATGCCCTCTTCAGTCGCGTTTAAGTTTTAATGACTAGTGTATGTACTTACCTCAATCTGTTGCGAAGAAACTTGTTCTTCCTATCTGATAACTATTCCAAAATCTGCCAACTTGACGTACACTGAGGAAACTATCTTCCTTTGGCGTATTACTGATTAACGTGTGTATATGTTTTAGTTGAATTTTTTTAAGAACTTTATGACTTATGAACACAGAATGGAGCACAGAATATTTATTATTTTTCTTCTTGAGCCCTCGTATCATAGACAAAATTTCCATCCAAAGAGCATAGAAAAATGTTTATCGAGTGCTCCATACAAGACAAGGAGGAGTGTACTACGGACTTTTCAAAGTTGAACTTAGCTTGTGTCATGTAAAATTTAATCCAAAGTTTTCTTAGTTGAAGCGTACTCATATGTTTAAAGCTAAAACATACATTCGAAATTTTAAGGCTTGCATTTTTGAACGCTCGATATGATTACCTTCAACCAGAGAACCTTTTCAAATCAATATGGAAGATTACATTCACACTTGATAGGGATTATATATATATATATATATAATTACATAATGCCAACCCTGTGTATTGCAGATGAAATCCTTATCTATTCTTATTCGAATATTTATATTACTTTGTTACATTCTGATGAGACATCATTTTGATCACGCCACGTGTGTGGGTGTATATTTGTCCCATTGTTCGATACTGATTGTCGTAATTGACTTGAGATAAGGAATGTTATAAATACGTCTCAAGACGAATGTCTCCTCAATTAATTCAGTGCATTTCTTCCTAGCTTATTGTTAGAATAGGATAATCTTCCGTTGTATATTAATAAATCTTTTTAAAAGATCGGCTTTCGCTCCAAAAACGTAATTGGCGACGAGGGTATGGGATTGTGCCGGTTTTCGTGAAGAACTGTGTTTCGAAACTTCGAGCGTGAAATCGTAGTTATCGCCGCGCTAAGAACTTCCAAAAACTTTCAGTTTCAACTGTTAAGGTGCCAAATCCAGCAACAACGAGGAGAAAAGCCGTTTTGGAGCCCTGATTGTGTGGGTAGCGTCTACAACGACTCCAGAAAAACAACGTGGTGAGAATCCTATCTAGAAACACTTTTTTAATTCCCAGTCACTGACCCTGGTCCAAAGTCTTCAATCTTTTCCCACGGTTTTGAGCGTAAAACTTGTGTGAGTTTTCTCTAGGTTTCTTATAAAAAACCGATTACCAGAGTTTTTCCTAGGTTTCTTAATACAAAAAACCGATTACCAGAGTTTTTCCTAGGTTTCTTATAAAATAAAAAACCGAATACAATTATTTTCTAAGTACAATATAATTTTTCAAGATTACTTCCGTAAAGCATTTTAAAGGCCGGAAGAATACGAATAAAATGGCAGTCGCACCAGAACCAAATATGTTCGATAGATTAAAATTAATTGATTTATTTTCAAAGTCAATTGTACCATTTGATGGTAATTCCGCGAATCTCGCAAGATTTTTAAATCACTGCGAAAGATTTTATAATAGGTTCCAATCTGCCGACGCGTTATTAAATGAAGCAATTATCGATATAATAAAGAGTAAATTGGTAGGAAATGCCAGTGAAATCGTAAGTGCCAATGAGAGAATTACAGATAACTGGTTTAACTTGAAGGAATTTTTGAAGTTAAGATTTGAGGAAAAAATAAGCCTCACAGTTTTGTTTTGGGATCTCCAAAATGCCCAAAGAATTCGTAACGAAAACGATTTAGATTTTCTAGAGAGAATAGTAGATTTAAAAAATAAATACGATTCGCAAGTCGAATTGTCTAATTTACCGATTCTTGAAAAGGATCAAGAAAAAAATATTGCGTCACGAGTAGCAACTAGAGTTCTGCTCTATAATATTAACCCAGAATTGAGAACAGCCCTTAGAGGTCATGGAATTATGAACTATGACGATATAGTAAATTTTATTCGTCAAGATTATTATTTTTACCAACAACCCTATATGCACTATAAAAATCAAAATAATCAGAGGAATTTTCCTCAACAAAATCAGAAAACTTTTAATCAAACTAATAAAAATAATTTTCCAAATAATAATCGAGCAAACTTCCCAAGTAATAATTATAGAAGTTTTACTCATAATAATAAACAAAATTTCCCCCAATCTAGTCAAAATAATCGAAGAAACTTTTACCCAAATAATTCCCAACCGAGATTCAAAAAACGTGATTTTAACGAACGTTCATATCCAGAACGTAATAATTCCAGTAAATATTTAAATGAAAATTTTCGAGATCGTGCCATGAACGACTCATTGACTTGAATAATACGTTAGATAACACAAACCAACTTCCCTATATTCAATTCCAAAATCCTAAATGTAAACTTTTAATTGATAGTGGATGTTCTGTTTGTCTTATTGATCCAAAATTCGCGTATAATAATTTTCCTAAAAATATTTTTAATGAATCTACGACACTAACTGCATGTTTCAAAAAACAAACTGCAAATGAAAAAGTTTTAATACCTTTATTCCCTGAATTTCAAATAGATGATTTTCATCCTTTTGTCGTATACAAGTTCCATAAGAATTATGATGGTCTTATAGGAGCAGATTTTTTGAATAAATACGGACTTAACTTAGATTTTAAAAATCAATTATTGACTAATAATTATTGTCAAATCCCTTTTTATTATCAGCAAGTATGTCAGAAACTCCAAAATATCCCAATGGATCCTGAGTTTTCAAATATAATAAAACATTAAATTGATACGATCAACCAACACTTAGCAGATATCCAAAATATTTTAGAAGCATTTAAAGCGGATAATCTGAAAATTCAATCAGATGAATGTTCTCTTAAAACTGAAATTAAAACAAATGATAATAATATTCCTGAAGGAATCGTACCTAATACAAAAGTATTGAAAGCAATTGCTGAATTTCCAATTCCTAAAACTCCTAAAGAAATAAAATCATTTCTTAGACTCGTAGGATATTATAAAAAATGTATCCCTAATTTCGCGAAGATAATGAAACCCATAACTTCATGTTTGAAGAAAGATTCTGAAATTAATATTGATGATCCGAAATATATCGAAGCGTTCGAAATATGTAAAAGAAATTTATTGAATCACCCTGTATTGAGATACCCCGATTTCGATAAGCCATTCGTTCTTACAACTGATGCGTCAGGTTTCGCGATAGGCTCTGTTTTATCTCAAGGTGAAGTTCCGAAAGAATTTGATTACGGAATACGTTATAAAAAAGGCTCAACAAATAATGCTGATGCTCTCAGTCGAATTATAATAGAGTCAGATAATAAATTGACTTATAAGGATTTTGAAAAAAATTATGAATTGAAAAATATTAAAGATTCCCCTAAGATAATTGAAAAAACAGGTGATTTATTTAAAGCCCCAAAGAATTATGCGTTAGCACATTGCGTTTCCCGTGATTTTCGCATGGACCGAGGTGTAGCCCTCCAATTTAAAAATAAATTTGGTCAAATAGATAATTTAAAATCTCAAAATAAGCTACTAGGCGAAGTAGCAATGATCCAAATAAATGATCGAAACATTTATTATTTAATCACGAAAGATTTATACTTTCATAAACCGGAATATGAAACCGTTTTTCAATCAATATTATATCTCAAAGAATTGTGTCAATATAATAATGACAAATACTTAGCTTTACCCAGAATTGCATGCGGTCTAGATAAATTAGACTGGCATATTATTTCAAATATGATAAAATATATTTTTGCGGAATCTAATATAAAGATAATTATATATTCCTTACCAAATCGGAATATCGGAGGAAATACTAATGAATTAAAAAATGATCAAATGTTAAAAATTAATAAATTCGCAATGACGAATAGGATCGATAATGATCAGATGTTAAAAATAAATAAATTCGCAAATACGAATAGAATCAAAAATGATTCAATGGCGACAAATGCCAGTAATGCCACAGATGCAAATTATTCCGAAAATACGGAAATGAATAGAATCGAAAATGATTCAAATATAAATAATTATGAAAATGTTGAAATAAATAGAATCGAAAAAGATTCATCGTCGATTAAAAATCGAATGAATACGGAAAAATACGAAGCATGTTTGAAATGGTTAAATTCAAACGATGGAATAAAAATAAATTCAAATGAGACAGAATGTTTCACTGTCCAGCGTAATGATAATGATCCTATATTAAAAATCCCATATACGAAGAAAAGGTTAAAGTCACCATCTTCGAAAGAAATTTCCAAAACTATCCCTTATTATAAAGTACGGAAAAAAGTTATAAATATTTAATTACGCAATATATTCAAAGATGAATTTTCATATCACACCCTTACCTACATAGATAATTTTTATTCAGACAATATCAGTCTTACGAAATACATTTTCGAATTAACTAATAGGATTGCACAAAAGCGATATTTCTTAAAAATATTATTCGAGATAAATCTCATTTTCATTTGCTTGTTAGTAGCATAAAACATTAGAAGGATTAATGTATTCTCCTTCAGACATTCTTTGAACAACGGTGTTTGAAACCCTTGTTTCATATTACTGATAATCATCATTATTATTCGCCTCGCAATAACTAAAGTATTAGAAAGATTATGGTGGTTTCCTTGAGACATGTTTTAAACAATGTTACTTCATACACTATATTCCTTAAATATGGAAAATGAATTTAAAACCCCCTGATTAAAATGATTCGAGACAAACTCGATTGATTACGAGAAAATTTAATAAGTTTGAAACGAAAATATTATTGGATAAGTTTCCAAGTTTTGCAATATTTATATTTCATGAATTGAAGTCCCATGATTACAATGTCACTAGAGCCAGCCCTGCTCAGTAACGCGATTATATTAAGAATGTACTACGAATCACGTTAAGAAAAGCTTACGTCTCAAATAACAATCGAAAGTAATGTATTATGAATTACGATAGGAAAACCTACGTCACATATTACTCTTCGTATTGAAAATGTAGATAAATTATTGATGTATTTTAGCCATTACGGCATTCCCAATGAAATAACGTGTGACAATGGATTAGAATTTAAAAATGGCATAGTCCAAGATTTTTGTAAAATCCATAAAATTGAAATTCATTATTTTACGAATTATAATCCCAACTCAAATGCAAAGAACCCTTAAAAATAATTATCATGTTATGATTGGATGTTATTCCAATAAAGGACGATATGTACCAATATGTACCAATTGCATTCAAATAAATATAAGCATTAATTTCGAATTATCGAAGATGAATAAATAAAGTCAAAATCTAATTTTGCTCGCACATTAAATTTTAAAAAGCACACAAATGATATAAAAAATGGGAGAAGTTTTAAATGAACATATTCAATTAATATTATTAAAAGAGGATTGATTAACTTTTATTCAGAATAGTTCCTCATCATCGGAATAGAGAAGAATTATATAAAAACTATTTTGATAGTATTCAAAAAAATGGAAAAGTTTTGATAAGAAATCAAAAACAGATCGCAACAGTCGTAAATGACCTTAAAAATAAGTATATTGAAAAATTTCAGAAAATGTCAGAAAACCTTAAATTGCTTCAAGTTATACCAGCAATACAAGAAATTCAATACATGCATCTCCTGACATTTGAACTCAAAGATATCAAGAATATTCTAGATGAAATTGCAACTGCAGTGAGTTTTGCAAGATTACATCTTTTACATGAATCAATTTTACCTTATTCAAAATTCCTTGAATTAATAAAAAATGTGACAATAATACCTTTACATCATCTGAAAGATTATAATCAGATATGTCATACGAAAGTAATTTTCAAAAAGAAAGCATTACTATTTTTAATATCAATCCCTACGGTATACGAAGAAAGTTATGATTTATACAAGTTTTACTATCTACCGCAAAACAATTTATCCCTTCCATATACCGATCCTTATTTACTCTCACAAGAAGAAACCCTGAAATGGTCAACGAAATTTTGCCATCCAGTGGAGGATGATTATCTCTGCGATCAAGACACCTTAGCTGAATCACCAGCATGCCTTCAAAATATTTTGAAAAACCACACCGAAAACTGTCCAAGAACGACAACGGTACTTTCACCAGATTTAAAATTATTAGAAGATGGAAATATCCTATCCATCGAAAACAAAAATGTTTTAGAAAAATGTCTTCAGCAAACAAGACATTATTTTGTGCCTCCTATGACAATTCTACGAACCAAATGTGCTGTGAGCAACACGAGAAAAGAAATCGTCCCAACTACTACATTCAATGAAGAAAAATACGTGATTTTACCCAAGATAACTTTATTCAACCCAAATTCCACAAATGAAGAATCCCGGAAAGATGAAGACATCCCGGATATCAAGATAGAAGACCTGGACCAATGGAATCTCCAGCCTTCAAGATTTATATTTTTGCTTATTTTTATAATAATCATTTTATTAATTATTACCTATTCTATTTTGAAATATTTAAGAAAAGATATTTTTTGTAAAGCTACACCTACTACAGGTGATACCTTTATTCAAGGTGGGGAGGAATTACATAATGCCAACCCTGTGTATTGCAGATGAACTCCTTATCTATTCTTATTCGAATATTTATATTACTTTGTTACATTCTGATGAGACATCATTTTGATAACGCCACGTGTGTGGGTGTATATTTGTCCCATTGTTCGATACTGATTGTCGTAATTGACTTGAGATAAGGAATGTTATAAATACGTCTCAAGACGAATGTCTCCTCAATTAATTCAGTGCATTTCTTCCTAGCTTATTGTTAGAATAGGATAATCTTCCGTTGTAAATTAATAAATCTTTTTAAAAGATCGGCTTTCGCTCCAAAAACGTAATTATATATTGATCAGTTCACAACGTTCTTCGACGTCTTCTGATTTCCAGCCTCCATTTGTCTCGGTCCTCCCATAGGTTATCTTCTATTCCCCTCGATCTCATGTCCTTAGTTATTCCCTCTCTCCAACTCAATCTAGGTCTTCCCCTTTTTCTTCTTCCATGTGGCATCCACTCTAGGACCTGCTTCGGCAGTTCGTATCGTTTTCCATTCTCTGGACGTGCCCGTACCACCTCAGTTGTTTTTCTCGGTAGGGATTATTACGAAAACAATTCTAATCAAAAGTTTCCAGTTTGTTTTCCAGGTTTTTAGTAATATTAATTAGAATCTGTTCAATTATATATTTTTTCTTTAATATCAAATGTTATGTAATGAATGGATGAGAACTCAATGCTTTATATCTGCATTGTATAGTGTCGAAATATGCTTATTATTGTAGAAAAATGTTTTACAGAAATTAATAATGGCTCACAGATTCGGAAACTTAGTTGTATTTGATCGTTTCTGTCAAGTTTCGTGTGCGGTCAGTGGCGGAGCAAGACCTGAATTCGATGTAGGCAAGATACATTTTGCCCTTTGGTGACGCAAAAAAACGTTTTATTCGATTATTTCCTTCCTATTAATTTCGACCGATCGCTATCAAGAATTGGTATGTCAAATATAAATTTTAAGTGAAAAAATTACTTAACAACTGTCAACTTAGCTGTCAGCAGTTTTTCCGGAAAAAAAATTGAAAAAATTTCATGCATGTTTGACAAGTTGCTTTGTAAAAACAAGCTTGATGCTTTCTATGCTGTGTTGCTATGTACCGTTACCAACAACAAAGATCACGAACAACGCTTACGAATTTATTAATTTTTCAACTAAAACGAATCGGTTTGGAAATGTTTCCAAAAGTAAAATTAATGCGGCTGTTGAAAATAGTGTTCCACTAAATACTCAGAAAATTCACACATAAAATGTTCATTTAACAGGAAATAATCTTACCAAATATCCCTCAGGCATTTAATTTTTCCTGTGGAAAAATTGGAACACTCGTTTCTAAGTAATCTGTTTTAACAAATAGCATTCGCGACAGTAGAAAAATCCTCGTCTTTGACTCGGATTTTTAAAACCACTCTCGCTCATGCTATTTGTTAAAACAAAATACTAATAAACTCGTTTTTCCGAATTTTTCAGGAAAAATTAAATGCACTAGGGATATTACCCCCGAAAAAACCCCTTGAAATGTTAAAAATGTATTTGCAAAAATTTAATCACTAAAAATCAGAATTTTCACCATTCGAACTGAAAGCTTTTGGTGGTGTTTTCGAGCGCTCGTACTACTTACACGAGGGCTATATCATTTCGTCACGATGTCTGTATTTTTCGAATTTTGAGCCGAAAATGGTCTCAATCGACTATGTTCGACTCACTGATGACGAACCCGTCGGAAAATTTGAGTCTGTCCGTCCGTCCGTAAGCACGATAACTCTCGAACGGATCAACCTATAATTTTGCACTCGTTTTGCACGTAGTTTGAAAACATTATTCCTCAGCTAGGTGCGAAATTTCATTTCAATCCGATCAGTAGTTTCGAAACTATCAGGAAAAAAATATTTTGAACGGCCATATTTACGGAACCCCTAGTCTAATTTTGCTCATTGATGAACGTGACCGCGATATTCACGATCCAAACCCACCCTGGAAATTTCAAAATCCTAGGCCTTTCCGTTCGAAAGTTACAATTTTCTATGGTTTCTTTGGTTCTGGTCATGCGATGTGGACAAAATATTGCTTTAATATATCATTCTCGATTAAAATACAAAACTTCATCTCGATCGAATCCGTAGTTTCGAAATTATCGAAAAAAACAAAATTTCAAACGACCGTATTTACGGAACCCCTAATATAATTCTGCTCATTGTTGAACGTGAACGCGACATTTCAGATCCACACCTATCCTGAAAATTTCAAGTCCCTAGGCCTTTCCGTTCGAAAGTTATGATTTTCTATGGTTTCTATAGTTCTGGTTATGTGATCTGGAGAATTGTAGCTTGAATATATCATTATCCATTAGTATACAAAATTTCGTCACGATCGAATCTGTAATTTTGAAATTACAAAGAGAACTGAATTTCAAACGACCATATTTACGGAACCCCTAGTATAATTTTGCTCATAGATGAACGTGATCACGACATTCGTGATCCACACCTATCCTGAAAATTTCAAGTCCCTAGGCGTTTCCGTTCAAAAGTTACAATTTTCTATGGTTTCTATGGTTCTGGTCATGCGATCTGGACAAAATTTCACATGTAGCTTGAACACCTCATTCTCCATTTGAGTGCAAAATTTCATCTCGATCAAATTTGTAGTTTTCAATTAATCAGGGGAACAAAACTTTGAACGGCCATATTTACGGAACCCCTTGTGGAATTTGTCCCATTAAGGAACTTAACCGAGGCATTCGGGAACTGAACCCACACTGAAAATTTCAAGTCTCTAGGTTGCTCTGTTCGAGAGTTATCGTGCTTACGGACGGCCGGACGGACAGACTCGATTTTTCCGACGGATTCGTCATCAGTGAGTCGAACATAGTCGATTGAGACCATTTTCGGCTCAAAATTCGAAAAATATAGACATCGTGACGAAATGATATAGCCCTCGTGTAAGTAGTACGAGCGCTCAAAAAATATTTTGAACGGCCATATTTACGGAACCCCTAGTCTAATTTTGCTCATTGATGAACGTGACCGCGATATTCGCGATCCAAACCCACCCTTAGAAGTTCAAGTTCCTAGGCCTTTCCGTTCAAAAGTTACAATTTTCTTTGGTTTCTATGGTTCTGGTCATGCGATCTGGACAAAATATTGCTTTAAAATATCATTCTCGATTGAAATACAAAATTTCATCTCGATCGAATCCGTAGTTTCGAAATTATCGAGAAAACAAAATTTCAAACGACCGTATTTACGGAACCCCTAGTATAATTCTGTTTATTGATAAACGTGAATGCGACATTTCAGATCCACACCTATCCTGAAAATTTCAAGTCCCTAGGCCTTTCCGTTCGAAAGTTATAATTTTCTATGGTTTCTATGGTTCTGGTCATGTGATCTGGAGAAATGTAGCTTGAATATATCAATCTCCATTAGTATACAAAATTTCGTCACGACCGAATCTGTAGTTTTGAAATTATCAAGATAACTAAATTTCCAACGACCATATTTACGGAACCCTTTGTATAATTTTGCTCATAGATGAACGTGATTACAACATTCGAGATCCACACCTATCCTGAAAATTTCAAGTCCCTAGGCGTTTCCGTTCAAAAGTTACAATTTTCTATGGTTTCTATGGTTCTAGTCATGCGATCTGAACAAAATTTTACATGTAGCTTGAACACCTCATTCTCCATTTGAGTGCAAAATTTCATCTCAATCAAATCTGTAGTTTTCAAGAAATCAGGGGAACAAAACTTTGAACGGCTATATTTACGGAACCCCGAATGGAATTTGCCCCATTAACGAACTTAACCGAGGCATTCGGGAACTAAACCCACACTGACAATTTCAAGTCTCTAGGTTGTTTCGTTCGAGAGTTATCGTGCTTACGGCCGGACGGACCTACTCAAATTTTCCGACGAATTCGTCATCAGTTAGTCGAACATAGTCGATTGAGATCATTTTCGGCTCAAACTTCGAAAAATACAGACATCGTGACGAAATGATATAGCCCTCGTGTAAGTTGTACGAGCGCTCAAAAACGTAGTTGTACCCCACAATGCCCTATATTTTTCTTCACTACCAGTTTTTAATTTCGCAAGGAAATTATTCAGGTCAAGATTAGGGGTAAGAGTTAGGTACAAGAAGAATTACGAATGTAGACATGGAAATACATAATAATATATCCTGATTATTCATTGAAATTTCTATAATTACGCGGACTTGCATTTTTCTCGATCGACGCTATATCGACGAAATGTATGCGATTATCTCAAAAGGTTTTTTTCTGACTGTTTTCCATTTTATGCGTGGCACTGTATGCAAGGATGAAGCGGTATATTGTATTGTTCAGACATTATTCACAGAGAAACAATCACTTCTCAACTCGACATGTCAGGTGTGACCTGCATTCTGCCGAATATTAAACATCTTCTCCCCAACTTCGCTCACTTAATTACTCTTCCAAACATTTCACTTGCCAACTCCCTTATTTCACCCCTCATGATATAGTCGTTCATTAGTTCAAACGTGAAGTCAAATAAACGAATATCATTCGTACATATGGACTATGTCGAATAAGTAACTCAATATGTCACTCAATTCCCATACTGAATTACAAAGTGTGTTTATTAGGTCGTTTTTGTTTTGACTTCTATTTTGTTACATTATGTAAACACATATACAGGGTTTTCCTTTTAACTTGGCCTATTAGAAGTATTTAGAGAACAAGTGAATATTTCGTTTTGAAATTTTAGGTGGAGCCTTGGGGATGAGGGAACTCTTCGCCTAAAATATTTTCAAGTCGACAGTGTTGCCACATTTATCTTAAACGCATATCTACTTTCTTATTTCAAATGGAACTAGCTATATTTTTTTCGAGGTATCGATACAATACCAAATTACAAGTACAACCTACTGAAAAAAATTTCTCTGCCATGCACTGTTGCCAAGTTACGCACTAATTCTTGAAATTCTTGTCATCTGCATTGCCAGTTTGGAAATGCAATATCTCGATTATTTCAAATGCGAACAAAACCAAACTCAGCAGTCTTATAGAAGAAAATCCCAGCATTCATGTGGTACATTTTGATGAATCGAAAGGTTTTTCGAAGATTTTGCTCCGAAAATGTGGAACTTGAAATGGAAATATTTCGAGATTTTCGTTTGTTTAATGGTTTCTCCCTGGACAATTGGTTGAAAGATCAATGATACATATACTCCGCATTTTTTTTACATAAAGACAATAATTTAGTGGTAAGAGAATGAGTATTAGGTTGAAACTAAAAATTTTACCCATCTTGCTGATATAAAACGTGTTCAATTTTGCATCTCGGGAGTAACAATCCAAGCCTACAACATACTAATTAATACTGATTTGCGAGTTGCGATTGCTGACCTCGGCTGAATGGAACACATCGACCGACGCCATCTGTGGAATGGCAAGACTCTGGTGCCATCTTTTAAGAAGACTTTTGGAGGCTGTTCTTTGAGAACTTCAGTGAATATATTGAAATCCTTCATCCGACCTATCATTGAGTACGCGGGACATGTTTGGGATCGTTTGAGAATGGATTCCGTCAAGCTAGAAAGGGTATAGAGAGAGGTTACGAAAATGCGTTACGGAGTCCGAAGGCCAGTATATGAGGAGAGCTGGCGTGAGTTTTAGCTGACAACTTCTGAAAATAAACGACCCTAGCTCATAATGACGTACATGATATCAAATGGACTACCTGGATAGAATACCTCGCAATTATCAACAATGCATACCAATAGCAATATCCGAGGTCATGCGTGGAAACTTTGAAGGAAAGCAATCAGAACTGTGTAGCGTGAAAACATGTTTGAAATACTCCCCCCTCATAACATGAAAGAAGTAAAAGAATTTTGAGAAATATTTGATAATTGGTTTCGGATAAATGTTGATTGGTTTCAATTTGATAATACGAAAATGTATATGGATTTCTTTTCCTGTTCATTTTATTTCAATAACATTTATTTTGCGCGCTCGTTTCTGTGAACAAGAGCGCCATCATTTTGACCAAATGTCTGTAATTTCCGAATTTTGAGCCGTGAGTGGTCTTGAACTATTGGATTAGACTCTCAGATGAAGAATTCGTATTCCAATTTGATAATGGCCGTCCGGACCTCTGTAAAACTATAACTTTCGTAATAAGAAGCCTAGAGCTTTGAAATTTTCGGAATGCTGATTGAGCCGAGTTCGTAAGTGGGAAAAATCCGCAAAAGCCTCAATCATAAGCCTGATATCAATGTCCCCGTATGATCAACCATTTATGGATTACCACAATGTATTTTTCAATTAGTCAATGCCAAAAATTGATTCGAAATAATGAACTTCCGATATTGGTCAATCAAAACGTCGGCATTATCATAATTTATTGTTATTACTTATTTCTGTTCAAATTCCGGTGATAGACTGCCCAATTTTTCTTGAACTTTTGTGTTGATGCGAGTTTTTATTGTTACGAAGTTGGTAAGTCTTACGAAGATTGAAAATTAAATGTAAGTACCTCCATGGAATTTGTAGTCAAACGACTGATATCAAGTGCTCTTGAAAAAAAATCCCAGAAAAAATTAGTTTTTTAGTTCCCGAGGAAGATGCCGGGGCGATAGTGTAAAGATTGTAGCTAATATCGACTGAATGAAATGAACACAGAGGCTTCTACGCCAGATATTTGAAGAAAGGGCCCTTTTAAAAAGAACTTATTTTTTATTCGCATTTATATATCCATCAAATGGTTAGTATAGGAACATAATTTTTGACCTTCAGATTAATATGGACTTCAGCGTGAAATATACTAATGGCGGTCTCCTTGAGAATTAGAAAAAAAAACAGAAGAATCGAAATATTATTGAGCAGATAAACCGGTCTGGAAAATTACATCGGACGTATAAGATATTCAATGCATAAGAAAGAAAGCCTGACCGTCCAGTTAAACAGTGCAAGAATGGGAATAAACACGCGTTATGATAATGAATAATCCAGTGTTGCACTAAATATAACTAGCACTTTCTCTCTCATACATGTCGTCGGAATGGGAGCATGCTGGCCTGTCCGGCGCGACGTTCGACAAACAACCTTAAGTTGCACTTCAACGGTGTTGGGTGTAAGGTCATAACGGTTGAAAACCTGAAATAATCGAATTTTGTGCCAAAATATCCACTATGCCAAAACTTCTTAGAGATATGGTATTTTATCTTTATAATAGTTTTGGGTTTTGACACAACAATGTTCATTATTAGAACGCTTAATTCAAATTTGTGAGTCTTCGACTTTTATTTCCGTAGAATTTATTTTATTTTCAAACTAGTTACGGCAAAAAGGAACCCAGATTTGATGATTTGCAAATAGGAAATTATTTGTGTCATTATGTGTAGCAAATAAATTCCTCACATGCAATTAAATAGGAAATGTCATATCATGTGATATTTTAATATTCCAACGTTATCACCTTACACCTAACACCCTTCAAGTGCAACTGAAGAAAAAAGGACCTTTCAAACGAGGTATCACTCAACGCAACTTTCCTATCAGAAATTAAGGGGTCCACACTGAGGGTTGAAGCGATATGGTTGTGAATAAGATCTCAAAAGGTGTCTCCCTCAAATTAAAAATCGACGTGTCCGAGTATTTTTTCAGAATAAATTCATTCCGTCTGTTTCGTTTTCAAAAGTCCACCTTATATATTTTTTCATTGCTAGATAAACCAGACAAGGCATTTCTATGGGCAATGCAGAGATATTTTGTGCCCACGATCAAGTTGATCAAGAAGTACCTAGCAGATCACACACCATACACAAATTCACCATCCCGGACGTGAAGAGCTTTCCTCTACCCGGCAAAGACTGCACAAGAAATTGAGGAACGGATACACTCCTTGAATTCCAAAAATATATTTATCCAACCTTTTTTTTATATTCCTGAAAATTCTCAGAGAAAACTTCATTGTTCTTAAAACAAAATTACGAAAAGCACTGCCGTGAAGGCAGGAGCTTTTGAGCGCTCGTACATGCACCTTGTAGGTAGATTCGCATTTTCCAGTTTTAGAAATCAATTGAAGGATTTTCGACAGCTGTCACAAAAATTCTGAAACTTAGGCGAAACTCCAGACTTCATGTCAGTGCTTTAGCTGATCAATTTTTTTTTGATAATTCGCTAGAATTTTCTACGGTATCTATGGTCTATGGTGATGCGATCTGGACAAAATTTGGCACGTAGTTTGAATACATTATTCCTCAGCTAGGTGCAAAATTTCATTCCAATCCAATCAGTAGTTTCGAAATTATCAGGAAAAAAATATTTTGAACAGTCATATTTACGGAACCCCTAGTCTAATTTTGCTCATTGGTGAATGTGACCGCGATATTCGCGATCCAAACCCACCCTGAAAATTTCAAGTTCCTAGGCCGTTTCCTTCGTAAGTTATGATTTTCGATGGTTTCTATGGTTCTGGTCATGCGATCTGGACAAAATGTTGCTTCAATATATCATTCTCGATTAAAATACAAAATTTCATCTCGATCGAATCAGTAGTTTCGAAATTATCGAGAAAACAAAATTTCAAACGACCGTATTTACGGAACCCCTAGTATAATTCTGCTCATTGATAAACGTGAACGCGACATTTCAGATCCACACCTATCCTGAAAATTTCAAGTCCCTAGGCCTTTCTGTTCGAAAGTTATGATTTTCTATGGTTTCTATGGTTCTGGTCATGTGATCTGGAGAAATGTAGCTTCAATATTTCTCCATTCGTATACAAAATTTCGCCACGATCGAATCTGTAGTTTCGAAATTATCGAGAAAACTAAATTTCGAACGACCATATTTACGGAACCCCTAGTATAATTTTGCTCATAGATGAACGTCATCACGACATTCGAGATCCACACCTATCCTGAAAATTTCAAGTCCCTAGGCCTTTCCGTTCAAAAGTTACAATTTTCTATGGTTTCTATGGTTCTGGTCATGCGATCTGGACAAAATTTCACATGTAGCTTGAACACCTCATTCTCCATTTGAGTGCAATATTTCATTTCAATAAAATCTGTAGTTTTCGAGTAATCAGTGGAACAAAACTTTGAACGGCCATATTCACGGAACCCCTTGTGGAATTTGGCCCATCAACGAACTCAACCGAGGCATTCGGGAACTGAACCCACACTGAAAATTTCAAGTCTCTAGGTTGTTCCGTTCGAGAGTTATCGTGCTTACGGACGGCCGGACGGCCGGACGGACGGACGGACGGACGGACGGACAGACTCGAATTTTCCGACGGATTCGTCATCAGTGAGTCGAACATAGTCGATTGAGACCATTTTCGGCTCAAAATTCGAAAAATACAGACATCGTGACGAAATGATTAGCCCTCGTGTAAGTAGTACGAGCGCTCAAAAAGAAAACAATATCGCGTATATTACAACGAAAATATTGAAGATAAAACTAATCAATAAGATGAATCGGGAGTATACAGGGCGTCTACTTTTGAAAGGCCCAACCTTTAGTATGAGATCATATATGAGATTTGCAACAAAAAATGTCATATAACACATGGTCGAAATGTTGGCGGTTATTCTTCAATTTAACATTATTTGATTTCACGGAATATTTCAAGTTTTTCCATGAAATCAATTATAATTCAGTTATCTTTATAGCCCCATCAAAGTTGACAACATATCTGGAAGAAATACAAATAGCACAGTAGAAACTGAAGAACCGAAAATCGCCGAGTACGAACGATATTCCAAATGTATTGCTTGAGTATGGAGGACCAGAAATCGAGAAAGAACTGATGAGATCATACGGGAAAATAGAGCGTACAGGATCAATACCTTAGGAATGGAAAACAAGTATAACCATACCAATCTAAAAAAAAAAAAATTAAAAGCACTGACGCGTAGTCAGGAGCTTTTGAGCCCTCGTTCATCCACCTTCTTTTGAAAAATTTTTTGACAGCGGTCGAAAAAGTGACAGCAGCTCTTTGTCAATTATGCCGAATCAGCTGTTACAGGAATATAAGGATTAATTCACTAGAATCTTTACGGTTTCTATGGTCTTGGTAATGCGATCTGGAAAACGTGGTTCAAATACATTATTCTTCATTTTTATGCATAATTTCATTCCAAACCAATCAGAATTTTCGAAATCATCAGATAAAAAAAAATTGAACGGAACCCCTAGTCCCTAGTCTAATTTTGATCATTGATGAACCCTAGGCCTCTCCGTTCGAAAGTTATAATTTTATATGGTTTCTATGGTTCTGGTCATGCGATCTGGACAGAATGCATGTAGCTTGAACACGTCATTCTTCATCTGAGTGCAGAATTTCATCTCGATCGAATCAGTAGTTTCGAAGTAATCAGGAGAACAAAATTTCGAACGGCCATATTTACGGAACCCCTGGTGTAATTCTACCCATTAACGAACTCAGTTGCGGCATTCGAGATCTGAACGCACACTGAAATTTTCATGTCTCTAGGTCGTTTCGTTCGAAAGTTATCGTGGATACGGAAGGACGGACGGCCGAACAGACTTGAATTTTTCCACGGATTCGTCATGAGTGAGTCGAACCTTGTCGATTAAGACCACTTTCAGCTCAAAATTCGAAAAATTCAGACATCGTGACGAAATGATATAGCCCTCGTGTAATTAGAACGAGCGCTCATAAAAAATGGCAGCATTATTGACCAGTTTCAAATTAGATAGCAGTTTATTCGTCATTTTAAAAGAATCATTGTTGAAAACGTAGTTTTCCACGGAAAATCTTCAATTACATATTCTATGAGTTTTCCATACAATCATTGATCTGTTGTTGATGTGTTAGGACGAATGACGGATTCTTGTAGCAATCATATAAAACATAGGCTTCATTTTTGAAAACCGAGTATATTTTGGTTTTCTGAGGAATGTAAAAATTCTTGTTGATAAATTACCCATTTCAATTTTTTATGAAAATATTCTCGGTTCAGTAACTAACGATTTCACGAATATCTTCTGCGAAATAATCTACAAATTGAAATAGATACTCAGATGGATGACACTTCGTTTCCGAAAACCTGCATCGGGATTCTCCATCATTTTCCGGCCCTGACGAAGGCCTCTCCACTGTATCGACTGACAGTGAGTCTATGCGTTTCCATGGTGATCAACCTCACTCAGGTTCAAGTACAGTCTAGTGCAAAGTCGGTCGGCCAACGAAACATTACCAACACTAATCGCTTAAGCTGTCAGTTTAAGGAACAACTTGTGGAGTCAGTCCGGACCTAACTGCATAACTGCAAACCGCGAGCTCGCGGATGATCCTAGCTATATGCAGTGAAGTATGTGGACTCGGCGAGGATGAAAAATGAAGAAATGAAAAAGATTTTGCCATGGTTCAGAACGAGATAAGTATACAATAAGTATTTCTCAAACCAGGCCAGAAAATTTTATAATGATAGGGCTCGCAATGAGTCATCCGAGAAAGATTTATCTCCAGAAACGTTTTCATTATGTTCATGAGCTGCAGATATCTTTCTGTTTGACAATTCAAGCAAATTTTCGGGATGCTTTCATTGAAATACTGTCGAAGTGCTAGACAAAATACTTTTTCGGCAATCGCCCGGGAAGAACTCACTTCATAGACCCTTTTTCTTTGAGAAAGTAGCATTTCCCGGCCTAGTTCGAGAAGTATGTACTACACTAGGCCGGAAAGAATCACATCGTTGTTATGGAAATAACGACTGACACCTATTTGACATGAAATTACATAGTTGACATTTGGATTTTCGGAAATTCGATATTTTGTTCTACAAAGAAATATAATAAAGAGATGTGTCTCATTGATTTGTTATTCTACACGGTTGCCGAAAAAATAGTGTTCCCTACACGCCCAAAATAAGTTGTTTTGGACTCGCAAACTTCCAGGACTTGCCTCCGGCTCGTCCCAGAATTTGTCTACACGTCCAAAAAAAAAAGTATTTTCTGGACTTACAATTACTATTTTGCAACTGTCCAAATTGACAAATTGAATGCCTTAAATTTTGGCAATTGCCCGGATTTCAATATAAATCTTTATATATAAAAAATTATAAAAGCACTGCCGTGAAGGCAGGAGCTTTTGAGCGCTCGTACATCCACCTTGTAGGTAGATTCGCATTTTCCAGTTTTAAAAATCAATTGAAGGAATTTTTGACAGCTGTCGAAAACATTCTGAAACTTAGGCGAAACTCCAGACTTCATGTCAGTGTGTCAGCTCATCAATTTTTTTTCGATAATTCGCTAGAATTTTCTACAGTATTTATGGTCTTGGTGATGCGATCTGGACAAAATTTTGCACGTAGTTTGAATACATTATTCCTCAGTTAGGTGCGAAATTTAATTCCAATCCGATCAGTAGTTTCGAAACTATCAGGAAAAAAATATTTTGAATGGCCATATTTACGGAACCCCCAGTCTAATTTCGATCATTGATGACCGTGACCGCGATATTCGCGATCCAAACCCACCCTGAAAATTTCGAGTTCCAAGGCCTTTCCGTTCAAAAGTTACAATTTTCTATGGTCTCTTCGGTTCTGGTCATGCGATCTGAACAAAATATTGCTTTAATATATCATTCTCGATTAAAATACAAAATTTCACCTCGATCGAATCCGTAGTTTCGAAATGATCGAGAAAACAAACTTTCAAACGACCGTATTCACGGAACCCCTAGTATAATTCTGCTCATTGATGAACGTGAACGCGACATTTCAGATCAACACCTATCCTGAAAATTTCAAGTCCCTAGGCCTTTCCGTTCGAAAGTTATGATTTTCTATGGTTTCTATGGTTCTGGTCAGGTGATCTGGAAAAATGTAGCTTGAATATATCATTCTCCATTAGTATACAAAATTTCGTCTCGATCGAATCTGTAGTTTTGAAATTATCAAGAAAACTAAATTTCAAACGACCATATTTACGGAACCCCTAGTATAATTTTGCTCATAGATGAACGTGATCACGACATTCGGGATCCACACCTATCCTGATAATTTCAAGTCCCTAGGCGTTTCCGTTCAAAAGTAACAATTTTCTATGGTTTATGGTTCTGGTTATGCGATCTGGACAAAATTTCACATGTAGCTTGAACACCTCATTCTCCATCCGAGTGCAAAGTTTCATCTGGATCGAATCTGTAGTTTCGAAGTAATCAGGAGAACAAAATTTTGAACGGCCATATTCACGGAACCCCTGGTGAAATTCTGCCCATTAACGAACTCAACCGAGGCATTTGAACCTATACTGAAAATTTCAAGTCTTTAGGTTCATCCGTTCGAGAGTTATCGTGCCTACGGACGGACAGACGGCCAGACGGACGGACAGACGGCCGGACGGACGGACATACTCAAATTTTCCGACGGATTCGTCATCAGTGAGTCGAACATAGTCGATTGAGACCATTTTCGGCTCAAAATTTGAAAAATACAGACATCATGATGAAATGATATAGCCCTCGTGTAAGTAGTACGAGCGCTCAAAAATTACGTGTCACGTTGTTTTTCCGGAATGGTATCCTAAAATACTGAACCGATTTCAATCAAATTTTTGCACACTGTGTGCAGTTTGATCCAACTCACAAGATAGGATAGTTTATATCTCAATTTATAGTTGCAATATTTTCTTATTGCAAATTATTTGTTAATTATTCATGACAAAGACTGATAATTATCCACGCGACAACATGGGGCTCAAATCGATTACCGGAGTCCCCACTACACCGATCTGTCGGCCCTAGCGATATCGCGCGAGGAGTAATGGAGTTTCTGGCTCTTTCCTAAAAGTGAAGAAATTTGGAACTGTTTGAGAACTGGAGAATAATACAGAATGTTCATAGAATTTGTAACTGTCAAGAATGTAGAATAATGTCAGTGATAAAAAATGGTTGACATCAGTGGCGGCTTGTCCTATGAGGCAGGTGAGGCAGTGCCTCACCAAATAAATTCTGGAAATTACACGGATTAATCGAATATTTTATAAGTCCAATTCAACATCCCTTTATTTCTTCAGTCTCAATTTCCCTTCATATGGTACGCCACTGGGTCAATAATATCCAAGCTCAATCTGACGATTCTTGAATATATATTCATCTCACTTCCTCTTTAAGAAGTAAAGGGTTTGAGGCAGGGCGAGGCATGCCTCTGCTATGTCCACGCACAGCGCGTAAATTAAAGTTGGGCAACGTTATCTACATCGACGCGATGAGAACATATGCACGTTTTTGAAGGCTGATTTTCAGATGAATCTGAGGCTGGCCTCGATCTGCACTATTCGGGTTAATCGGGAAGCGGTAAATATGGTCAGTTGTTAGTTTTCACTCTGTTGTAATTTGGGGGTACCGCGTTCGCTGTATCTCCTCTGAGTTTGTCTTTGTGTTCGTGTGTATTTTTTTCGAAAAGATTTTTCATTTTGCTTATTTACATAATTACTACCAAAACTCGAAATCCGCGAGATGGATTTAGCGGGACCGAGTACGTCGTCTCAAATTCCCCAGGTAAAGGTAAAAATGAAAATATTCGAAGTACTTGTGATATTATAAATTCATTAATAAATCATCAACATATTTCGAGTCATTCCTATGAGGATAAATTATATATATATTAATTAAATAAATTATAAATATATATTATTAATTAATTAAAGAAGTAAAGCGACCTGTTCCAGATCTAAGTAAATGTCTTGTGACGGGGTCGGGGTCGGAAATGAAATCAGGGGTTTCAAAATACTTGGTATGGAAAGTACGACTGGCTTACTGGCAGTATAACTTCAAAAAAATTACGAAAAGCACTGCCGTGAAGGCAGGAGCTTTTGAGCACTCGTACATGCACCTTGTAGGTAGATTCGCATTGTCCAGTTTTGTAAACCAATTGAGGACATTTTTGACAGCTGTCAAACAAATTTTCAAACTGGGGCGATAATCCAGACTTCAAGGTGACCAATTTTTTTTTCGATAATTCGCTAAAATTTTCTACGGTATCTATGGTCTTGGTGATGCGATCTGGACAAAATTTCGCACGTAGTTTGAATACATTATTCCTCAGCTAGGTGCAAAATTTCATTCCAATCAAATCGGTTGTTTCGAAATTATCAGGAACAGAATATTTTGAACGGCCATATTTACGGAACCCCTAGTCTAAGTTTGCTCATTGATGGAGGTGACCGTGAAATTCGCGATTCAAACCCACCCTGAAAATTTCAGGTTCCTAGGCCTTCTCCTTCGGAAGTTATAATTTTCTATGGTTTCGATGGTTCGGGTAATGCGATCTGGACAAAATGTTGCTTCAATATGTCATTCTCGTTTAAAATACAAAATTTCATCTCGATCGAATCCGTAGTTTCGAAATTATCGAGAAAACAAAATTTCAAACGACCGTATTTACGGAACCCCTAGTATAATTCTGCTCATTGATAAACGTGAACGCCACATTTCAGATCTAAACCTATCCTGAAAATTTCAAGTCCCTAGGCCTTTCCGTTCGAAAGTTATGATTTTCTATGGTCTCTATGGTTCTGGTCATGCAATCTAGAGAAATGTAGCTTGAATATATCATTCTCCATAAGTATACAAAATTTCGTCACGATCGAATCTGTAGTTTGGAAATTATCAAGAAAACTAAATTTCAAACAACCATATTTACGAAACCCCTAGTATAATTCTGCTCATTGATAAACGTGAACGTCACATTTCAGATCTACACCTATCCTGAAAATTTTAAGTCCCTAGGCCTTTCCGTTCCAAAGTTATGATTTTCTATGGTTTCTATGGTTCTGGTCATGCCATCTAGAGAAATGTAGCTTGAATATATCATTCTCCATAAGTATACAAAATTTCGTCACGATCGAATCTGTAGTTTGGAAATTATCAAGAAAACTAAATTTCAAACGACCATATTTACGGAATCCCTAGTATAATTTTGCTCATAGATAAAAGTGATCACGACAATCGAGATCCACACCTATCCTGAAAATTTCAAGTCCCTAGGCGTTTCCGTTCAAAAGTTACAATTTTCTATGGTTTCTATGGTTCTGGTCATGCGAGCTGAACAAAATTTTGCAGGTAGCTTGAACACCTCATTTTCCAGTAGAATGCAAAATTTCATCTCGATCGAATCTGTAGTTTCAAAGTAATCAGGAAAACAAAATTTCGAGCGGCCATATTCACGGAACCCTTAGGCGGATTTTGCCCAATAACAAACTCAACCGAGGCATTTGGGATCTGAACCTACACTGAAAATTTCAAGTGTCTAGGTTGATCCGTTCGAGAGTTGTCGTGCTTACGGACGGACGGACGGACGGACAGACTAGAATTTTCCGACGGATTCGTCATCAGTGAGTCGAACATAGTCGATTGAGACCATTTTCGGCTCAAAATTCGAAAAATACAGACATCGTGACGAAATGATATAGCCCTCGTGTAAGTAGTACGAGCGCTCAAAAATCATCTTGTTGGTCGTGCATTTTATTCGCAGCTACTAATATAAATTCCGACCGAGTTTGGTCGAAAAAAGGTTATAGCGATTTGAAAAATTTATCTCGAGGTCTATTGTTACACAATGAAAGTGCTCAACATATTTCAACGAATTGCAAGCTTACCCTTACCCTCGACAAATTCTAAAAAGTCTGATAGATATTACGATGCACTCCTGCATGCAAGAGATACCTTCTAGGGGGCATGATGGATCTGATGAATCTTTGAATCGCAGGAATCTCAAAGAATTGGTTATTCTTGGATTCAAAAATTCTAGTAATAAAATTTCACTAGATAAACTTTGTCCTTCAACTTAATATATATGTTTTTCCTGACATTCCCTTAAGCCAAACCCTACCAAGGTGAAAAAAAAATTATGTATTACAAAAATAAATTTTTTTTTTTGATGTTTCTCACCATCTTATACTGTCACGAGCCGCCACTGGTTGACATATATATTGGTTGTCAAATATTTATGCGATTGATTTTATTTTGCGAACTGTGTGCAGTTTGATCCAACTTGAGAGATAAGGGCAGCTTCGGCATGCAGAACTGTGTTGGCGGAGGCTGTCCAAGTGATTGCTGGCTTCCCACCAATATACCCAATGATGGCGCAAAGATGCTTCCTTTATTTTATACAATAGGAGGAGCACTACCAGGCAATCGACGTATGGCAGGAAGGAAGACACTAAGTAAATTGCAGAAAAGCTCGGATGGTGGAGGGTAAAATGCCGCTTGGAAGCGCAGTCTGATCAGGAATTTGGAGCAGTGGATCCAATGTGAGCATACAACGACCGGGTATTATTTTACTTAATGTTTGACAGGTCATGGATATTATGGTACCTTTACTAGGAGAGGATGGGACGGAATGATCTGTCATGCATGCTACGTTGAAGACGACCCGAAGCACTGCCTCTGATCAGATGGTAGGAGGAAAGGAACTGGTTGGAAAGATAGGCCGCTTACCACCAGTTGAGTATATAATAGAGAAAATGATACAACATGAAGGATACTGGAAGGCGTTTACGGCTTTGTGACAGGAGACATGAGGAGAAAAGAGACAGGACCGCTATTCATCGGGTATCATCGAAGTACGGAAAGAAAAAAATCAATCACCCAAACATTTATGGTGGCTCAAGACGAAATTTCAAGCTGAAATAGTTTCTTTATAATGAAAAAGATCACTAAAAGTGTGCCACCAAATGTTTTCAAGGACACTCAAACTGTGATATTATACAATAAAAATTGGGTTTAAACTTCCAAGTTTTTAATGTGCTAAGAAAAGAAGCATATTAACATGGGCGAAAATGAACAGAACTACAGTGTTGAAAAGTCACTTTCTACTGCTGCAGTTTTGGATCTCGGATTTGACCAAATCCTTAGCTGCACTCGCATTACGTCAGGACAGACATATCGATACCTCTTCAAGAAGTCTTATGCTCTATGGTCCATCTTCGGACATTTCGGACCATAATACTGCATAGTGAAACAAGGATGAATTACATTTTGACTGAAAAACTGTTCGAAAGGGCAATCCGTAATAAAAATTCATCAATTTTTGCCCCAAAAAAACTTTGAAGCAGAAAACGAAAATGAAGGAACTTGGAAATCTCACATAAAAAACAGAAACTTTATCCGGAAAGGAAAAAAGCTGCCAGTAGAATGGCAGGAAGAGTAAACTTATTTTATTGCTTATATATCTACGGGATATATAAACTGACTCCAACCGAAACGCCGGTGGTGGTGTCACAACTTAATTATTTATTTACAATGCAAGCACGAATTAGGGATCATGCGGTTGACTTTAATAAACCAAAACTTCTGTTCCACCTTTATCTATTTTGTTTTACCGATCACATTGAAGAACAGCGCAGAGTAAATAATTTTTATTGTTATATCGAATGCTCTGGTGAAATTCACCATTACATAAAAGTTCTTGCAACAGTTCAAATGTTTAGCGCCGCTTCTGGGACCAAACCTTCTTTTTGTCTCTTTTTCTAAAATGTTCACCGGTGGACACGAAGTGCCACCAAGTAAATTTGCATCCTTGGACCACGTAATTACCAGTGGACATTTTGATAACTTTTATCCTGTTCTTGACCAGGAGGTATTGATGTTGTCAAATTACTGAAGATAATAAGGAGTTCTGGAGCCGATTTCGTTTCTGCCCAAATTTTGAAGCTGATAATCGGTGATATAGGTACTCATTTTGCTTATATCATAAACTTATCAGTAACCACTGGAATATTTCCTTACCTCCCCGAAAAGGCCTGCGTTATTCTTCAGAAGTCTTCAAAAGAGATAATATGGCCGATGTTCTGAACTACAGACCTTTTGCCATATTAATACCTTTTCCAGAGAATTCGAAAGAATAATATACAGCAGAATGATAGGATATCTTGACAAGTTTTAGACTCTTGATAATGCTCAGCATGGTTTTAGATCTGGCCGGTCAACTCAAACTGGAGCTTTAATCTTTGTTGAATTTATCTATGAGCACCTAGATCGTGGCTCACATGTTGCTGCTTTCTTTTGCATCAGATTATTTTGGACAAACTTCATAACTTGGGATTCACAGGAATCGATAAAGAATCCTGTGATTCCCGTTTCGGAATCGGAGGTATCTCGAAAACAGAGTAGCATCCGTTCCAGTTGATTATTGTTATTCAAGGTGGCAAAACTTGAAGTTGGGAGAGTCTCAGGGCTCTGTCCTTGGACCACTTTTGTTTATCCGGTTTATAAACAACCTCCCACCGAATTTGAGGAAAATTTTCATCGAATTATTCGACTACAATAAATCAGTGCATCAGATTATCAGGATAATATTATTGTTTGCCGATGATTCCTCTATAGCGGTTTCAGCAGAAACGTTGGAGGAACTACAATGTTTGTGCGAACTTGTTATCTAAAGTTTCGTTGAATGGCGTCAAATAAATAGAATCAAAATGAGTATCAACAAAACGGAATGTATTCGTTAGAGTTTGTCTAGCGTTGGGGGTGACACATTTGTTGTTCGGTATTTCATAAGAAACTCAATAGCTCCTATTACGAGATGAGTAGAGTCAAAAGTTCACTTCCGTTAACATCTTTGATTAACGTCTATTATTCTTCAGTATAGAGCCATCTGTCTTACAACGTTTTGCTATGGGGTAATTCTTCAGATGTTGATAGGACTTTCATCATTCAAAGAAAAATAATTCGTTTGATATTCAATTGCCAACCACGATCCTCTTGCAGACTCTTCAAAAGAAGTGGTATTCTCACACTGGCCTCTTTATTTATACTTGAATGCTTTATAGTGTGGAAAAGCCAAATTGAATAAATTTATTATCTTAGTTACTGCACCTATTCATGGAAAATCCTACCTTCAACCCCCTTTGAAAGACAAGTACAACCCATTTTCCAAATAGGGACTATGGGCTTGTGATACATCGTTTGAAAGGTCGCGTCATTCTCTATTCGGAAATGTTATCATCTTCCTGTTTATTGCAAAAATAAAAAGAAAATCAAATTAAGTGAAATTTAGTACAATATCAAGAAGTAAAATATAATGAAAAAATGAAAAAAATTATAAAAGCACGGAGTGAAGTCAGGAGCTTTTGAGCGCTCGTACATCCACCTTGTGGGTATATTCGCATTTTCAAGTTTTAGAAATCAATTGAAGGAATTTTCGACAGCTGTCAAAAAAAATTTTCCAGACTTCAGTGCTTCAGCTGACCAATTTTTTTTCGATAATTCGCTAGAATTTTCTACAGTATCTATGGTCTCGGTGGTGCGATTGAAATGATCGAGAAAACTAAATTTCAAACGATCATATTCACGGAACCCCTAGTTTAATTTCGCTCATAGATAAACGTGATCACGACATTCGAGATCCACACCTATCCTAAAAATTTCGAGTCCCTAGGCGTTTCCGTTCAAAAGTTACAATTTTCTATGGTTTCTATGGTTCTGGTCATGTGATCTGGACAACATTTCACATGAACACCTCATTCTCCATTTGAGTGCAAAATTTCATCTCGATCAAATCTGTAGTTTCCAAGTAATCAGGAGAACAAAACTTTGAACGGCTATATTTACAGAACCCCTGGTGGAATTTGGCCCATTAACAAGCTTAGCCGAGGCATTCGGGAACTGAATCCACGGAAAATTTCAAGTCTCTAGGTTGTTCCGTTCGAGCGTTATCGTGCAGACATCGTGACGAAATGATATAGCCCTCGTGTGAGTAGTACGAGCGTTCAAAAAGTAGCAAACTAGTTATGAATGTTAAGGAAGAAGATGTTCAAGGTGTTCACCGCTAACGCCTTGGCAACATCCTCACCTAAGATAACTTTCTTGGTAGATTTCCTTTGTTGGTCCTTCTCTCCTCTTATTTTCATACAACTGCTGAGACTTCCACTTGGTCTTCCCCTGTTCTGTCTTGTCGGTTTTCCTGCTTCACAGAGAGCATCGGCTATAGCTAGTTTCGTATCTAGAAGGGGCATATTGAATTTTTCAGCTCTTCTAGGTAGTAACCAGCTATTCATCACAGTCATATCGATGAAATGGAGAAATATGCGCAAATTCATGCATTCATTTGTGCGTAAAATAGTTTTGGATCCATATCTACAAAAAATATGCTAGTTATTTCAGAATCCAACACTGCATGATGTTTCATATATGGGGCAATCTGTTTTTTGTCATTTTTCATAATTTTTTGATAATTAAAATGATTAAAACTTACCTAAATCAGAACTTGAAATCACTTATAAGACCAGAAGATTTTTTCCGCCGTAAGAAAACACTTTTTAGCGATAGTAAGTAAGCACAAGAAATATCGTAGCGCCGAATAAACAAGTTTTATCAAGAATGGAAGAGTAAACGCGTATTTAATTTATTCAATTTATTTAATTGTATGCATTTTGCATATCGCAGCGTTTCGGCGTGTATCAAACAGCTTCTTATGAATGTGTCAGATATGGGCTACTCTATGCAGTTACGGAAAAATTTTGCCGAAAAAAATGTTTTCCCTCTTTGTGCCATATATGGCACACGATGCGGTAAAGGGCTAAACTTCAAGAAAAACATCTCTTCGAAATCAAGTGTAACAATTTATTATTATATTATTATTATTCTAGCAAAATTCTAGTAACTGTCATCGTGTAAGTCTACAACCGAAATTAGCGAATTTGTGGTAAACGGTCTACACTGGTGTAGTTAATGAAGCAAAGCGAACAGAACCAATATTTACAACAAAATGTTGAAAAAAGTTTACATTTTTTTTTGTAGTAATCATTATTCACTACTAGCCACTGAAAAAATACAAATAATGATGATACTCTACTCTAGACTTTCATGGAGAAAGATGCAGAAGAACCTACTAAGTGAGAATCAAATTTATGGGATCTTTCCCGATCTGCAGTAGATAATATCGAATTTCAATGATAATGCTCAATCTAATATAATGTTATTATACAGGATCTGTATTAATGATTGTTACATTGCATTGGGCTTGGAAATATTTATACTTTACCGCTTCATATGCATACTGTTTTTACACTTGCAATTCCAGCCACAGAATTTATTATCTGCGCGCATGACAAACATAACCTCAATTCATTTTTCATTCAGATTAGGAATAATAAATGACGGTCCTTCATAATCTGCCCCCTTGTGCTTGAATGGGGTTTTCTGAGTCCTGTATAGAATTTTGGAAAGCTATAATCGTTATGTTGATAACTGTATGCACACAGTTGAACTAATTTTTGAGCGCTCGTACAACTTACACGAGGGCTATATCATTTCGTCACGATGTCTGTATTTTTCGAATTTTGAGCCGAAAATGGTCTCAATCGACTATGTTCGACTCACTGATGACGAATCCGTCAGAAAATTCGAGTCTGTTCGTCGAATTATTTAAGAATCAAACTTTTTTTGCAATAGTTGTATGTTTTCAGCTAAAATGAATGAATTGATTAAAAATATCAATAGTAAGCATTGAACTTCCATCTTTTTTGAATGAGTCGCATATGCAAATACCAATTGGAATTAATAACCACAGAAAACTTGATGTCATCTTATTCACAACAACTAGATTCAAAGCGGATAGATATTTGTGTTTCGTTGTTTCGTATCATAAGACTTAAGACTTAATTATTAATAATAAGTTCATTCACAAAAAAAATAGAATGAAGTACCTAGATAATAAAACAATACAAAAACTCAATAGAATTCATTGAATAAATGAAATGGTTTATCAAACTCATAATAAATGTTCACAATGTCCTCCGTTGTTTTCTAGGCTTCATGAATTCTTGCCTGTTTGTTTTTCAAATCTTTTTCAACATTTCTTGGCTAATAGTTTGACAGCACATTGTTATTACCGGTTGCAGCTCCTCAAGATTATCATTGGTACTTTTGAAAACCTTATATTTCTGGTATGCAAAAATAGGAAAATCCAAGGGAGTCTGGAGACTTGTGTATTGGAAAAAAAGGCTGGAGTATTATAGTGAACTAACCACTTAATATAAAGCATCGCCCCTATGGACTTACTTATCCATGCTAAGAAGCATGCATTGTTATAGGTAACTATTGAGATTTGTGAATAAAGTTAATTCTCTGTAACTACTTGTATCTTAGTATTTATTGTTATAGTCGTTAATGAAGTATAGTATTCAACTTGCGCTTATAGCATAACTCACTTGATGAATTGCAGTTATACTGCATCTTCATCTGTAAAACAACCTATAAAATTCCATTTTTCAATCATTAATTGGGTAACCAGTGCCTTTGGTATATTAGTGAAGAGGGATACGACGTCCAGAGATACAGGAATAACAAGCTCGTGGTTAGTGGAAACCTGAATTGTTTTAAGTTCTTGTACTAAGGAGAAAGAATCTTTCACCTCAAATCCCGATGAGGAAAGCATATTCTTCAGGTAGAAACAAGCCAACATTGTAGCTTGGAGAACCTATGCAGCTTATTATTAGAATATATTGTTATGGTTCAATTTTTTGATATTAATAATATTGAATTTTGTGAAAGAACCACTAACAATATTCTTATAATTTTCTTTTTCAATTTTTCTTCTATTTTTCCCGTGACTCTTTTTAAGAGGGTTCTCAAGGTGCACCAATAACATAATTTTTGTTTACAAAAACTTCATATTTAAATTCAATAAACTGATTATAATAATTTTATAAATTCTAAATTATTACTCCTTTTGAACAAGATCTGAATTAAAAACTCACAGTGAACAGCTTACTTTAAATATAGTTCATCAAAATGCAAGCTTCATATTTCTCCTCCGTTTCGTAGAGAATGTCTTGGAATTTGGTGATTGATTTTATAAGATGTATTGCCTCAGATTTCACTAATATTTCTGGAATGAGCAATTGGGACAGTTTTATTCCACAGTTTTCTTCTGAACTATGAAGTCAGCAATGAGTATACTGCAGTTTGATTCCGGTATCTCCTTCATGATTTCAGGCTGCATAAATCTTCGATAATCTTTCGTTTTCAAATCTCAATTTTAATAATACAATTCAAAGAAGTTTTTCCACACTGAATTTTCTACAATTGTCAAAAAAAATTGGCTTGCTTAATTCTAATCATTCAATAAATTTTTCTATGGTAACAATTAAATTATTCTGAACCATCTTAAAAAAAAAATTATTTTATGTCATACCAGTACATTATTGTGTTTTTATACCTTAGATACAATCTACATAATGGATTACTTTATGCCCGTGCGGGCATAAAGTACACATTATGGCCCGCGCGGGCAATAAACAGTTTTCGATTAACTTATTCTTTATTAACAAAATATGAATTTACATTTTATATTATTTGGTTGTATTTATATAGAATTGGCAATTCTGGAAGGTCCGCTGATAGCCAAATTTCCTGCTGCGAAGGTTGACTCATGATTCATTGTCTGGGTCTCTAGTTTCTGTAAGGAAATGCGAGATCCAGATGCCAACATCCTT
This sequence comes from Aphidecta obliterata, assembly GCA_963966015.1. Taxonomy (NCBI): domain Eukaryota; kingdom Metazoa; phylum Arthropoda; class Insecta; order Coleoptera; family Coccinellidae; genus Aphidecta; species Aphidecta obliterata. Next base: position 34,750,880 of record OZ014427.1, read on the forward strand.
GAAACCTCATTTTTTGAGGATATGCTGTCCTCTAAATATCCTTCAGCAAAAGTGGTACTCTTCCATCCACCATGGCGCTTCAACGTAGTCATACTTGCTCCAGCTTCTGCTAATAGAGTTGCTGACGTTCGGCGTGAACAGTGTACTTCTCGGGGTTGTTCAAAACCCAAATATTTTGCAATAAAACAGGGAATTTTCCCAAACGTATTTTTTCCAACAGGTCGTACAGTACAGCTGCCTTGTCTGTAGTTTAAAAATGGTCTCTTTTCTGAGCAGCCATGTGGCCACAAAGAAATATAATCAGTTTCAAACTGTTCATTTCATCTTCAGCATCAATGTCGAAAACTCGTTTTTCATATATAAATCATTAAAGTTCCCCAACAGCACAGTTTCGTCAATGTTTTCTACAGCATTTTCTGACATCCACTTCAAAAATTGGTTATATTCTTTGTCGTATGAGTTTCTGGATTTTCTCGGTAACAGATTTCGCGTTGCCTTTTCAGCCTTTCTTGCGATTTCGTCGGGAATTTCAAATTTTTTTCCATTTTGGATTCTTGACTTTGACACATTAAAAATTTTAATACTTATCTCCCTAACAACAAAAACGGAGACAATAATGATGTCAAGGTAGTGTGGCAGTCAAAAATTGACAAATCAAATTGATGGCATAAAAAAAAAAATTGATTATCCAAAACGAACTGGTATGACATAAAAGTTTGTATGCACCACGGGTACTAGTAGATATATACCCTCGGGCGACTTACGAACCCTCGGGCCAGAGGCCCTCGGCTTCGTAAGACTGTCGCCCTCAGGGCATAATCATCTACTTAGTACCCTTGATACATAAAAAGGATTAAAATAATTTATACGATGTTTTAAAAAAAAAAATCTTGAATTTTGGTGATCTAATTTGAATTTATTTTTCAATTTTAGATTTCCATGACAATATATGTGGTGTTATCATCTAGCAGTTTTTTTACTTCTCTAATATACTCTTCTTAATACATCACCAGTGTAGTGTTGCCCTTGTATTATCTACTTATCATATTATTTGGACTGTCTTTGATGAATCTGAATGTAATATCCATGAAATTCAGCACTATTCTCATGCATCTTGACCTGATCGTGTTATTCTTATCTTCTTTGTGGTTTATTGTAAAAATTCGACACTTCGTTCATGTTAAATTCCGTGAGGATCGTATCACGAGAAGTATTTAAAATATTTTCACATATGCAGCATCGATTAAGTCAGTTATGGGAAATTTCAACTTTCTAGCTGTTTCAGGTTAAAATAAAATTGAGATTTTTCTGATATATACAATATAATTCGGTGATTCCATCTTTTAAAGTTTATAATGAAATGGCAGTCACACTGTCAATGGACACTTAAAGCTGGTTTGGTATACATAAGAAACGTTCCAAAGCTCCTGATCTCCAGTCAGTGCTTTCCTATGACAATCCTCGAAAACTGTTAATGTGAAGGCTCTTATAAAACAGGCCGGCACTTACACAATTCCTTCAAAGAGATCAACAGCTGTTATTTAATCTGACAAGCAGGTTGTAGAGAACTAAAGAACAGGAAATTATGGAAATAACCAGTCATACAAATATACTGCTCCACAAGAGTTAGGGATATCGTATTCAATCGTTTTTAAAAGTATGTAATCTTCGAGAAAATCGCTGTAAAATCATTCAAAACTCAATAACAACTTGAATCGATCCAATAAAAATCAGTATGAGACATTTCGTCAATTTGTTCGCCTTTTTTCTGAAGGCTTCGATTTGAAACGAGTTTTCTGAAAATGCCAAGACGTAAATTAACAAACGCTGAGGCTAATAGGGCTATCGGAATGCTACAGGGTGGCCTAACTCAGGTTGTTGTAGCGGAAAGGCTCCAAGTCAGCCAAAGTGTGATATCTCGACTTTGGAATAGGTTCAGGGAGACAGGTTCCGTGTTGGAAAGACCAAGGCTTGGTGGGCGACGAAAAACAACACCTGCTAAGGATCGTTTCATCACCGTTTCGGCGAGAAGAAACCCTACATCTACGTGTAGAATGCTACGGAATACTCTTCAAAATGCAGATGGGGTTCAAGTTTCCATCGAAACCATCACACGACGTTTGAGAGACGTCCATTAAGAGGAGTTCCATTAACACGTGACCATAAGCGTCAAAGACTGGAATGGGCAAGGCAACATATCAATTGGAACGATCAATGGCGTAGTGTCCTTTTCACTGATGAATCCAGATATAGGCGATTTTCAGATTCTCAAAGAATAAGGGTATGGAAAATCCCACGCATACCCCGTAATCGTCGCTATGTCCAAGAAGTCCATCCATTCCGAAGGGGTAGTGTTATGGTATGGGCCGGGATATGTTTCAACGGGCGCACAGATCAACACATTTGTCCTGGGAATATGACCGCCTTACACTATAGGAAGCATGTCATTGACAATGTTGAGAATGCGCGCGAGGAGCTTGGTATTCCACATTTACCAATACCTCCGCACTCACCAGATTTGAATTGCATAGAGCCTGCATGGGATATGCTCCAAAGAAGATTAGATAATCATCAACCTACCCCAGAATCCTTAAATGATCTGAGAGAGCTTCTGCCCCGTTTATGGAACCAAATTCCTCAAGAAATGTTCAACAACCTCGTGTGTAGTATGCAAAGAAGATGTCAAGCTGTTATTGATGCCCGTGGAGGCCATACATTGTATTGATAGTCTTAAAATGCTTGAATTCTCTGGGAATAAAATTTCGTTATTTAACTCGATTTTACTTAACCTCCCTGTATACGCTGCAGACCTACAGGCTAAAATTAATTTGCAACTTGAAATCATATTAATATGAATTTTCATCAGAAAAATCTTATTTTAACCATATAGACCAGGCAATAGAGCAGAAAAAGGGTCATTCTGTGACAAAAATAGTAGAAGAAAACCGCGAGTGGGGAGTTACGTGGGGTGGTCCGTGGATGTTCAGTGATATGTTTTCGACTCGCAAATATCATTACTTTTCTTGTAATTGCGAAGAAACACCAAAAAAAACGATGTTTTTTCAGTTTTTTGCTTGTAAAATCTGAACGAATGGAGCGGTGCTAATACTTTCAACAGACGAATTGTAGAGAATGAAAAGATGAAGAAAATGAGTGCTAGTGCAACTCAATCGGGTCATCATTACCGGAGGAAAGCCGGAAAAACCGTGAAAATCAGCGTTTTTTCAGATCCTCATAACTCGGCCAATTTCTAAGTTGTAGCGCTGGCTTTCCAAATGAAAGTAGTGGTTAATAAATACTTCAAGTGTGCATAACCCAGACGTTGTCCGATAAATAGTTTTTCCGTAATTGCGATTTGAATTATTTAAGGCACTATTTTCCGGAAGAGCTGGATGCGTCGGAAGTAGTCCGATTTCAATTTACAAAACGGATTTTGAAAGAAGAAGTATAGTACTACAAAACGGCAAACTTGATTTTTCGTTAAAATGTTGCAAAATAGGTGAAAAATACGTGGAAACATGACCAAAACCGGCTCAGTGCCCCATCTGGGTCGGATAGTGGGGGTAGCCGGCAGACGCGGGGAACCAAAATCGCGCTGAGGCCTGGCGCGAATATTTACGTATATACCCCCACTACTTGACTGCAATCGAGCATTCGGCTTATTTTGGTCATGATTGCATGCTTTTTTCACCATTTTGAAGCATTTTAACGAAAAATCAAGATTGCCTTTTTGTAGTACTATACTTCTTCTTTCAAAATCCGTTTTGCAAATTGAAATCGGACTACTTCCGACGCATCCAGCTCTTCCGGAAAATAGTGCCTTAAATAATTCAAATCGCAATTACGCACAAACTATTGATCGGACAACGTCCGGGTTATGCACACTCAAAGTATCTATTGACCACTACTTTCATTTGGAAAGCCAGCGCTACAACTTCGAAATTGGCCGAGTTATGAGGATTTGAAAAAACGCTGATTTTCACGGTTTTTCCGGCTTTCCTCCGGTAATGATGACCTGATTGAATTGCTCTAGCACTCATTTTTTTCATCTTTTTATTCTCTACAATTCGTCTGTTGGGAGTATTAGCACCGCTCCATTGGTTCAGATTTTACAAGCAAAAAACTAAAAAAACATTGTTTTTTTTGGTGTTTCTTCGCAATTACAAGAAAAGTAATGATATTTGCGAGTCGAAAACATATCACTGAACATCCACGAACCACCCCACGTAACTCCCCACTCGCCGTTTTCTTCTACTATTTTTGTCACGAAAAAATCTCTATTGCCTGGTCTAATATTTTTTTGCACTTTAAGTCAATATCCCTAACTCATGTGGAGCAGTTTATATCCTCAATGAAACCTCATTCGAAAAGTCATGGATATCACCATCAAATCTCATTCAATTCAGAAAATAATAAATAGGTACATCTTTCGTTGTTACATGATTTCAGATATGCATTAATATGATTGGTTGAAATTTTGTGAGGGAGATAGTCGATGTTATTCTACAAAGATAACTCATTCAAAATTCCCAACATTCCATCAAGAAATGTACCAAGAGCAGTTTGAGCCCTAATGCCGTATAATAAATTCGAATTCATTGCTTCGCGTCCTGGATCCCTTCGAAAAACATCAATATCCATCTGTGGCAGAAAAATATCCACGTATGATACTAGTGCGAAAATCGAAACTATATAAATATACCACAAAATGAAAATGTATGTGTAAGAGCGCTCAAGTGCAACGAAACATAAATCTTGTCCATTCCACTCGCTATTCAATATTTTTACTTTTTGCGCAATTCCGAGAGAGCAAAAACACATCTACGAATTTATGGGGCTTTAAAGCTTAGAGGAGGTACTGGCATCCTATTTCTGCCTATGAAAGTTCAATTCATGAATGATTTATGTGAACGAAAGTTGAAGCATATATGAAATTTGTTCATGTTAGAGGAAGCCGAACTATTAGCAGATTATTCGGGTCGTTTCTTCGCGAGTTTCTGGCGGTATGGATGCCCTCAATCAATTTGATGGGCGTAACGAGCGGAACTTTAAATTATTGTTCTTTCGATATCAGTACAATATACCGGCGCATCTCCTTTAATTGTACAAGGTGTTATCGAATAAGTGCTAAACTTTTTTGGGGAAGATTATTTGTCGTAAATTGAAGGGAGTCTTCATGTCAACAAAAACTCTTAAGCCTTTCCTCGAAAAAGACAGGTTTCCAAAAAAACAATCTTTTTTGAGCGCTCGTACTACTTACACGAGGGCTATATCATTTCGTCACGATGTCTGTATTTTTCGAATTTTGAGCCGAAAATGGTCTCAATTGATAGAGATGACAAATCCGTCGGAAAATTCGAGTCCGGCCGTCGGTCCGTCCGGCCGTAAGCACGATAACGCTCGAACGGAACAACCTAAAGACTTGAAATTTTCAGTGTGGGTTCAGTTCCCGAATGCCTCGGTTGAGTTCGTTAATGGGCCAAATTCCACCAGGGGTTCTGTAAATATGGCCGTTCAAAGTTTTGTTTCCCTGATTACTCGGAAACTACAGATTTGATCGAAATGAAATTGCACTCAAATGGAGAATGGGGTGTTCAAGCTACATGTGAAATTTTGTCCAGATCAAATGACCAGAACCATAGATACCATAGAAAGTTGTAAATTTTGGACGGAAACGCCTAAGGTTTTGAAATTTTTAGGATAGGTGTGGATCTCGAATGTCGTGATCACGTTTATCTATGAGCAAAATTATACTAGGGGTTCCGTAAATATGGTTGTTTGAAATTTAGTTTTCTCGATAATTTCGAAACTACGGATTCGATCGAGATAAAATTTTGTATTTTAATTGAGAATGATATATTAAAGCAACATTTTGTCCAGATCGCATGACCAGAACCATAGAAACCATAGAAAATTATAACCTCCGAAAGGAAAGGCCTAGGAACTTGAAATTTTCAGGGTAGGTTTGTATCTTCATCTGAGTGAGTTACGACCTCAGTTACGACGAGTTAAATAATATACTATTATCATGAAGAAAAGCAAACATCGATCTGTAAGCAACTGTTCAACAAAATAACGTCAATAAACATAGTAATTCAATTCTGATTTCAACAATTCAAATAATCATTTATCACATAATGTTCCAAAAGGTTTCCTCAAAAGGAGCTCAAATACACTTTTTTCGAATGCTTTGATATTATTTATGAATTTTATGTTATTTGGTACCTTCTTGTACATTTTTATACAGTTGAATAATGGACCTTTCTCTGTCATGGCTAGCCTATGTCTCGGATAATTATAATCCAGAATGCGTATTTTGTAATTTCTCTGTAGTATACAGCCTTCAAAGATATGCTTGTTCTTGAAAAAAAAAAACGATCTCCTGTACGTACATCCCTTTGAAAGTTAGTAACGATTTGCTCTGGACTTTCCTCTACAGGTTTCCATGTGTTTCAATTTCAACGTTGTTCTGAAAGTTCTTTTCTGTATTATAAAAATCCTTCCACTACCACTACCAAATTCATAGAAAATTATGCCATATGTCTGATCACTGATTCAAAGTTAGCATGATATAAAATCTTCACCGTTTTCATAACTATTAATTGACCCATAATTCTCAGGGAGTAAACAACTGAATTTAGTTTCTTGCTTATGTACTCAACCAAAGAGAGTGTGCTGTCAATATACAATCCAAGAAATTTGGTATCATTGGTTATGTGGAGTGTGCTGCTTGCAAGACGTACCTCATTTGGACTTTCAAAGCGTGCATGATTTGTTTTGAATAAGACAGCACCAGTCTTATTCTCATTCTTCTTCTTCTTATGAATATTCACTAATGAATTTTTGCGACCACATGTCTCATCTCTATTCCGTCTCTGGCTGTATGTATTAGGCTTTCCACTGTTCGTGAGCCAGTCCACTACCTTATGTGACGTAGCCACGACATTCTCTTCCTTCCCATTCTTCTTCCCTCTCATACCCTCGATGATCAGTTGTAAGAGCTGGTACTTCTTATTTCGCATTAGGTGTCCTAGATATGCAGTTTTTCTTTTCTCGATCTCATTGCAAAAAGTTCACGTTCTTGGTTGATTCTTCGTAGGACGAAAAATGTAACACCTTATGAGTCTCACCTTTAGGCTCTGATCAAAGTCCGTACTTGTGAAGATGCATTTCATGAATGTTATGCGGGCGTTCTCTAACGAAATCTTATTTCCAGGTTAGATGTCCATTCAAAGTGCGCCATACTCCAAGGTATTTAAATTAGTTCACCCCTTCAACTGATTCAACTGATGATCCGTCCGATATTAGTCCCACGTTTTTTATCATGTCTGGTTGACGAGTAACAATCACGTGCTTTGTTTAGTTGGTGTTTATTTTTAAGCCCTTTCTCTTGTTGTGCTCTCCTACTACGTTGACCTTAATACCACTTTCAATATTCTCAAGTGCTTCCTGGACGATATCTGCGGAGTACAGATTGAATAACAGAGGCGAAAGCACACATCCCTGTCGGACTCCTCTGCAGATTTTCACATTATTACTTTATTCTCCATCGATCTTTATGTGAGCAGATTAATTCAGATATATATTTTCGATGCAGCGGATAATATGAGGGTTGCCTTTTATATTTCAGGATTGGAGAACCCTAGTGTTGCAATCTGGAAACTGACCACTCTATCGTAAAGTTAGACTTTTTTTTGTTATACGTCCTCAGAACGTTTTGACATACGAGCGCTATTTGTATTGTTTACATTAACTTGAACGATTCATCTCGGCCAAAAAATGGAATTAAATCGTGAACATTTTCGTACGTGGATTAACTCAGCAACAGTGCATTGATGAACTTAATTCAATTTTTGGCGATGAATCTCCATCAATGACCAGTGTTCATCGATGGTATGGTGAATTCAATCGAGGTCGTAGTCCGCTCCAAGAAGAATTTCGTGAAGTTCGTCCAAAATCAGTTGTTGTTCTGGAAACCTTTGATGTTGTGCGCGATCTGATACTGAAAGATCGTCATGTGACCTATCGTGATATTGAGACAACTTTAGGCATCAGTGGGACCAGCATGCATTCAATATTGCATGAACATATTATGACGAAAAATTTTGTTCGTTGGATCCCACAAAATTTGCCAATCGTTCAAAAAAAGGCTCGTGTCGATTGGTCGAAGAAATGCCCGAAAAATGCGATCGCGGTGCTTCAAAAAACGTCTATGAGATCGTGATAGGTGACATAATAATATCGTGGGTTTATGCATATTAGCCCGAAAGTAAATAGCAGTCGACTGTATGGGTGTTTCAAGCTGAGCCAAAGCCCACAAAACTTGTTCGGGCACGAAGCACTTCCAAGCAAATGGTCACCTATTTTTTAGGAAAAACTAGACATGTCGCAACCGTAGCACTAGAATAACGCAGAACAGTCAATTATCAGTGGTACACAACCATTTGTTCGTTTGTCTTCCAAGAAATGAGGAAAACCAACCGCCGAAGACGGATCACTACACCACGACAATTCGAGCTTGCACACATCGGCTCGATCAACTGCATTTTTGAGAGCTCAAAACGTCGATTTTTTAAGTCATCCGCCATATAGTCCTGACTTGGCACCTAATGACTTCTTTTTATTCCCGTACGTAAAAAATAAACTGAGAGGTCAACGTTTTTCGACACCTGCAGAAGCGGTTCATGCGTTCAGAATGCATGTTTTGGAGATACCTCAATAAGAGTGGCAAATGTGCTTCGACAATTGGTTCAAACGCATGTAGAAGTGTATAGATCTTCATGAGGGATATTTTGAAAAACAATAAAGCGATTTTCGATGATTAGTATTCGTTTTTTTTCTCTAATCCCTAAATATAAAAGGCAACCTACGTATCCCTGCCGTCTATATCCATTTGTCTTAGTGTTGTTAGTAATTTATCTTATCGCTGATCGTGGCAGTTCTGTAACAGTACCTGTGCTGCTGCTAGTGCCTCTCGAGTTCAGTGTAAGATTACTATTTTCAAACTATTGATTTGCTTGGTTGAGAGCTACATGCATTTGCTTGAAAAGTCAGTCTCGGAAAATCCAGAGCGTTAATGAGAAAGTTTGTGTCACCAGCATAGTTCTGCAGTTTTAACTTTCTATCTCTTCGAGATCATTCAGGACACAAGTTGATTTTAATGATGAGAAAATTCTTGACAAAGAAAGGATTGTTACTCTAAAAGACTCATTAGTGAAAAAGTGATTATTATTATAAATGAATACAGTGAATTTCAGAGAAGATGAAAAGATAGTAATAATGATAGTGCAGTTGTGACGAGACAGCTAGATAACTCGATGCCTAAATTTATGTTGTTTGATTACTTGTGATTGTTTTGTTGGTTGCCTGATTGACTGGTTGGGTAACAAACTCGGAGGATAAAATAGGAGGGAGCATTGGGTAAAATGAGTGGGTCCGGAATGGAGAAGCTCAACGGCAGACTTTGAACAGTGGCGAAGGTTAGATAAGGTTCTAGGATCGCTATATCATTTCGTTACAATGTCTCAATTTTTCGAATTAGGAGCCGGGAATAGCCTAAAACGATAAAGTTCAACTCACTGATGACGAATTTGCCCACAAATTCAATTCTGCCCGTCCATATATACACGATAACTTTCGAACAGAAAAACCTAGAAACAAGAAATTTTCAGGGTTTGGATTTCGAATGCAGCTGTATGCAAATATATTTTCATTACCTGAAATAATTTCTAACAAAAGCTAATTCACAGTTTCACATGAATTCTCAATGGAAATAATAAACATATCTCATGCAATGAAAAATTACGAAAAGCACTGCCGTGAAGGCAGGAGCTTTTGAGCGCTCGTACATGCACCTTGTAGGTAGATTCGCGTTTTCCAGTTTTGGAAACCAATTGAGGAAATTTTTGATAGCTTTCAAACAAATTTTCAAACTGAGGCGATAATCCAGACTTCAAGTCAGTGCTTTAACTTTTTTTCGATAATTCGCTAAAATTTTCTACGGTATCTATGGTCTTGGTGATGCGATCTGAACAAACTACTTTGGCGTAGTTCGAATACATTATTCCTCAGCTAGGTGCAAAATTTCATTCCAATCAAATCGGTAGTTTCGAAATTATCAGGAACAGAATATTTTGAACGGCCATATTTACGGAACCCCTAGTCTAATTTTGCTCATTGATGAACGTGACCGTGGAATTCGCGATCCAAACCCACTCTGAAAATTTCAAGTTCCTAGGCCTTTTCCTTCGGAAGTTATAATTTTCTATGGTTTCTATGGTTCTGGTCATGCGATCTGGACAAAATATTGCTTCAATATATCATTCTCGATTAAAATACAAAATTTCATCTCGATCGAATCCGTAGTTTCGAATTTATCGAGAAAAAAAAATTTCAAACGACCGTATTTACGGAACCCCTAGTATAATTCTGCTCATCATTGATAAACGTGAACGCCACATTTCAGATCCACACCTATCCTGAAAAGTCCCTAGGCCTTTCCGTTCGAAAGTTATGATTTTCTATGGTTTCTATGGTTCTAGTCATGCGATATAGAGAAATGTAGCTTGAATATATCATTCTCCATTAGTATACAAAATTTCGTCACGATCGAATCTGTGGTTTGGAAATTATCAAGAAAACTAAATTTCAAACGACCATAATTACGGAACCCCTAGTATAATTTTGCTCATAGATGAAAGTGATCACGACAAGCGAGATCCACACCTATCCTGAAAATTTCGAAACCCTAGGCGTTTCCGTTCAAAATTTACAATTTTCTATGGTTTCTATGGTTCTGGTCATGCGATCTGGACAAAATTTCACATGCAGCTTGAACACCCCATTCTCCAATTGAGTGCAATTTCATTTCGATCAAATCTGTAGTTTCGAAATGATCAAGAAAACAAAATTTCAAACGACCGTATTCACGAAACCCCTAGTAAAATTCTGCTCATTGATAAACGTGAATGCCACATTTCAGATCTACACATATCCTGAAAATTTCAAGTCCCTAGGCGTTTCCGTTCAAAAGTTACAATTTTCTATGGTTTCTATGGTTCTGGTGATCCAGGCTGAACAAAATTGGGCATGTAGCTTGAACACCTCATTTTTCATTAGAGTGCAAAATTTCATCTCGATCAAATCTGTAGTTTCAAAGTAATCAGGAAAACAAAACTTCAAGCGGTCATATTTACGGAACCCTCGGCATTCGAGATTCGAACCTACCCTGAAAATTTCATGTTTCTAGGACATTCCGTTCGAGAGTTATCGTGTATACGGCCGGCCGGACGGCTGGACATGTAGCTTGAACACCTCATTCTCCATTTGAGTGCAAAGTTTCATCTCGATCGAATCTGTAGTTTCGAAGTCATCAGGAGAACAAAATTTTGGACGGCCATATTTACAGAACCCCTGGCGGAATTCTGCCCATTAACGAACTCAACCGAGGCATTTGGGATCTGAACCTACACTGAAAATTTCAAGTCTCTAGGTTGATCCGTTCGAGAGTTATCGTGCTTACGGCCGGACGGACAGACTCGAATTTTCCGACAGATTCGTCATCAGTGAGTCGAACATAGTCGTTTGAGATCATTTTCGGCTCAAAATTCGAAAAATACAGACATCGTGACGAAATGATATAGCCCTCGTGCATCGAAATAATACACATATTTTCAAAACAAACATATTTATTGTTCTTGAAATAAAGATTATTTCGTCAACATGTTAGTGAAATTAATCTTATTTAACTGAATTATAATTTTACTACTTCGAACGGATTAATACAGCTTATTATAAATATTTCGAACTTTTGAGTTAAAAAAATTACACATGCTACGCCTTTGAACCATTTTAGCAATTCTAACCAAAACAGCCATGGAAAAATAATGAACCATAAGTGGAAGGTCGAGATCGATTCGGATCCAAGTTTTTAATGGTGAGGGTTACGGAATACTTCTTGCTGTTATTCTTTATTCTAAGGTAACAAATTTGGGGTCCCGTTTGTTTTGAGACTTCGATTCTATTCCTTATGTCACTGTTTAAGACCTATGGTTGTGACATACTCCAGAAAATTAATAATTGATTGATTCTCGTGTATTTGCAATATGAAGAATGATAATTTAATATCTGGATTACCAGATACCGTTTGATCTGAGTCTGACCCTAAATATTTCAACTTTTTTGAAATCTTTTATTATACAGGGTGTTTCATTGGTAAATGTACATAAGTTAACCTGAGGTAGAACTACCCTAGACGAGTCCAAAAAACCTATATATGATAGGTCTAATCAATTTCATAGCCGAGATACAGGGTGATTTATGTATTCGCCAATATTTTCAATTGCTTATGACTTTTGAACCATCAAGTATAATCAATCGATAGTTGGAACGTTGAACACACTAACATAGTTGAATCGATTCATCTTTAAAATTATCAAAAAAATCCAGGTGCGTATTAGAAAAATATGGGACTTTTGGCAAGCTGAGATTCAACACCCTGACGGAATATTGGAATTTGATTAGAATATTCGGAAATAGCAAACAATTTTCAATGGGGATCAGTAAATTACAGTGTCCCGCACGACGTTTGACCTATCGAAATTTTTGTCGAAAGATTTAATTCGAAAGTGAAATTCTTCATACTTCACAAAAATGTCGCTCATTGGGATTGAATTCGAAAAATTGTCTTTTGAACTGATGGAAAATTTGTATTTTTGAGCGCTCGTACTACTTACACGAGGGCTATATCATTTCGTCACGATGTCTGTATTTTTCGAATTTTGAGCCTAAAATGGTCTCAAAAGATTATGTTTGACTCACTGATGACGAATCCGTCGGAAAATTCGAGTCTGTCCGTCCGTCAGGCCGGCCGTATACACGATAACTATCGAACGGAATGTCTTAGAAACTTGAAATTTTCAGGGTGGGTTCGAATCTTGAATGACGAAGTTGAATTCGTTATTGGGCAAAATCCGTCTGAGGGTTCCGTAAATATGGCCGCTCGAAATTTTGTTTTCCTGATTACTCTGAAACTACAGATTCGATATAAATAAAATTATGCACTCTAATGGAAAATAAGGTATTCAAGCTACATGCAAAATTTTGTTCAGCTCGCATCACCCGAACCATAGAAACCATAGAAAATTGTAACTTCTGAACGGAAACGCCTAGGGACTTGAAATTTTCAGGATAGGTGTGGATTTCGATTGTCGTGATCACTTTCATCTATGAGCAAAATTATACTAGGGGTTCCGTAAATATGGTCGTTTGAAATTTAGTTTTCTTGATAATTTCCAAACTACAGATTCGATCGTGACGAAATTTGGTATACTTATGGAGAATGATATATTCAAGCTACATTTCTCTAGATCGCATGACCAGAACCATAGAAACCATAGAAAATCATAACTTTCGAACGGAAAGGCTTAGGGACTTGAAATTTTCAGGATAGGTGTAGATCTGAAATGTGGCGTTCACGTTTATCAATGAGCAGAATTATACTAGGGGTTCCGTAAATACGTTTGTTTGAAATTTTCGTTTTCTCGATAAATTCGAAACTACGGATTCGATCGAGATAAAATTTTGTATTTTAAGAGAATGACATATTAAATCAACATTTTGTCCAGATGGCATGACCAGAACCATAGAAACCATAGAAAATTATAACTTCCGAAGAAAAAGGCCTAGGAACTTGAAATTTTCAAGGTGAGTTTGGATCGCAAATTTCACGTTCATCAATGAGCAAAATTAGACTAGGGGTTCCGTAAATATGGTCGTTCAAAATATTCTGTTCCTGATAATTTCGAAACTATCGATTTGATTGGAATGAAATTTTGCACCTAGCTGAGGAATAATGTATTCAAACCACGTGCGAAACTTTGTCCAGATCGCATCATAGATACCGTAGAAAACTTACGCGAATTATCGAAAAAAAAATTGGTCACCTCAAGCACTGACTTGAAGTCTGGATTACCGCCTCAAATTGAAAATTTGTTTGACAGCTGTCAAACATTTCCTCAATTGGTTTCCAAGACTGGAAAATGCGAATCTACCTACAAGGTGCATGTACGAGCGCTCAAAAGCTCCTGCCTTCACGGCAGTGCTTTTCGTAATTTTTTTTTATATCCTTATGAATAATTTCAAGAATATTTCAGAAAAATATGGATTTTGAATAATTTATTTGAAAGTATCAACAGTGAGAAAATAAATAAGCAAATGAGTAAAGAAGACTGCATGTGGATTTGATTTGACCAATCGATACAAATTCCTCAAATTGAAGACTCCATCCCTCGGAAACATGGGTTATCGTCACAGAAACCATACACGAACAGTCGAACAACATATCAACATATAAACCCTTAACTAGTAACGTATCAAATATGTAACGTTGTCACTAAATATACGTCTCACAGACAGCTATATATAAATAGTCATGTTACTTTAAGATTCTATAGTTTTTACTTTGTGAACTGTTTATATGTTCTCTCTATTATTCCAGAGGTGAAAATTATACTCAGAAATGGAATAAAGGTTCTATATACAGTAAAGATTCCAAATTTCCAAAGGAGTTCCGAATATTCAGCATTTTGACATCAATCTTTTAAACAACTGAAATTGAATTGGTATACTCTTAAAATATGCGATTTTTTATTACCCTTGATACAATAAGAGTTGAACTGAAATGTGGTCAAAAAATTACGAACTAAGGCGATAATCCAGACTTCAAGTCAGTGCTTTAGGTGACCAATTTGTTTTTCGATAGTTCGATAAAATTTTCTACGGTATCTATGGTCTTGGTGATGCGATCTGGACAAAATTCCGCACGTAGTTTGAATACATTATTCCTCGGCTAGATGCAAAATTTCAATCAAATCGGAAGTTTCGAAATTATCAGGAACAGTGACCGTTAAATTCGCGATCCAAACCCCCTTTGAAAATTTCAAGTTCCTAGGCCTTTACCTTTGGAAGTTATAATTTTTTATGGTTTCTATGGTTCTGGTCATGCGATCTGGACAAAATATTGCTCTGATATGTCATTCTCATTTAAAATACAAAATTTTATCTCGATCGAATCCGTAGTTTCGAAATGATCAAGAAAACAAAATTTCAAACGACCGTATCCACGAAACCCCTAGTAAAATTCTGCTCATCGATAAACGTGAACGCCACATTTCAGATCTACACCTATCCTGAAAATTTCAAGTCCCTAGGCCTTTTCGTTCGAAAGTTATGATTTTCTATGGTTTCTATGGTTCTGGTCATGCGATCTAGAGAAATGTAGCATAAATATATCATTCTCCATAAGTATTTAAAATTTCGTCACGATCGAATCTGTAGTTTGGAAATTATCTAGAAAACTAAATTTCAAACGACTATATTTACGGAACCCCTAGTATAATTTTTCTCATAGATAAATGTCATCACGACATTCCAGAACCTCACCTATCCTGAAAATTTCAAGTCCCTAGGCGTTTCCGTTCAAAAGTTACAATTTTCTGTGGTTTCTATGGTTCTGGTCATGCGATCTGGACAATTTCACATGTAGCTTGAACACCTCATTCTCAATTTGAGTGCAAAGTTTCATCTCGATCGAATCTGTAGTTTCGAAGTCATCAGGAGAACAAAATTTTGGACGGCCATATTTACAGAACCCCTGGCGGAATTCTGCCCATTAACGAACTCAACCGAGGCATTTGGGATCTGAACCTACACTGAAAATTTCAAGTCTCTAGGTTGATCCGTTCGAGAGTAATCGTGCTTACGGCCGGACGGACAGACTCGAATTTTCCGACAGATTCGTCATCAGTGAGTCGAACATAGTCGATTGAGACCCTTTTCGGCTCAAAATTCGAAAAATACAGACTTCGTGACGAAATTATATAGCCCTCGTGTAAGTGAAACGAGCGCTCAAAAAGCATAAAGTATTCGTGGATTGCTAGTCTTTGAAACACTTGCTTGTGCTCGAAAAAAACGCAAGTGTTTCAAAAACACTTTTATCCAGTATATAATTATTAAACTATATTAGTTATTGTGTACCTAATCAGGGCAGCTAGTACTAATTTGAAGAGATTATATTGGATATATAAAAATGACGAAAAGGACTGCCGTGAAGTCAGTAGCTTTTGAGAGCTCGTTCATCGTTGTAGGTAGATTCGCATTTTCCAGTTCTAGAAATGAATTCAAAATTATTTTGACAGCTGTCAAAAAAAATTTCAAACAAAGCCGGAACTCCAGACTTCACGTAAGTGCTTTAGGTGATTTTTTTTCGATGATTCGCTAGAATTTTTTACGGTATCTATGGTCTTGTTGATGCGATCTGCACAAAATTCCGCACGTAGTTTGAATACATTATTCTTCATCTATGTGCAAATTTTCTTTTCAATCCAATAGGTTGTTTCGAAATTATCAGGGAAAAATATGTTGAACGGCCATATTTACGGAACCCCTGGTCTAATTTTGATCATCGATTAAGGTGACCGCGAAATTAGCGATCCAAACCTAATCTGAAAATTTCAAGTCCCTGGGCCTTTCCATTACAAAGTTATGATTTTCTATGGTTTCTATGGTCATTTTCCATTTGAGTGCAAAATTTCACCTCGATCGAATCAGTATTTCTGAAGTAATCAGGAGAACAAAATTCGAACGGCCATCTTTACGGAACCCCTGGTTGAATTTTGCCCAATAACGAACTTTACCGCGACGTTTGAGATTCGAACCTACCTTGAAAATTTCAAGTTGTTGCGTTCAGAAGTTATCGTGTATACGGCCGGACGGACGGACGGACAGACTCGAATTTTCCGACAGATTCGTCATAAGTGAGTCGAACATAGTCGATTGAGACCATTTTCGGCTCAAAATTCGAAAAATACAGACATCGAGACGAAATGATATAGCCCTCGTGTTAGTAGTACGACCGCTAAAAAATTCACAATCTTATGAAGCTCGTCAGAATTATAAATTAAACAAAATAAATTATAGATCCCTATTAAAAAACACCAAATTAGAACATAATAACAAATTAATATATACATCTACAAATATCAATAAAACTGTCTGGAAACTCGTGAATAACGCTACTGGCCGTAAATCTGACCTGGCCAAAAAAATTACGTTGAACATAGATGGACTGGAGGTTCCTCAGTCTTTCCAATTGGCTGCTGCTTTTGGTAAATACTTCTCTACAATTAGTGAAAGAAGTTTTCATGAATATTATGGTAATAACCTATCACAATGTTGTTCTTTGTCCGTGATGAAATATAATACTTTTTTCTTTCTACCAGTCAGTAGCGATGGAGTTCTTAATTCAATTAAAACTTTATTTAGGTATTGGCTCTGTATCAGCAAAGATTCTGAAAGCAATCGCTCTACCGATATCTGAGCATTTTGCTTACATTATCAACATCTCGGTCCCAAGTGGTCAGTTTCCCTCTTTGCTGAAGGTGGCAAATGTTATTTCGGTGTTCAAAAAAATGATCCTATGTGCATCAGCAATTATAGACCAATTTCGATACTGAGTGTTTTCTCGAAAGTATTTGAGAGAATTATGTATAGTCGTATGATCGACTTCCTGAATAGATTCCACTTAGTCACCGATTGTCAGCATCAGAGCTGTGCCAAAGCATTGTGCTTGGTACTTTCGAAAGCACTCGAAGCCCTTTTGTGCTCCCAAGCACTGTGCTCCCGAGCACTTTTTAAAAGCAGTGCTTAGTGCTTAGTAATCGAAGCACTTCAGGAAAAGGCTTAGTGCTTAGTAATCCCCAAAGTGCTCCCGAGCACTTCTGCGGATTACTAAGCACTAAGCCCTTTCCCAATCTTGTCGTAACACGAATATATGCGATCGACGCCAACTCCTTGATTCCTTGAGATCTATTATTGATATTCAGTCCAGTGAAAATGAATCGATACATATTTATGAATTCATATTATTTCAACCAAAGAGCTCCGGAGTCCTTGCAAATTTTTTTCCAACACTCATAGTTCTCGACATGCTAAAAGTGAGAATCGAATTCGGGACCCCTTTACATCAATAATCTCATAATCTCACATATTATCATATATGTTTGAAATTATATAACAAACTACCAGAAGAGATTAAGAAATTGAGTTCGGCAGCTTTCAGTAGGAAGGTAAAATGTCTTCTTTTAGAGAAGACTATTTATATTATAGGTTGGGTGATTTTTTGGACAGATAATAACTTTTTGTGAGCACTGTTTACATCTAATATATATAAATGAAAACCATTGTTTTCAGTTCTCGAGTGTTTATATGTAAATATTTATTGTATTTATGTGCATACTCTATTTTTCGTAATGGATATATCTATACATAGCCTTCGACAAGCCATGAATTTATTTGATGGCAAATTATTTGTACATGTGAATCCTTTTTTGAGCGCTCGTACTACTTACACGAGGGCTATATCATTTCGATGTCTGTATTTTTCGAATTTTGAGCCGAAAATGGTCTCAAACGACTAAGTTCGACTCACTGATGACGAATCCGTCAAAAAATTCGAGTCTGTCCGTCCGTCCGTATACACGATAACTCTCGAACAGAATGTCCTAGAAACTTGAAATTTTCAGGGTAGGTTCGAATCTCAAATGCCGCGGTTAAGTTCGTTATTGGGCAAAATTCGCCCAGGGGTTTCGTAAATATGGCCGCTCGAAATTTTGTTTTTCTGAATACCTCGAAACTGCTGATTCGATCGAGGTGCGATTTTGCACTCAGATGGATAATTACGTACTCAAGCTACATGCAGAATTTGGTCCAGCTCGCATGACGAGAACCATAGAAACCATAGAAAATTATAACTTTGTAATGGAAGGGCCTAGGGACTTGAAATTTTCAGGATAGGTGTGAATCGTGAATGTAGCGTTCACGTGTATCAATGAGCAAAATTAGACTAGGGGTTCCGTAAATATGGCCGTTTGGAATTCAATTTTCTTGATAATTTCAAAATTATGGATTTGATCGTTACGAAATTTTGTATTCAAATTGAGAATGATATATTCGAGCTACATTTTTTCCCGATCGCATGATCAGGACCATAGAAACCATAGAAAATTATAACTTTCGAACGGAAAAACCTAGGGACTCGAAATTTTCAGGATAGGTTCGGATCGCAAATTTCGCGCTCAAGTTCATCAATGAGCAAAATTAGACTAGGGGTTCTGTGAATATGGCCGTTTGAAATTCGGTTTTCACGATAATTTCAAAACTATGGATTCGATCCTGACGAAATTTTGTATTTAAATTGAGAATGATATATTCGAGCTATATTTTTTCCAGATCGTATGATCAGAACCATAGAAAATCATAACTTTCGAACGAAAAGGCCTAGGGACTTGAAATTTTCAGGATAGGTTCGGATCAATGAGCCAAATTAGACTAGGGGTTCCGTAAATATTGCCGTTCAAACTATATCTTTTCTGATAATTTCGAAAATACTTATTGGATTGAAATGAAATTTCGCACATATATGAAGAATAATGTATAATTTTGTCCAGATCGCATTACCAAGACCATAGATACCGTAGAAAATTCTAGCGAATTATCGAAAACGAAAATGGTCACCAAAGCACTGGCGTGAAGTCTGGATTTTCGCGTTGGTTTGAAATTTTCTTTGACAGCTGTCAAAATCTTTCCAATTGGTTTCTAAAACTGGAGAATGCGAATCTACCTACAAGGTGCATGTACGAGCGCTCAAAAGCTCCTGCTTTCAGGGCAGTGCTTTTCGTAATTTTTTGTATTAACTTATCATGTGCGAAAAAATTATTATTATAATTATTATAAAACCTCAATTAAATAGGTGCAATATTTCTTTCAATTAAAGTAACTTCACCTCAACAGTTCTTAAAAAAGTGCTTAGGGCTTAGTGCTCGAAATATCGAATTACTTTCACAAAGTGCTTAGTAATCGCGAGCCTTTTGTGGAAATTGGTGCTTAGTGCTCGTGACTCGGGAGCCCTTTTTTCCAAGTGCTTAGTGCTTAGTGCTCGAAGCACTAATATTCAGTGCTCGGCACAGCTCTGGTCAGCATGGAGTCCGATCTGGTAGATCGACGCAGACTGCCGCACTTTCCTTAGTGAAATACATCTATGAGAGTTTGGATGATGGTTTTTGTGTTGCCAGGATGTTTTTCGACCTAACGAGAGCTTTTGATTGTCTTGTCTTTGAATTAATTCTGAGTAAGCTCTATAACATTGGCTCCAGAGGAATAGTGCTAGAATGGTTTCGTTCATTCATCACTAATCGTACGATGAAAGTGTGGGTTCGAGAGAGTTGGTCTGATGTGATGTGGGTTTGGGAGTTCCTCAGGGGTCTGTGCTTGGACCTCTACTTTTTCTGCTCTTCATCAATGATCTACCTGACTATATCATTGCGAGTATAATTATTATTTTTGCGGATGATACCTCCTTAGCAATATCGGCGCGCACACCTGGTGAACTCTCGGAGAAATGTGCCAGATTGATGGCATGTTTCATTGAGTGATGTCGCTCAAATACTCCCATTTTGAATCTGGACAAAACTGAATGCATTTTTTTTCATACAAAAGCTGCGAATAATGCCACTCTCAGTTTTGAATGTGATGAAGTAGCTGTAGTTTCTGAGGATAGGATCAAATTCCTTGGCATTTGGATTGACAGTGAGTTGAAATGGTGCAAAAATGTTGATTCTCTGTGAGGTAAGCTTAACCAAGTATGTTACGCCATAGGTAGAATTAGGGACTCATTGCCTGTTCATGCAGTCATGAATATTTATTATGGTTTTATTTTATAGCCATATTAGCTATAATATTCTACCTACTATGGGTTAATTCTATCGATCTAAATAGAGTCCTTTCGACCCCAAAACGCGTTCTGCGGTTAATATTCAACCTCAAACCGATGGATTCTTGCAAGCCACTATTTGTAGGTAGGAGGATTAGGACTGTTACTTGTCTCTATATACAGGGTTTTCCTTTTAACTTGGCCTATCAGAAGTATTTAGAGAACAAGTGAATATTTCGTTTTGAAATTTTAGGTGAAGCCTTGGGGATGAGGGAACTCTTCGCCTAAAATATTTTCAAGTCGACAGTGTTGCCACATCTATCTTAAACGCATATCTACTCTCTTATTTCAAATGGAACTAGCTATATTTTTTTTAAGGTATCGATACAATAACAAATTCCAAGTACAACCTACTAAAAAAAATTTCTCTGCCATGCACTGTTGCCCAGTTACGCACTAATTAAAATGGAAATATTTCGAGATTTTCAAATGGCAACCCCATATTTGTTTTAAAAAATGATTGGTAGTCTTCTTTTAAACCAATCAATTATTTTGGATAAGTTTCGAATGAGATGAAAACTACTGAATTATTTCAGTATTTATAGTCATGATCTATGGTCCTCTTTACGATTTAATGGATCTGTGATTATGAGGTAAATAATTGAAATAAATTCTATTGTTGAGATCATAAAAAGTGTTGGATGATTATAAATGTCATAGAAAAGAATGTTAATTGTTAATCAAACCTCGATTCAGGTGGTTTAGTTTGTAGCATTTTTTGATTCATCGGTTGCAAGATCTTGAAGTGATGTCTTATACTTATGAAAAAATTTTGGACCTTTTCACCATTTACGGAGAATGCCAAACAATTATCGAAAGGACCTGTAGGCTCAGGATTACCGGAAGCCAAAAAATTTCTCCGCAGTTTTCGGAATTTATTTCCAGTCCTTCTTGATACATGTGGGTAACGATTGTTGAAGGTCCTATAGGTCCTATAGGTCCTTTCGATAATTTTTTGGCATTCTCCGTAAATGGTGAAATTGTCCAAAATTTGTTCATTAGTATAAGACATCACTTCAAAATCTTGCAACCAATGAATCAAAAAATGCAACAAACTAAACCAGCTGAATCGAGGTTTGATTAACAATTAACATTTTTTTCTATGGCATCCATAATCATCGGACACTTTATATGATCTCAACCAATGAATCTATTTCAATTATTTACCTCATAATCACAGATCCATTTAATCGTAAACAGGACCATAGATCATGACTATAAACACTGAAATAATTCAGTATTTTTCACCTCATTCGAAACCTATCCAAAATAATTGATTGGTTTAAGAGAAGACTACCAATAATTTTTTATTTCGAATTGAATGGTGTAAAACAAATATGGGGTTGCCATTTAGAAATCTCGAAATATTTCCATTTTGAGTTCCACATTTTCGGAGCAAAATCTTCGAAAAACCTTTCGATTCATCAAAATACCGATTGTACCACATAAATGCTGGGATTATCTACTATATCTACTGAGTTTGGTTTTGTTCGCATTCGAAATAATCGAGATATTGCATTTCCAAACTGGCAATGCAGATGTCAAGAATTTCAAGAATTAGTGCATAACTTGGCAACAGTGCATGGCAGAGAAATTTGCTTCAGTAGGTTGTACTTGGAATTTGGTATTGTATCGATACCCCAATAAAAATATTGGTAGTTCCATTTGAAATAAGAAAGTAGATATGCGTTTAACCCATTATCTCCCACGGAAGTTTTTTTTTCATTTTCATGATTTTTTCGATATATTCGATGTCCTCTTGGTACAAGAGTACTGGGAAAAATATAAAAAAAAATTTTTCGTGTCAAATTAAAGGAAAAAACTGGTGTACTCAAATGGGTACACTGGGAGAATCCGGGATAAAAACGTGAAATCCAATTATTTTTTACAAAATGTTCAAAAACAGCATTTTTCAATTATTAAAATGAAATTGCATAAAACAGTCACGCACAATGCATAGGGTACCTCCACACTTCGGGGAATCCATCGCGCATCTCAGTTGCTTTTCAATTTTTTTCAGAAAATGACCCTTGCCATCTTGTGTAATACTTATTCGGAATTGAAGAAATCTTATTTTTTGATGATGTCGCTTTCTTATATGACATTAAATAGTTTCGAGCCACATCTCTCAAAAACACAAGTAAATCTGTCTTTTTATCATGAGTGATAGATGTACTCTCCATGACTTTACCACTGCAACGTTGATGGAATGTGTGAAAAGAGGCCACCACCATTTCTCTCCTCGAATGAAGATCAGATAGTTATTTACGATCAACCCCACCCATAATGTGAATTATATTTTTGAAACAAGCGTGATTGAGGCATGTCAGTTCTTCGTTTTTTTGCTGAGGACCAACGTTTCACTTTTCCTTTAGCTCTATGGTATCATAATTGGTCAACATAGTAACAATTACGTTCAGTCCCAAAGTTGTGAAACATTTTCCGTAAAAACATTCCGAAGCAATCGGCTAAAATCATCAATATTATCGAATTCGATCTGAAATGAAATTTATATTTTTATATACCTATTCTCCCACTGTACCCAAACGAGTACATCAAAGTTTTTTCCGTTCTCTCGAAAGTGAATAGATGAAGATTTTTAAAATAAATATTTATAACTTGAATACATACCTGACAATAGGAAAAATAGGGCCAAATGGAAATTCCCACAGTAAATAAATGAAATTAACACTTCTAAAAAGAACAACGAGTTGCGACGCGTTTGGAAAGAAAGTACACTCAATAATTTAGTATTCTGTCGTATCTTTTGAAAA
The DNA here is from genome assembly GCA_963966015.1 of Aphidecta obliterata. NCBI lineage: Eukaryota > Metazoa > Arthropoda > Insecta > Coleoptera > Coccinellidae > Aphidecta > Aphidecta obliterata. The sequence goes on from OZ014427.1 coordinate 34,774,481, forward strand.
ACCTCGGAATTACAGGCTCCAGGTTTATCGTATAACACAAGAAGGTTCTCAAAACTTTGAAAAATTGCAAGAGAGTTCACTAGCAGAGTGAAATTTGAAGTGTACTCAAATGAGTACGGTGGGAGGGAATGGGTTAAGATAGATGTGGCAACACTGTCGACTTGAAAATATTTTAGGCGAAGAGTTCACTCATCCCCAAGGCTCCATCTAAAATTTCAAAACGAAATATTCAAAACGAAATATTCACTAAGTGTCTACTATGTGAGAGAAAACAAGCACAAGTTCACTAAACTTTCTGACTATCATCATTATGATACCAGAAATGGGGAAGTTTTATGCATACCTAAGCACAGATTGGCTAAATATGAATCTTTTCCATCATATCAAGGCATTAAATTTTTTAACCCTCTACCGAAAACAGTCAGGTCACTCAATTTGTACTCATTTAAAAAATATGTTAAAAACATACCAATACAGAGAGCATTTTATAGTGTGGGTCATTATATCAACACCACAATAAAGGAATTTTAAAAAAAGAAGTTGAATATATATGTTCAAACTCAAGTTTTGTTTTATTAAATAAAAGTATATTTCTTCCTCGAACCAATAATAAGTTGTAAGTGTGCATATTATTGGTTATATTTCATTTCTTAATGTTCAATATCAATGAAATACTGACTTGTCTAACACAATATAAATTGTCTTACTGTATGAATAAAGGTTATTATTATTATCATTGATTTCATGAAGAATTATAACAATTTGTTATTCTTTTCACTAACTTTTCAGCCGCAGATGAAGTCCACTTAGAAGTTAATCCAGAAGTGGCTAGATTAGTTTAGTAACAACTCATATTCGCATATTTGTAAGTGAATACAAATTATCTCTTATATTCAATCTCAATTTCGTTTAACGTTGAAATCAACTGCTTTTCCACGAAAAAATTATGTTTCTTTAATTATCCCATGAATATTTCCCACGTCTTTCAAACAGAAAGATCAAATTATTCATCGCTGTTGGAGATAATGGATCGAACAGTAAAATAGTGGGGGACAATTTTCTCCACCGAGCACTTAAAACGGACAACAAAAGTCCATTTCATTCCGGAGAAAACTGTTAAATGCTACTACTACATATCGGATGAACTTTAATGTTTTCTCTGGTAAGAACCGCCAATCGAGGACAGTTCACGAAATTTCAAGTTTCAAGCGAAAAATTCGATAAATGCAATTTCACAGACCTGAAGAGAATGAACCCTCAGGTTTGGGAGTAGCCCTGTTTCTTTGAATTTGAATTGTTATTATATTTCAAAATTGATGAGAAAGGATTGAATAAATAAAGTGCTTTCAACACTTCAAACGTGCGGGCATTGGCGGTTTCTTTCCTGCCATGCTCCAAAAGGTTTGTTGAATTTTTTACACCGCTAATAGCTGAGCTTTTAAAGGCGAGCTATGGAAGGGGATATATTCCGGATCTTTCGAGCAGAAGATCACGAGCCAAACGTGCTAACCACTATACTACAGCCTCGTGAAAAATAGTTTGCCCGTAGGGCAAATCCCTCAAAGACAACACTGATTTCGTTCACCTCAGATCTCCGGTCCCAAACAGACTCTGAACGTTTCTAGTGAGTGCAAATATTCAGGTTTTATCTCATGGACATCAAACTCAACTGAAAAAAACAAAACTCAACCCAAACACAAAGAAAGACATAGACTCTTTGGAAAGGAATGGGGAGATGGTACTGTGGTTATATACAGCAGAAGTACGCCTCATTGTCACCTATGCGTCTTAAGCATGATGGACCAAAACCGAAGAGGTCACCACACGCAATCAGCTGCAGAAATTGCAACAGCTGGCCTGTACTGGTGTTACGAGTGCTATGTACTCAATTCCTACAGAAGCGATGTGGTTACACTTTATCTGCCTTCCTCAAAGCTAAACGGTTTTTCAATAGTTACGCTCGATGTTTGACAACAGCGTATGACGAACACGATGGTCACACAGGTACTATCTTTGACATCCGTATTGGGTTTGTCCCTACATTTTATTTTTACACGAATGGGCAATCGTCGAAATTGTTAAAAAATACTATCATTCTCACAAGTTGTTTTATTGCGTTACAAAGATCGAGCGCTTCTAATGAAAAACCCTTTACATGTGAGGGAATGTAGCCTGCTGGAAGCAATAAGAATATCCCTCAACGGAAATCTCCTACCTGGTAACTGGGTTGGACAAATGAGGATATTGAATCAACTAGACTCCAACCTCTTTGCAAAACCATCGGATAAGATGCCAACATTCTTCGATTTCGAAACGCCCTTCGAAACGGTCATAGGTGAACGTCCGTGGGCAATGAATTTCGTAAATCGTTTGGACAAAATGTCATCCACATGGTACACTGATGGATCAAAATCGGAGAGAGGCTAAGGCATTGGGGTTAACGGACCTAAACTGAGGGTCTCTAAATCCCTGGCAAGTGAGACCGAAACACTGCTGTCTACATCTGCGCTCAAGAGTGTCTTGAACTTATTGTTCAATGCGTCACTCAAATCAGGAATATTTTCTTCCTTTTGGAAGAACAGTTCTATTCTATTCTACCTTCATCAAAAAATGCTGACAAACATAATGTTGAGAACCATAGGGGTATTTGCATACAGTCGGCTAGATCTAAACTGCTCGATAATTTGGTTTGTAATTTTTTGAATTGAAAATGCAAAAAAAAGTAATGATGAACAGCATGAGTTCCTGAGGGGAAAAACAGCTATTACCAACTCGCTGCTTTACCTTGATAATATTACTTTAGCTTTGACCTATTGTCACCTAACCTATGTTTCCTTAGAATGGTGGACGAAAACCGAAAAGGTCACCACACGCAGCCGTCTGCAGAAATTGCAACGGCTGGTCTGTATTGGTGTTGAGTTAGCTATGCACACAATTCCTACAGCAGCGCTTGAGGTCATACTTGATCTGCCTCCCTCACATCTAAATGTGAGGTAATGTAGCATATATACATAACTACTAACAGCCTCGCCACGCTGAGTTCCTTGGAATCACACAGCCAAGGATCTCCGCTGACATCATCATAATCATCCTCCAGCCCTTAGGGTCCTCCACTACTGGACATAGGCCTCCCTCATGGCTTGCCACCTGGCTCTATTTGGACCTGCCTGGATCTAGGTGGTCTTCCTCCACTTCGTTTGTCGGTGCGTGGTCTCCATTCTAACAACCTCTTCGTCCATCTGTCTCTGCTCATTCTGGCCACATGTCCTGTCCAATTCTATTTCAACGAGGTTATTCGTTCGCCGGTTTTTCTCCGCAGGTCTTGGTTTGTGACGTGGTCTCTCAAGCTCAATCCAGACGTTGACTTTTCAATCCTGCGTTGTGCAACTTTTAGTTTCTTCGCGGATGTCATTGTTAGGGTGACAGATGGGGAGTTCACTCTTGAAGACGTGATTTAACTTTCCGTAGGCCGCCCATCCGAGGCTCATCCTTCTGTGCAACTCGCATGTCTGGTTATCTCTGGTAACTCTGATCTCATGGCCCAGGTACTTGTATTTTTCAACCCATTCGATTTCAGAGTTATCGATGTTTATGTCTTCGCTCATGACAAGATTTGTCATGATCTTTGTTTTTGATAGACATGGTGTCTCCTTGCCTTATACCCCTTTCGATTTTGATGCGGTTGCTGGTTTCATGTAGTAGTTTAACAGACATAGTAGCGTTTTGTATATGTTTTAGATAAGTTTTGAATATCTGTAATCTACTCGGCATTCTCTCAGGGCGTCTAGTATGGCTTTCATCTCTACAGTGTCAAAAGCTTTGTGGAAGTCTATGAATAGGTGAACAAGTGGTCTATTGTACTCGATAATTTTTTCAATGAGGGTCTTTATACTCTGTAGGTGATCATTTGTCCTGAAGCCCGATCGAAAACCCGCTTGCTCTCTTGGATGGTAAAGCTCGAGTTTGTTTTCTAGCCTTGATGTTATAATTCTGGTAAACAATTTGTGGAGATGGCTAAGGAGTGTCATTGAGCGGTAATTTTCCAGGTTTGCTTTATCTCCCTTTTTATGGAGTAGTATGATCGCTTCATGCCATTAATCCGGGATAATGATTTGGTGTGGGCATATATTGAAGAGCGTTCGTATTTTCTCCAATGAGAGAGGACCTCCAGCTTTTACTGCTTCTGCAACTACCCCGTCTTCTCTGGGTGCTTGTTCTTCATCTTCGACTACGCTTTTTTAATTTCGTCGATAATAATGTCTGGCATCTCCTCTGATCCTTGATTAATGACACCTCGCTCTTGTGTAACCATGTTCAAGTTTAGGGGTACTTGGATGCGGCTCCGGTATATTTCGCAGTAGAACTCTTCCAAGATTCTAAGGGTTTCATCCCTGTTTGAGGTGATGTTGCCATGTTTATTTTTCAGTTTGACTATCTCAGATTTGCCCTCGGCGAGATTGTTGCGCAGTATTTTCATACTTCCATTCTTCTCTATTGTTTCTAGAGTCTTTCTAACATGGTAGTTTCTAATGTCCCGTCTGATTGCTTTCGAGATTTCCTTATTTTTTTCCCTAATTTCTGCACTGGTGGTGTTTCTAAATTCTCTCATTTGGTTTCTTTCGAGGATCAAGTCCCTAGTAGTTTGACTGATTTTCTCTTCCTTTTCGTTTCTAGGAAAAAATATGTCTTGGTCCCTCTCTGAAGCCTCAGTTATTTCGCAGTTTAAGCCGTTGATATCTGTACCATGTTGGACATTGTTTTCCAGTGAATTTTCAAAATGATTCCCAAATCCTAGGGCATCTGTTGTTCCTATTCGCCTTCGTTTGGATGTTTTCCTTATCAGTCCATACCGTTCCTTTTCGAGATCTATACGGATCTTTGTAACGTACCTATCTGTGATCGCTGCCTGTTCTACATTTGTTCAGTACTGTCACGTCTTCCACAATATGCAGCTTGTCCGTGATTATGAAGTCGATCTCATTTTTGGTTTTGCCATCTGGACTTTTCCATGTCCACCTTCTGTGAAGTTTTTTACGGAAGAAGCTGTTTCAACTCTCTCCCCAGTACATACAAGACGTATGTGAAAAAAGATTGGAATGTCGAGTCGGAGCGTCACATCATAAACATCTGTGACATCCTAAATAAGCCGGATTTAATTTTCACCAACGTGGAGAAGGTGATAGTGGTCGATATTTCGGTTTCTTGAGAGGAGCCACGCGACCTTGGCGAGTCACGGGACATCCAAACTCTCGTATACGATCAGCCCGAATTTAGATCAGCCCTTGAGGAACGATATCCGGGCAAGGAAATCAAAATCTTGCCTTTTGCCATCGGAGCCCCTGGAATGTGGTGCCGGCAGAGTACGGAAGCCCTGGAGGAGCTAGACGTTAAAACAATAATTTTGAGGAGAGACCTGGTGCAGACCGTCATGCGTGGAAGCTGATACATCCATGAAGATTTCATGAAGAAGGTATGGAGATGAGAACGTCCTAAGGAATTTGGCCGATGGTGCGCGGGATGGTAATTTCGTAGTGATACCTCTGGCAAACGACACAAATTGTGTCGAATTGTCTTCCTTGTTGTGTAGTGAGGTGCGTGGAACGAGACTGTGTCCGCCTAGCGTGCGCATGCGTGCGCGGTCAGTGTTTGTTCCCTTTACTTTGTTTTGTTTTATACTTGCTTGTATCTGCCTTCTCTCTTGTATTTGTTTTTTTCTACTTTTTTTGTATAGAGCTGTATTCTGTTTTCAGCCTTGAATTTTCTTTTGCTGCTTGTGTTGATGTTCTTCTTTATAAACTGATTTAATGGGCGGAGCAGGGCGGCTCTGATCTACCTCAATGTACCCCAACAAGCTGTACTTTTTTGAATAAAGATTCAACAATTGGAACTGGATATTAAAATTACCTTTTAGAGGAACACTCCTGGACTTGCTCAGGCAAAGAAATTCATGGTGCTTTCATTGACCTATAGCAGAAAGCTCCTGAAGCTGCTACGTGTTGAGCTTCAGTAAATGGTGACGGGTCACTGTCGGTACAAATACCTTTTGTACCGCATGGTAAAGTCAGCAGAAGAGATTTGCAGGCTTTGTGGGTCGGAAGCAGAAACAGCTAAAACCATGGTATGCAAATGTCCAGAGTTGGCTGGTCTGGGAACCATTCATATGGGGAAGCAAGTCCTGGATACTCACGATATAACAGCCAAGAATCCTAAGGATGTTGTGGGTTTCATCAATACCATTGACGGCCTCTTTGGGTTTCTATGAATGAGTAGGGTAGAGAACATGTGGTCGCAGTTCCTGGAAGGCTAACCGAGCTACAAAGACCCTGGTTCAAATAATAAAATGAAAATGGTCAACGATCGCAGCAGGCAAAGAAGAAAAGAAAGCGCTCTCTCAATTCCGTCTGCGATTCCGGTGTACCCACCTTCCCACATCGATGCACGGAAACGGAATTGTCAAACCATAGTTTAATTCCGGCGGTTAGAATTGTCGAATCAATATCGTGAATTCGGTGATGCCAAGGACTTGGAAGAGTGCTTAACTGATTGAGCAATTAAACAAGTTCTGGTATGCTCTTATCCAAAAAAACGCTTCAACGATTGTTATTTCCACGTCGCTTTAATTCCTTTCTGAGTTCAATAAAGTATTCTCACTCATTCAAAAAAACCCAGTTCTTATTTCTGAAAAAATATGTATGTCCCACAAGAGTTTCGCACCCGCTTCGAAAATTCAAACAAAAATATTGAAAACACTTTTTTTCCTTCAAATAATATTTCGAATGTTGGTCCTGCTTGCTTGATATCTAGTTTGGGGAAAATCTGATTGATGTATTTTGTAAAACAGCAACGGAAAATTAACGCGAGTAGAAAAATGAACGCAATAATACAATATACCGAATCCTATTTGCAGAAGTTGTTCTACTAATTTTCCGTATATTACTGAGAATTTTGGAAGGCGAACCTTTTGCGATTTTTCATGAAGTAATAATTCCAACTATCCTAATCCTTCTCCTAGTGCTATCTTATGAATTTCATTCTGAATGTAATGCACACTCTACCGATATTTTAACACGAAAACTTATAAATTTTTGAGCACTTCTGAAACTCCTCGTGTCAATATCAATTCAATAACTCCTCCCGCACATCCCGATGGAAAAAGACCGTGAAGCTATAAAACTGGAAGAGTTATGGCCACACGGCGGACTTCGTGGAAAATACATACCCCCAGTGCACGGCGACTTGAATTATTGATTTAGTTTCAGTGGAAAACGTTACTAATTGATTAACGTCTAATCGATTATCACTAAAGTAGAAAGGGGGTTGGTGTTGGGCGCTGCCTGGACCACTATGTTGTTGGCTGTTATATTTCAGCTGTTATATTTCAGCTGTTATATATAATCGTATCTTGTTATCGATGAGAGCTGTAGAAGGCTTCGAAATGTTCGTCATTTTTAAATTTTGGCTCATGAACAGGTGAATCTTGACTAGGTATATGATTGAAATTGACAAAAAAATATAAGAAAAACGGAATTAATGGAAAATGAAAGTGCGAATACCTGAAAAGACTGTTATTTTGTTACTGTTAACGTTCGCATTTCTAGTTATTATGAATATTACACATTGAAAGTCACAATATGAAAAATCTACTAAGTATTTATTAGTCGACTTGCCTATTATTTTCACTACAGATATACTGTATACTCACAACGAAAAATTTTCATAGTGGCATTGAAACAGGGAATATAAATGAACTATCTATTGAAAAGCCCATATAAATATGTGCAGTATCAGAGAAAGCAACAAAAACATTCTGTATGTGCAAATAAAAATCACCTCAGGTAAACTTTGACTTGTTCATCGATCAATTCGAGAAAGAAAGAGAATATAGGTATAACTACCAAACCGCATCAGAACATAGTGATCGCAAGGGACTTTAACATAAACTTTCTCGAAAACAAAAATGAAAAACAAAAATTTAAACGGAGTGCATGTTGTCTTCGTGGAGACATCCCATAAAACATTAAAATCAAGTTAATGTATAGAAAAAATTTTCTGATATGAATCGGCATTCCTATAAAACAGTAACAATAAATTCAAATATCATCTGACACAGGGATCGGGCATCAATCTGAATATCTGAAGTACAAAAATATTCGTATTATAAATGATGAGAATACTCACATATTTCGAGAAAGATTAGGAAATATTAATTGGAATATCATTCAGGTGAGCTCGATTCACGATCAACGTACTGGAGATTCCATGAAGTTATTATGAGTGCTTATGATGATTGTTTTCCAGAGAAAAGATTAACTGTAGGGAAGAAAATGTAGGGAAAATAAAGAATTAATTGAACTCAAAAAGGAAATCGTGTAACAAAATTATGACCCTAGACAAAGTGCCTGGTTTAATTCTGACGTTCACATGTGAGAAACTTTCCCAGGAGCCTCACAATGTGCTACGATTAAGAAAAATATTCCTGTCCGAATTCCAAAACGTTAATCTGGCAAAATGCGAAATCCGGTTTAACCTTGCTATGTATTAACCCGACAACTTTGTACAAATCTTTTTACTCTGAAAAGTATTAACAGTTTGAGATCCAGTGCACTACAGTCTGGACTTGAGAGTGAGCTTCTTCCATTCACAGTTGTTCGGTGATGTTGTTCCACGAAGATTTTCTTTCAGAATGTAGGGGAGTTCTTCAGTCCTGGTCGATAACTCCGGTACAATATAGGTAATCCAGGCATAAGAAGGCTTCGGTGAGAAGAAAATTCCACACTTCAGGAAAAAGTGACGATGGTTCGGTATACAGTAGAAACTTTGGGAGGAAAAGTACTCTGTTGGAAAAATGTAATCCGGGGAAGAATGTACTCGGGGATACAAATGTAATCCGGGAGAAAATGTACTCCGGTAGAAAAAGCTGCGGGATTTCAACAGAGTTGGAAAGTACCTCACACACTTGCCCTATTTCTACTGATCTGGGTAAGATAAAATACTATTTACAGGTTAGGAATATACTCCGGGATAAAAATGTTATCCGGGAGAAAATGTACTCCGGTAGAAAAAGCTGCGGGATTTCAACAGAGTTATAAAGTGCCTAACACACTTGCCCTATTTTTGATTTGGGTAAGATAAGATACTATATACAGTTAATTAATATGCGAGAATATCCAGAGCAGAGAAAAAATTGTGCAAAATTTCATTCTAATCCTATCAGTAGTTTCGAAATAAGGGGAAAATGAATATTTGGAACGGCCACATTTAGGGAACCCCTACTCTAATTTTGCTCATTGATATGTGTGTAACCGCAAGATTTGAGATCCACATTTATCCCGAAAATTTCAAGTCCCTAGGCCTTTCCGTTTGAATATTATAATTTTCTATGGTTTCTATGGTTTTTGTTGATGCGATCTGGACGAAGTGAAGCATCCTCCATTAACATACCAAATTTCGTCACGATCGAATCCGTAGTTTTGAAATTATCAAGAAAACTAAATTTCAAACGACTATATTTACGGAACCCCTTTATGGATTTTGCTCATTGATGAACGTGACCGCGATATTCGAGGTCTAAACCTACCCTGACTGTTCGGAAGTTATAACTTTCTATGGTTCTGGTCATGCGATCTAAACAACATTTAGCATGTAGCTTGAACACGTCATTCTTCATCTGATTGCAAAATTAACCTCGATCGAATAAGTAGTGTCGAACTAACCAGGAAAACAAAATTTCGAAAGGCCACATTTACAGAACCCCTGGTCGAATTTGGCCCAATAAAGAACTTAGTCGAGATTCGAACCAACCCTGAAAATTTCAAGTTTCGGTTTCGGTCGCTCCGTTCGAGAGTTCAAATTTTTCGACGGATTCGTCATCAGTGAGTCGAACCTTGTCGTTTGAGACCATTTTCGGCTCAAAATTCGAAAGATACAGACATCATGACGAAATGATATACCCCTCTTGTAAGTAGAACGAGCGCTCAACAGAGGGCTCATTTTTTCTAATCCCAAGAAAAGACTTCCCTGATATCGGGCCCAAAATGAAAAATAAGTCTTCGCAAGACGTATTTGGTTTCTTCGTTAAAACTCTTCTCAAGCAATCATCCAGTGTCTGGCCCTTTGAGAACTCAATAAAGTTTCTAGCATTAGCATAGCTACTTTTCTGAGGAACTAAAGATCGCTAGAATTATTCCAGTTATTCCAAAAAGGGTAATCGCGATCTCCTCGAGAATTACAGACCTATATCGATTTTGCTAGCCAAAAAACCGAAATTCAATAACACAATTTCTTGGATATTCTACCTAGTTATACGATACTCACAAAATGACCATTGTGTCTTTATCCTACAACCAACAACAAAGTTTCAATTCGATCGAATGGGGGTTTTTTGAATTATTGAAAAAAAAATTGAGAAAAGCACTGCCGTGAAGGCAGGAGCTTTTGAGCGCTCGTACATGCACCTTGTAGGTAGATTCGCATTTTCCAGTTTTAGAAACCAATTGAAGGAATTTTTGACAGCTGTCAAAAAAATTCTGAAACTTAGGCGAAACTCCAGACTTCATGTCACTGCTTCAGCTGATCATTTTTGTTTCGATAATTCGCTAGAATTTTCTACGATATCTATGGTCTTGGTGATGCGGTCTGGACAACATTTTGCACGTACTTTGAATACATTATTCCTCAGCTAGATGCATAATTTCATTCCAATCCGATCAGTAGTTCCGAAACTACCTGGAAAAAAATATTTTGAACGGCCATATTTACGGAACCCCTAGTCTCATTTTGCTTATTGATGAACGTGACCGCGATATTCGCGATCCAAACCCACCCTGAAAATTTCAAGTTCCTAGGCCTTTCCGTTCAAAAGTTACAATTTTCTATGGTTTCTATGGTTCTGGTCATGCGATCTGGACAAAATATTGCTTCAATATATCATTCTCGATTAAAATACAAAATTTCATCTCGATCGAATCCGAAGTTTCGAATTTATCGAGAAAACAAAATTTCAAACGACCGTATTTACGGAACCCCTTGTATAATGTTGCTCATAGATGAACGTGATCACGACATTCGAGATCCACACCTATCCTGAAAATTTCAAGTCCCTAGGCATTTCCGTTCAAAAGTTACAATTTTCTATGGTTTCTATGGTTCTGGTCATGCGATCTGGACAAAATTTCGCATGTAGCTGAAACACCTCATTTTCCATCTGAGTGCAAAATTTCATCTCGATCGAATCTGTAGTTTTCAAGTAATCAGGGAAACAAAACTTTGAACGGCCATATTTACGGAAACCCTGGTGGAATTTGGCCCATTAACGAACTTAACCGAGGCATTCGGGATCTGAACCTACACTGAAAATTTCAAGTCTCTAGGTTGATCCGTTCGAGAGTTATCGTGCTGACGGCCGGACGGACGGACAGACTCGAATTTTCCGACGGATTCGTCATCAGTGAGTCGAACATAGTCGATTGAGACCATTTTCGGCTCAAAATTCGAAAAATACAGACATCGTGACGAAATGATATAGCCCTCGTGTAAGTAGTACGAGCGCTCAAAAATAAGATGTTTAAATCTTCGCTACTCTTCGGCGTATTTCGACCATTAACAAACTTATTCGGTGCATTCAGACCCTGAACGAACCCTGAATATTTCTAGACTATCGGCCTCTTCTTTTTAAAGTTATCGTGTTCACGGCCGGACATAATTGAATTCGACCTCGAATGATTCATATTCTAAAAATTGGAATTTGGCAAGTATCGAAAAGTTAGATAGAAGAATTGATTTAATTGAAAAGAGTAGACCCCCTCAACCGCAAACTGTGTCAAGCGTTCCTTCCTTTCTTTTCATTACAAACAGGCTATTTGAAGATTCAAAATTCCAACTATGAACAATTTTTGCGAATAGATGTGAACTAAGAATTAGTTGTTCGAAACAATAGTATGAAATATTGAATGATTTCTATTCCGAATGAATCCAATTTCCAATCTCAATTATCGTATTTTTCTCGAAATCTTGCGAAATACGCCATTCTAGATTCAAACGTTTTTTGAAAACCTCGCATTCAATAAAAGGTCGATTACATGGAGCGAGTTTACAAGCTGCTAGTGAGCAAATTTAGAATTTGTAAACAATCTGCGAGTAAAGTTGAAAGCTGGGCTACTTAACTCGCTAATCGCTGGCGTTTTGGATTGTAAGCTAGTAAACTAGCCGCGTGTAATCATAGTTTCTAGTAAACTATCTACTCGTTGGTTCTGGCTTTTAACTGTCTATACAGGGAGTTCCTAAATTGGAGGTACAAACGAAGAGGGGAGATTCCTTAAGTAATTTTAAGAAAAAAGTCTCATGAACATGGGATCGCGTTTTGTTTTCGAGACACAGGGTGTTGAAGTTAGAATTTTTTTCAAGTTTTTTTCATCATAGTATCTGTTGCTATTTCCAAGATAAATTGAGACTGTAATCAGGTACTGGGATTTGTTTTGGAAGGACTGTAAGACTTTCCACAACTTTTATTCAAGTAGTCTTTACAAACAGTTTCACACACTTTTTACAGAAGTTCTATTACACAGTTGATGGAAACTATAAATCAGTTCACGTAATTAATTACCGACTAGGGTAATTTCGATCTTGATTGATCAATTCATTTTATTTACCGATGACAGACTGCATCGTCATGACAACAAAATATATTGAAATGCGGCGCTCTCTGATCATAACTTAACAGTATCTACACTTCACAAGATATTCAATTGAAATATGGCATACAATTGAGAGTTCAAATCATGTGACATGCCAATTTTGATAGCAAATCTACAGGGTGATATTTTTTCAGGAACACTGTCTCCTGTTTTCCTCCAGAACATTTTTCTGGTGAGCCACTGTCAATTTGAAAAATGTGAGAAGCAGCTTCGTTGTTTAACTTAACTTTATGGTCTCCCTTAGTTTGATCGTATGAGCTACCGATGTAGGGAAAAGAATTTTGAACGATTTTCTCGAAATCCTCAGAAAAATTCAAATTGTCATAGAAATTCAGTTAGTAAGCTGTGGTGAATTGATTCATTTTTGGTTTTGACACATCAAATTAAACTATTTCAGTTGAATATCTTGTGAAGTGTAGATACCATGAGAAAAAATTACGAAAAGCACTGCCGTGAAGGCAGGAGCTTTTGAGCGCTCGTACATCCACCTTGTAGGTAGATTCGCATTTTCCAGTTTTGGAAATCAATTGAAGGAATTTTTGACAGCTCTCAAATAAAATTTTAAACTTAGGCGAAACTCCCGACTTCATATTCGCGATCCAAACCCACCCTGAAAATTTCAAGTTCCTAGGCCTCTCCGTGCAAAAGTTACAATATTCTATGGTTTCTATGGTTCTGGTTATGCGATCTGGACAAAATATTGCTTCAATACATTATTCTCGATTAAAATACAAAATTTCATCTCGATCGAATCCGTAGTTCCGAATTTATCGAGAAAACGAAATTTCAAACGACCGTATTTACGGAACTCCTTGTATAATGTTGCTCATAGATGAACGTGATCACGACATTCGAGATCCACACCTATCCTGAAAATTTCAAGTCCCTAGGCGTTTCCATTCAAAAGTTACAATTTTCTATGGTTTCTATGGTTCTGGTCATGCGATCTGGACGAAATTTCACACGTAGCTTGAACACCACATTTTCCATTTGAGTGCAAATTTTCATCTCGATCAAATCTGTAGTTTTCAAGTAATCAGGACAACAAAATTTCAAACGGCCATATTTACGGAACCCCTGGTGGAATTCTGCCCATTAACGAACTTAACCGAGGCATTTGGGATCTGAACCTACACTGAAAATTTCAAGTCTCTAGGTTGATCCGTTCGAGAGTTATCGTGCTGACGGACGGACGGCCGGACGGCCGGACGGACGGACGGACGGACGGACAGACTCGAATTTTCCGACGGATTCGTCATCAGTGAGTCGAACATAGTCGATTGAGACCATTTTCGGCTCAAAATTCGAAAAATACAGACATCGTGACGAAATGATATAGCCCTCGTGTAAGTAGTACGAGCGCTCGAAAAACATGAAAAAAATTCAAACTTTAACACCCTGTATCTCGAAAACAAAACGTTTGCGATCCCATGTTTATAGGACTTTTTTTTTAGTTCTTCATAAAGACGTCGAAAATGTTCGAAAACAAAATAAAAAATAAATTTTGTGTTGCAATAGTTCTTTCCTCCTTTCCTTTTATACTCCATAACAAATGGTACTGCTGGTCGATATTCCAAAATTTCACAATATAATTCACGTTCCACTTCATTCCAACTGTAATTAGACAACAAGAATTGTCAAAAACGTATCCACAACGACAAAAACGCGTGTTTTTATTTGCGAGCTTGTTGGCTTGTTAGCGAGCGGAATGTTTTGTGTAATCATGACTATCGCACAAGACGACTAGTTCGCTTCTTAATTCGCTCACTAGCAGCTTGTAAACTCGCTTCATGTAATCGACCCTTAACGCAGAAGATTGTTCTTGAACATCTTCGGAAGTTCGAAGAATTTTTAATGCTGAAAAACTTCTTTGAGTTACAGCTCATCCTATTAAATTGAATATAACTGTTACCTTAACCCTTTCAGCCCTGACTTTTTGATTCTACGATTATTGTTATTATTAATATCATAAGTTCATTAACTATCAATTTACAGTCTTTTTGAGCGCTCGTACTAGTTACACGAGGGCTATATCATTTCGTCACGATGTCTGTATTTTTCGAATTTTGAGCCAAAAATGGTCTCAAACGACTATGTTCGACTCACTGATGACGAATCCGTCGGAAAATTCGAGTCCGTCCGTCCGGCCGTCCTTCTTGCCGGCCGTATACAAGATAACTCTCGAACGGAATGTCCTAGAAACTTGAAATTTTCAGGATAGGTTCGAATCTCGAATGCCGCGGTTAAGTTCGTTATTGGGCAAAATTCGCCGAGGGGTTCCGTGAATATGGCCGCTCGAACTTTTGTTTTCCTGATTACTTTGAAACAACATATTCGATCGAGATGATATTCTGCAATCTAATGGAGAATGAGGTGTTCAAGCTACATGCAAAATTTTGTTCAGCTCGCATTACCAGAACCATAGAAACCATAGAAAATTGTAACTTTTGAAATTTTCAGAATAGGTGTGGATCTCGATTGTCGTGATCACTTTCATCTATGAGCAAAATTATACCAGGGGTTCCGTAAATATGGTCGTTTGAAATTTGGTTTTCTTGATAATTTCCAAACTACAGATTCGATCGTGACGAAATTCTGTATACTAATGGAGAATGATATATTCAAGGTACATTTCTCTAGATCGCGTGACCAGAACCATAGAAACCATAGAAAATCATAACTTCCGAACGGAAAGGCCTATGGACTTGAAATTTCCAGGGTGGGTTTGGATCGCGAATTTCACGGTCACGCTCATCAATGAGCAAAATAAGACTAGGGGTTCCGTAAATATGGCCTTTCAAGCTATTTTTTTCCTGATAGTTTCGAAACTACTGATCGGATTGGAATGAATGTTTTGCACCTAGCTGAGGAATAATGTTCTCAGACTACGTGCAAAATTTTGTCCAGATCGCATCACCAAGACCATAGATACCGTAGAAAATTCTAGCGAATTATCGAAAAAAAATTGATCAGCTGAAGAACTGACATGAAGTCTGGAATTTCGCCTAAGTTTCAGAATTTTTTTGACAGCTGTCGAAAATTCCTTCAATTGATTTCTAAAACTGGAAAATGTGAATCTACCTACAAGGTGGATGTACGAGCGCTCAAAAGCTCCCGACTTCAGGGCAGTGCTTTTCTAATTTTTTATTTCTTATATAAAAATAATTTTTTTTTTATAAATTTGCTTACAAGCAACCTTGTAGCAAGTTTCTCAACAAATATGAGGTAGTTCTCAGTATTCGTATGGGAACTATGAAGTAGTGGCAAATTCCACCACCAGGTCTTCAAATAAACTTGTTAGGTGTATGTTGAACTCTGTGAAGTCAGTGGTGGCAAATGCCACCGTCAGGGCCGAAAGGGGTTAAAGTAAAGACAAAATTCCCGATCTTTAACAAGATTTTGGGAAATTAGAACATTCACCTTCTCATGAAAGTTCCTCTGAAAGCCCCAATAAGAATTTTTATTTTGTTATGTTTTATAGTTTTATAATTTTTGTTCTCATTTTAAAATGGTTGAAGTCGATCTATTATGTTTCTATAGTTTACTTTTCTTTAAACGTTCATATTCGTCCACCCAACTATAGGTACTCTTTTATTTAAAAATTTGACAATTTAAAAACTGGTAGGTCTCAGTGGGTTTCGTCAGTGAAAACTTGATCTTGAGACTCATCAAGTTGGCCACCTCTGTTATAGATTATTGGCTTTGTATACTAACAGTTAGAATACATAATCATATATTCCGCCAAAACCAGCAGATTCAGAATATGAATTCGGAATGTAATGAACAACAGCCCCAGCCGCTACTGTCTTCAACATCTGTCCCTAACTCATCTCATATTCGATAACCAATACATTCCGCAAATACGCTTCATCAATCCCCTATTTTGATTGAAACATAAAAAATAGGTGAAAAGCCAATGGTAGAAAGGCAACCACCGTGAACGAGACAAATGAGATTTTCAGTTCGGGTCCAGATTTGCCGGTGCGCAAGGGCGTAAGCAGGCGGAGCAGGAGGCTTGAAAACTAATATCGAAGAGCAAGCAATCTAAAGGCGGCTGGTCACATTTGTTTTTGTTATATGCTTACATAGCCATCCAATACCTCGGAATACATTTCCGAGATCGATACCATTTATACATCGGTACGAGAACGCAGGGAGATGCCACAGAACACGTGTTTGTGTATATTACTGGACCAAACGACTTGTTTTTATAGTTCGAGGCATCCTTTATTGAAAGGAAGTTCGCCGAAGAAAAATTATTTCGAATTCTGCAGGAGTATTCCTTACCGTCATTCTTATGATCCGCATTAAATCTTTATGGGTCATATACTATACTGTACCTTCATCTTGCATGCATCTATCTAATTGCTCTCATTTTTATGTAACCACCAGGGGCGGGTTTTATCGATCTCTCAAGGAATGGAAGAGCTTCCATAGAGGAATTTCTATTCAGTTTCGAGCGATGCTATTGATTTCCTTAGGTCTTCCGAATATTGGTTTATATCTGGTTCCTGGATTTCACAGAAAGGAAATCTCATATGTATTAAGCCTCTCACCCTGAGGTCAGGCTGTTAAATCAGTGTTAATCTGGTAGTAAGTGCTAACTGATTGTTAGTACTGTAATTACTCGAACCTGGATTCCCGTCCATCAAATGAGAAAGCATTCTAGAATTCTTCAGAGTAGACTTCACGAGTACAGTCGAATCCACGAACCAGGGTAGTTGGAGTGGTTGTGGGCGAGAGAAAGAAAAATAAGTAAGAGTGGGAAAAAGTTAAGATGGAAGGGCGTGTGAAGAACCAAGGCACTGTAGCGTCCTTGGGGTTTCAAAAAAATCAAAAGTGTTAGTCGTAGTCGGGTTCAGAAAATTAACGGGAGTTTCGAAATTCCTAGTATAATAATAATGGTTTTACTTTATTATCTTGACGTAATTCAACTGTTACTTTCTTCATATTGAACATACTGTGGAATGACTATCCGTTGTCTATGCCATGCGTGGGATAAATATTTTGGTCCCACGTGTTTTCCCCTGGCTATTTTTTACTTCGTGTTTTGTGACCGCTTAAACCCATTTAGGCTGTGCTTATTCTGTTCTTCAAGGTTCCTCAGTAGGTACAACCACTACTATTTCCTAGATGACCTGATGCTTACAGGTAATCTTCTTGGTATTTGTTGACTCTACAGGTATATAATTTCAGAGACCAGTGCTCTTCTTTCTTGGGGCCTGATGAGTGCTTATAGTATCTCCTGCCATTCTCAGGTGTAGCCTCCATCGGCAAGAGAATTGATATTTATTATGTTTCAGGTACCAGTTTACCAAGTTTCATTCCACTCAGACAATTTCCCCACTAACGCCACCTGTCCGCTCCAAAAGCAACCGTCTGCACAGTTCCATGGAAAGATTTCGTGATCTCCCAACCAACCCAAAACCTGTGACCATATACAGGGTGTTTTTTAGGGTGAGGCTTTTTGAGCGCTCGTACTACTTACACGCGGGCTATATCATTTCGAAACGATGTCTGTATTTTTGAATTTTGAGCCGAAAATGGTCTCAATCGACTATGTTCGACTCACCGATGACGAATCCGTCGGAAAATTCGAGTTTGTCCGTCCGTCCGTCCGTAAGCACGATAACTCTCGAACGGATCAACCTAGAGACTTGAAATTTTCAGTGTAGGTTCAGATCCCAAATGCCTCGGTTAAGTTCGTTAATGGGCAGAGATCCTCCAGGGGTTCCGTAAATATGGGCGTTCAAAATTTTGTTCTCCTGATTACTTCGAAACTACAGATTCGATCGAGATGAAACTTCGCACTCAAATGGAGAATGAGGTGTTCAAGCTACATGTGAAATTTTGTCCAGATCGCATGACCAGAACCATAGAAACCATAGAAAATTGTAACTTTTGAACGGAAACGCCTAGGGACTTGAAATTTTCAGGATAGGTGTGGATATCGAATGTCGTGATCACGTTAATCTATGAGCAAAATTATACTAGGGGTTCCGTAAATATGGTTGGTTGAAATTAAGTTTTCTTGATAATTTTAAAACTACACATTCGATCGTGACGAAATTTTGTATACTTATGGAGAAATATATATTCAAGCTACATTTCTCCAGATCACATGACCAGAACCATAGAATCTTCTGAACGGAAAGGCCTAGGATTTTGAAATTTTCAGGGTGGCTTTGGATCGCGAATATCGCGGTCACGTTCATCGATGATCAAAATTAGACTAGGGGTTCCGTAAATATGGCCGTTCGAAATATTTTTTTTCCTGATATTTTCGAAACTAATGATCGGATTGGAATGAAATTATGCACGTAGCTGAGGAATAATGTATTCAAACTACGTGCAAAAGTTTGTCCAGATCGCATTACCAAGACCATAGATACCGTAGAAAATTCTAGCGAATTATCGAAAAAAAATAGATCAGCTGAAGCACTGACATGAAGTCTGGAGTTTCGCCTAAGTTTCAGAATTTTTTTGACAGCTGTCAAAAATTCCTTCAATTGATTTCTAAAACTGGAAAATGCGAATCTACCTACAAGGTGCATGTACGAGCGCTCAAAAGCTCCTGCCTTCACGGCAGTGCTTTTCGTAATTTTCCTTGACAAGTGCTAGAACTCATCAAAGGAGATCATTTCGCCGGTTGAATCATCTAAAATATTCAATTTGAAAAAAGTGAAATCTTGGGCATAAAGATCTTGAGACCACTCTGGATCGTGTTATCTCTCTGTAAGAAGATCTGCCATGAATCACAGTCACATATGCATTCCAGCAAGCAAATAAATGGCTGGATTTGATGGCAAATTCGTATATTCTCTTTCAACTTTCATAAGAAGATTTTTTCATAACTCTATAATTGTTGAAGTTCAAAATAAGAAGAGGAAAAATTACTGATTGAATAGGTCCTTTAAAAAAAATTAGGAAGTTCACGTACTCACCGATAAAATTGATCCTAATTGTTCACAGAAATTGTTCGAAATGGTAACCACCCGTTGGTTTGATGTGTACTAAATTCTGCTTGACGTAATGATGTGATAGTTGCTGCATGTAACATTCGTTTTACATGCAGCAACTATTACATCAGCTTCGTCACGGAAAATTCCACAAGCATTTTCAATGCTTAGTTCTTTTGCACTATTCACCTCAACGTACTAGACTAAATACTAATGTTTTCAACTAAACCCATAGGAAGAAATCACAGGGAGCGGAAACTTACAAAAATCATATGCATCATAGGTGATTTCCCTTATATTGAAATCGGTCTGGGCTGAGAATTTCTGAGAGTATCAAGTAACTTTGATTTCGAAATACTCGGCCCTGGTGAATATTTTATATAAACGATTTTTGGTATACTGACTTATTTTGATGAGTTGTAGCACCTATCAAAAAAAAGCATCATCTTTGAAAACCCCCGTATATTTTATGAGCATATTCAACGATCGAATAGAAATTAAAATTATTATTTCTCTCAATACAAGAAGCAATTTAAAAACCTTATGTCTGTCTTCAACAAATAAATATTGAAAAATTACGAAAAGCACTGCCGTGAAGGCAGGAGCTTTTGAGCGCTCGTACATGCACCTTGTTGGTAGATTCACATTCTCCAGTTTTATAAACCAATTGGAAAGATTTTGACAATTGTCAAAGAAAATTTCAAACTTACGCGAAAATTCAGACTTCACGTCAGTGTTTTGGTGACCATTTTTTTTTCGATAATTCGCTAGAATTTTCTACGGTATATATGGTCTCGGTAATCTCACGTAGTTTGAATACATTATTCTTCATATATGTGCGAAATTTCATTTCAATCCAATAGGTATTCTCGAAATTATCAGGAAAAATATAGTTTGAACGGCTACATTTAAGGAATCCCTAGTCTAATTTTGCTCATCGATGAAAAAGATCGGCGAAATTCGCGATCCGAACCTATTCTGAAATTTTCAAGTACTAGGCCTTTCCGTTCGAAAGTTATTATTTTCTATGGTTCTGATCATGCGATCTGGAAAAAATGTAGCTCAAATATATCATTCTCAATTTAAATACAAAATTTCGTCACGATCAAATCTATAGTTTCGAAATTATCAAGAAAACCGAATTTCAAACGGCCATATTTACGGAACCCCTAGTCTAATTTTGCTAATTGGTGAACGTAACCGCGAAATACGCGATCTGAACCTATCGTGAAAATTTCAAGTCCTTAGGCCTTTCCGTTCGAAGGTTATTATTTTCTACGGTTTCTATGGTCCCGATCATGCGATCTGCAAAAAATTTAGCTCGAATATATCATTCTCAATTTAAATGCAAAATTTCGTCACGATCAAATCCATAGTTTTGAAATTATCAAGAAAACTGAATTTCAAGCGGCCATATTTACGGAACCCCTAGTCTCATTTTGCTCATTGATGAACGAAAATTTATCCTGAAAATTTCAAGTTCCTAGGCCTTTCCATTACGAAGTTATAATTTTCTATGGTTTCTATGGTTCTGGTGATGCGAGCTGGATAAAATTTTGCATGTAGCTTGAGTACGTAATTCCCCATCTGAGTGCAAAATTTCACCTCGATCGAATTAGTAGTTTCAAAGTAATAAGAAAAACAAAATTTCGAGCGGCCATATTTACGGAACCCCTGAGCGAATTTTGCCCAATAACGAACTTAACCGCGGCATTTGAGATTCGAACCTACTCCGAAATTTTCAAGTTTCTAGGACACTCCGTTCGAGAGTTATTGTGTATACAGCCGGCCGGACGGACGGACGGACGGACAGACTCGAATTTTTTGACGGATTCGTCATCAGTGAGTCGAACATAGTCGTTTGAGACTATTTTCGGCTCAAAATTCGAAAAATACAGACATCGTGACGAAATGATATAGCCCTCGTGTAAGTAGTACGAGCGCTCAAAAAGAATGATATTCCACCGGAAAATCTTTTTCCTGACATTTTAGAGACGTGTTTTACTGCATTTGACCGACTCGAGATTTTTAAGATGGAAAAATATATTCAATATTTTTTTCAAAAAGCTGAGATATTCCTCCAATTCTAGGTAACTCATCTGATTTATCGGCAGGACTATAATAGTTTTTCTGAATGTCATAGTTCCATTTGTAGCATAGATGTTAGAGAAGTTATCCTCCAGCTAGTCAATTCTAATTCAGGCAGCTGATGGAAAGCGGTGATTGATGGAAGAAAGTCTGCTTGGGGATGATAAGGCCCGTTAATGTAATATTCAAACTCCTTCTCTTTACTCAAACTTGTAGAATAAAACTCCTCTGAGATATGGTTCAATTTCCGACTAGAACAATTCAATTTCAGTTCACAACTTCGTGTTTTTTTATGTAAGTGAACTAGCTTCCGAGATCGTTTAAAGAAAAATGCCATTCTTCTTGCTGATATTGCTGTCGAAATATGATGGGGTAGATGTTTCGATATCGGAATCGAAGGAAACTAATAGTCCTCTAATTGAATAAATTTATTCTTCAGTATCGATTTCAATCTTCAATGAATAATAATGCATATCTTATATCTATTATATTTCCAGTGAATAATCGGTTTATACGTTCATTTGCATATACTGATTGATCGATTAAATAAGCGGTATGCTATTATTCAAAATGAAACGATTAAATTCAATAACTGAAAAATTGGGGGATTGTTGAAAATAATAAATAAAACTACTCAACGTTTATAACAGAAAATAGAGACATAAGACAGGCAAAGCCCACAAAGCATACATCCACTATGAACTACTCTAATATGCATGTGAACTATAGGGAAATTATAAAAAGCACTGCCGTGAAGTCAGTCGCTTTTGAGCGCTCGTTCATCCACCTTGTAGGCAGATTAGCATTTTCCAGTTCTAGAAACCAACTGAAGAAATTTTTGACAGCTGTCAACAAATTTTAAACTTAAGCGAACCTCCAGACTTCACTTCAGTGATTTAGGAGACCAATTTTTGTTTCGATGATTCGCTAGAATATTCTACGGTATCTGTGGTCTTGGTAATGCGATCTGGACAAAATTTCGCACAGAGTTTAAATGCATTATATCTTATCTATGTGTATCCATGTAACTTCATTCCAACCCAATCAGTAGTCAAAAAGCCATATTTACGGAACCCCTAGTCTAATTTTGCTCATTGATGAACCTGACCGCGACATTCGCGATCCAAACCTATCCTGAAAATTTCAAGTCCCTAGGCCTTTACGTTCTGAAGTTATAATTTTATATGGTTTCTATGGTTCTGGTTATGCGATCTGGACAGAATGTAGGTTGAATATATATCATTCTCCATTGAAATACAGAATTTCGACACGATCGAATCCGTAGTTTTGAAATTATCGAGAAAAATATATTTCAAACGACCATATTTACGGAACCCCTAAATTTTAAACTAAGGCGAAACTCCAGACTTCACATCAGTGCTTTAGGGGACCAATTTTTGTTTCGATAATTCGCTAGAATTTTCTACGGTATCTATGGTCTTGGAGATGTGATCTGGACGAAATTTCGCACGTAGTTTAAATGCATTATACCTTATCTATGTGTATCCATGTAATTTCATTCCATTCCAATCCAATCAGTAGTTCCGAAATTATCAGGAAAAAAATATTTCGAAAGGCCATATTTCCGGAACACTGGGTCTTATTTCGCTCATTGATGAAGGTGACCGAGACATTCAAGATCCACACGTATCCTGAAAATTTTCAAGTCCCTAGGCCTTTCCGTTCCAAAGTTATAAGTTTCTATCGTGTCTATGGTTCTGGTCATGCGATTTGGACAAAATGTAGCCTGAATATATCATTCACCATTAAAATACTAAATTTTCTCACGATCGAATCCGTGGTTTTGAAATTATCAAAAAAACTTAATTTCGAACGACCATATTTACGGAACCCCTAGTATAAAATTTGCTTATTGATAAACGGGCAGCGATATTCGAGATCCACAACTCACCTGAAAATCTCAAGGCCTTTCCGTTTGAAAGATCTGGAAATTTTGCTTGTAGCTTCTCCATCTGAGTGCGAAATTTCATCTCGATTGAATCAGTAGTTTCGAAGTAATCAGGAGAACAAAATTTCGAACGGCCATATTCACGGATCACCTGGTGGAATTCTGCCCATTAACGAACTTAACCGCGGCATTCAGGAACTGAACCCACAATAAAAAATTTTTAATTTTAGACAGACTCGAATTTTTCGACGGCTTCGTCATCAGTGTGTCGAACCTTGTCTATTGAGACCATTTTCGGCTCAAAATTCGAGAAATTACGAGAATCACTGCCGTGAAGGCTTGAGCTTTTGAGCGCTCGTACATGCACCTTGTAGGTAGATTCGCATTTTCCAGTTTTAGAAATCAATTGAAGGAATTTTTGACAGCTGTCAAAAAAATTCGGAAACTTAGGCGAAGTTTCAGACTTCATGTCAGTGCTTCAACTGATCAATTTTTTTTTGATAATTCGCTAGAATTTTCTACGGTATCTATGGTCTTGGTAATGCGATCTGGACAAAATTTTGCACGTATATTGAATACATTATTCCTCAGCTAGGTGCAAAATTTCATTCCAACCCGATCAGTAATTTCGAAACTATCAGGAGAAAAATATTTTGAACGGCCATATTCACGGAACCCCTAGTCTAATTTTGCTCATTGATGAACGTGACCGCAATATTCGCGATCCAAACCCACCCTGGAAATTTCAAGTTTCTAGGCCTTTCCGTTCAAAAGTTACAATTTTCTATGGTTTCTATGGTTCTGGTCTTGCGATCTGACAAAATATTGCTTTGATATATCATTCTCGATTGAAATACAAAATTTCATCTCGATCGAATCCGTAGTTTCAAAATTATCGGGAAAACAAAATTTCAAACGACCGTATTTACGGAACCCTTATTATAATTCTGCTCATTGATAAACATAAACGCGACATTTCAGATCCACACCTATTCTGAAAATTTCAAGTCCCTAGGCCTTTCCGTTCCAAAGTAATGATTTTCTATGGTTTCTATGGTTCTGGTCATGTGATCTAGACAAATGTAGCTTGAATATATATTTCTCCATAAGTATACAAAATTTCGTCGCGATCGAATCTGTATTTTTGAAATTATCAAGAAAACTAAATTTCAAACGACCATATTTACGGAACCCCTAGTATAATTCTGCTCATAGATCAACGCGATCACGACATTCGAGATCCACACCTATCCTGAAAATTTCAAGTCCCTAGGCGTTTCCGTTCAAAAGTTACAATTTTCTATAGTTTCTATGGTTCTGGTCATGCGATCTGGACAAAATTTCACATGTAGCTTGAACACCTCATTCTCCATTTGAGTGCAAAATTTCATATCGATCAAATCTGTAGTTCTCAAGTAATCAGGGGAACAAAACTTTGAGCGGCCATATTTACGGAACCCCTGGTGGAATTTGGGCCATTAACGAACTCAACCGAGGCATTCGGGAACTGAACCCACACTGAAAATTTCAAGTCTCTAGGTTGTTCCGTTCTAGAGTTTCGTGCTTACGGACGGACAGACAACTCGAATTTTCCGACGGATTCGTCATCAGTGAGTCCAACATAGTCGATTGAGACCATTTTCGGCTCAAAATTCGAAAAATACAGACATCGTGACGAAATGATATAGCCCTCGTGTAAGTAGAACAAGCGCTCGAAAACTTAGTCAACTGTTATAGCCAAAAATATGTTTCGCTACACAAGAAATACAAAACTTGAATACATCTAATATATAAAATTCTCGTGTCCACAGTGTTCGTTGCAATACTCCTCCGAAACGGCTTAACCGATTTTGATGAAATTTTTTGTGCTTATCCGGTATCTATCAGAATCGGCCAACATCTATTTTTCATCCCCCTAAATGTTAGGGGTAGTCCACCCCTAAATTTTTTTTCTTGTATTTTTTAGACAAAATTTCTAATTTCTATTTTTTTATGATACAACATACAAAAATACATACAATCCCCAATTTTCACCCTTCTACGATCAACCCTTATTTTTTAATAGACAGAACAACGAGAGGCCTCGAGCAATTTTGAAATTGCGAAAAAAGGGAGAGATATGGCAAAACAACGTTTGCCGGGGCAGCTAGGTTAGGTTAGGTTAGGTTTAGGTTAGGTTATTTTGAGACGAGAGGCCGAAGGCCTCGAGCAATTTTGAAATTGCGAAAAGAGGGAGAGACCGGGGGCGCGAAGCGCCCCCCGCGTTTTCGAGAGGGAGAAACGGGCTTTCCTAAGATAAGAGAGGCCGAAGGCCTCGAGCAATTTCGAAATTGCGAAAAAAGGGAGAGATATGGCAAAACAACGTTTGCCGGGTCATCTAGTATATTATAAACCAAATTATGAACAATAAAGTTTTAGTCTCTGCTCTAATTGATGATATATCACAAGAACAGTCAATATCACACTATTTTGTTCCGGTGGATCAGTATGATTGTTCTGTATGTACAATGGGAGCAGTATAAAGCAAAATTATGGTGTTGTGGTTTATGCGAGATCAAATTCAGTTAACAATCATAGAATTCATAGTGTAAATGGGCTTAGTTTTCTGATTGTTTAGAGAATTTCTGAGGGGGAAAACTGTAAAATTGATAGTAGTTTAAAGACCCCATACCATACCCTGTCAAAGTAGACCAGGGAATAGAGATTTTTAAGTGACAAAAATCGCAGAAGAAAACCGCGAGTGTGGGGGTACGTGGGGTGGTCCGTAGATGTTAACTGATATGTTTTCGACTCGCAAATATCATTACTTTTCTTGTAATGGCGAAGAAACACTAAAAAAAACGGTGTTTCTTTAGTTTTTTGCTTGTAGAATCTGAACCGTGCTGATACTTTCGAAAAACGAATTGTAGAAAATGTGAAGAAGAAGAAAATGAGTGCTAGTGAAATGCAATCGGTTTATCATTAGCGGAGGAAAGCCAGGAAAACCGTTAAAATCAGCGTTTTTTCAAAACTCCATAACTCGGCCAATTTCGAAGTTGTAGCGCTGGTTTTCCTGATGAAATTAGTGGCTAATAGGTACTTTGAGTGTGCACAATCCGGACGTTGTCGAATGGATAGTTTTTGCGTAATTGCTATTTGAATTATTTGAGGCACTATTTTCCGGAAG